>JADEVD010000014.1:600000-1149792 GCA_019705995.1 Raphanus raphanistrum x Raphanus sativus
AAGCGCGTTCCTGAACATCGCAAGGTGGCGTTGGTTGCTACAAAGTTTCGTGGCAAAGCAGCGTCTTGGTGGTTTCAGGTGAAAGCTTCCCGAGCTCGAGCAGGAAAACGGAACATCGAGACATGGGAGAAGCTTGAGAAAGTGATGAGGAAGTCGTTCTTGCCATACAAATTTGACAGGACGATGTTCACTCGTTTGCAAAACCTTCGCCAGGGGTCTTGCTCAGTGGATGACTATGCCGATGAGTTCTCATTGTTACTCACGAGAAACGACATCCTTGACAGCGAGGTGCAACTAGTCTTGCGTTTCATAGGAGGACTACGACCTCAAATCCAGACTGCAATGTCTCAGCTTGATCCGCTCACTATTGCAGAGGCTCATAGGCGTGCTGTGGCATTTGAAACTCAGTTCAAACAATCATCGTCTACTTGGTCGAACTCAGCTCGTACGCGAGCAAACAATCCTTGTTGGGGTCAAAAACGGTTATCTCGAAATCAACGGCTAAAAATTTTTATCGTGCGCGGACTTTCCATAAAACAAGCGTCGAAAGCAAAACAAGTTGTATAGCTTAAAAAACCTATGTTAAAGTCGATCGTTCTTGTTTTACACGATAAACTTTACGAGAAAACCAACTCAGATTTAGTCGTAAAACTTCGATGATACAATCAAGAAGAACCGAGAGACATTAGGTCCGTAGCTGATATGACACGACCATACGAAAGTATACGGAAGAAACGAGAAGTAATCTAAGTTTGGACAGGCCGAACGACAAGGAATCCGCCTTTAAACTTCAAAGAGCCCGTTCTCTCAAACCGTGAGGACCCAGAAAACGAGCAAGATATCAAATCGAAGCCCTCGCCGAGATGCAGGTGCCGGGCGGCTAGCGCCCGTGCTGGCCGTGGCCGCCGGCGGCTAGCGCCCGTGCTGGCCGTGGCTGCCGGGCGGCTAGCCCCCGTGCTGGCCGTGGCCGCCGGCGGCTGGCACTCGTGCTGGCCGTGGCCGCCGGGCGGCTAGCGCCCGTGCTGGCCGTGGCCGCCGGGCGGCTAGCCCCCGTGCTGGCCGTGGCCGCCGGCAGCTAGCGCCCGTGCTGGCCGTGGCCGCCGGGCGGCTAGCCCCCGTGCTGGCCGTGGCCGCCGGCGGCTAGCGCCCGTGCTGGCCACGGCCGCTGGGCGGCTAGCCCCGTGCTGGCTCGGGTCGTCGGGCGACAAGCTTCCGTGCATAAGTTCTAGGCCCCGGCCGTCAGAAGTCTGTACTTTGCGTCTTTACCAAGTTTTCGCGGAACGAATCGTTGAGATTCCGCGTACAAAACTCCCGTTCTTACTCCAAACTAAGATCGTCGGAAACACTTCGGAAACTCGTAAGATATCAACGGGAAGGAAGATCTTAAATTCTTCGTGCGAAACAGTGATGGTTATCTTAAGACACCACTCATCTCAACTCTACGAAGGATTGAAGATCTTCCGAAGAAATCGTAGAAAACAACGGAAGTCCCAGAGACGGCCCGAAAGGGACCAAACACGATCGAACAGTCCGCTTACGATTATCTGAGGTAGATACGACGATTTACGTTTATCTTTACATAACAAGGTAAATGCTAAATTTCCAGAAGGATAAATGTCAAGTATCCCGAAGATAAATGTCAAGTTTCCCGATAAACATGAAGGCCGACGAAAATGGAAAAAGCCTGCTTCGTGGCCCAAAAGGAGAATAGACCGTCATAAGAAGGAGTATATAAAGGAGCTTTGGGAGAGAAGGAAAGGCAGAGCAAAAATCCTAGAGGGAAAGCAAATCCGAGATTGGAGACCTAGAGAGCTCATGTTAGCTTAAGAACTTAGAATTTAGGCGGTAGACTAGCAAGGCAGGACCTAGAACGTCCGGCCGCCTCTCGTTCTATTTTCATCTTGTCCGCAGACTCATGTCTCTCTCGGAAGGATCTAACAATCCTTTTACTTAGAGTTCCGCTCATAGAAACCCTAGGCATTATTCTCGACATGCCCGTTTCTATGACTAACGCTCGTACTAGACGAACTCCGCCAGGCAGTTCGATCTCTTGTTCAAACCCTTCCAACTGAACTACGTCCGACTTGATCCTCGAAAGGGGTACGTAGGCAGCCTTCCTTAAGGTCCAGTCTCAAATCTTAATAAAACCTTTCCGCATTTATTTGATCACTTGTCGTTGGTTGTCGCAGAGAATCCGAACCTTCAGGGAAAGTTAGGTTTAATTAACTTTCCTCCGATAAACTTAACTAAAATCGACAGTGCGAATTTCGGTTCCCACAGTTTAAACTTCAAAGAGCCTGTTCTCTCAAACCGTGAGGACCCAGAAAACGAGCAAGATATCAAATCGAAGCCCTCGCCGAGATGCAGGTGCCGGGCGGCTAGCGCCCGTGCTGGCCGTGGCCGCCGGGCGGCTAGCCCCCGTGCTGGCCGTGGCCGCCGGCGGCTAGCGCCCGTGCTGGCCGTGGCCGCCGGGCGGCTAGCGCCCGTGCTGGCCGTGGCCGCCGGGCGGCTAGCGCCCGTGCTGGCCGTGGCCGCCGGGCGGCTAGCGCCCGTGCTGGCCGTGGCCGCCGGGCGGCTAGCGCCCGTGCTGGCCGTGGCCGCCGGGCGGCTAGCGCCCGTGCTGGCCGTGGCCGCCGGGCGGTTAGCCCCCGTCCTGGCCGTGGCCGGCGGCGGCTAGCGCCCGTGCTGGCCATGGCCACCGGGCGGCTAGCCCCCGTGCTGGCCGTGGCCGCCGGCGGCTAGCGCCCGTGCTGGCCATGGCCGCCGGGCGGCTAGCCCCGTGCTGGCTCGGGTCGTCGGGTGACAAGCTTCCGTGCATAAGTTCTAGGCCCCGGCCGTCAGAAGTCTGTACTTTGCGTCTTTCCCAAGTTTTCGCGGAACGAATCGTTGAGATTCCGCGTACAAAACTCCCGTTCTTACTCCAAACTAAGATCGTCGGAAACACTTCGGAAACTCGTAAGATATCAACGGGAAGGAAGATCTTAAATTCTTCGTGCGAAACAGTGATGGTTATCTTAAGATACCACTCATCTCAACTCTACGAAGGATTGAAGATCTTCCGAAGAAATCGTAGAAAACAACGGAAGTCCCAGAGACGGCCCGAAAGTGACAAAACACGATCGGACAGTCCGCTTACGATTATCTGAGGTAGAAACGACGATTTACGTTTATCTTTACATAACAAGATAAATGCTAAATTTCCAGAAGGATAAATGTCAAGTATCCCGAAGATAAATGTCAAGTTTCCCGATAAACATGAAGGCCGACGAAAATGGAAAAAGCCTGCTTCGCGGCCCAAAAGGAGAATAGACCGTCATAAGAAGGAGTATAGAAAGGAGCTTTGGGAGAGAAGGAAAGGCAGAGCAAAAATCCTAGAGGGAAAGCAAATCCGAGATTGGAGACTTAGAGAGCTCATGTTAGCTTAAGAACTTAGAATTTAGGCGGTAGACTAGCAAGGCAGGACCTAGAACGTCCGGCCGCCTCTCGTTCTATTTTCATCTTGTCCGCAGACTCATGTCTCTCTCGGAAGGATCTAACAATCCTTTTACTTAGAGTTCCGCTCATAGAAACCCTAGGCATTATTCTCGACATGCCCGTTTCTATGACTAACACTCGTACTAGACGAACTCCGCCAGGCAGTTCGATCTCTTGTTCAAACCCTTCCAACTGAACTACGTCTGACTTGATCCTCGAAAGGGGTACGTAGGCAGCCTTCCTTAAGGTCCAGTCTCAAATCTTAATAAAACCTTTCCGCATTTATTTGATCACTTGTCGTTGGTTGTCGCAGAGAATCCGGACCTTCAGGGAAAGTTAGGTTTACTTAACTTTCCTCCGATAAACTTAACTAAAATCGACAGTGCGAATTTCGGTTCCCACAATCCTCCTGCAGAGACAGCTCCTGCGGGTACTACAAACAAGGACGCTACAGAGCAGACTGCAGCACGTGGAACCTCAACTTCACGAGCCCCTGCAGCAACAGACAATGTCAGGCGTTTCACACGACCGAATGCTCTGCGCTGTTACGGTTGTGGAGAACCAGGCCACTTACAAACGGCATGTCCCAACACAACCCGACGCGGTCTGTTGGCTGATGATGTTAAGTGGGATGACGACGGCACAGAACACCCCGATAACCTCCTTGAGGACATTGATGAGGAACGAATTGAAGGTGATCGTGGTACGCTACTGATGCTACGCCGTGTGTGTTTGGCGCCTATGAGGCATGATGATCAACCGTGGCTTCGTACCAACATATTCTCGTCAACTTGCACTATCAAAGGCAAGGTTTGCCGTTATGTCATCGATTCAGGCAGTTGCCGTAATGTCATCTTCGAAGATGCGGTTAATAAGCTTGGATTGTGTCGTTCGGATCACCCATCTCCATACAAGCTTGTGTGGTTACGCTAAGGATCAGAGATCCGAGTGACTCATCGAGTTCTGGTGTCTCTTTCCATTGGAGCTCATTATAAAGACAAGATATATTGCGACGTTGTTCCTATGGACGTCAGTCACATCTTACTGGGTAGACCGTGGCAGTATGATAGAGATGTTTCGCATAGTGGCAAGACAAACGTCTATAGCTTCTTCTTTGAGAATATGCGCAATGTCCTCCTCCCTCAGCAGGATTTGCCGCCTCCACCTGCACCGGCTCCTCAAGCCATCGCACCACATCTCATGGAAGGAACATGCTCCAGCAATACTGTCTTATTCTGTTCTTATGCGGCTTTTTCTCAGGCGTTTGAAGATGAGAAGCTCGCTCTAGCGGTAGTTACAGTACCAACAAGTTCTCCGGAGGTAGCAGCTATACATCCAGCAATCACTGAACTATTGACTGAGTTCTCAGATGTGTTTCCGGCAGATTTACCGTTGGGTTTGCCTCCGCTCCGCGAGATACAGCATAACATTGATCTTGTCCCAGGGGCATCACTACCTAATCGACCCCACTACCGTATGAGTCCTCAAGAGCATGAGGAACTGCGAAAACAGGTTGAATCATTGCTCGCAAAGGGTCATGTTCGCGAAAGCCTCAGTCCCTGTGCCGTTCCAGCATTACTCATCCCTAAAAAGGATGGAACTTGGAGGATGTGCGTGGACAGTAGAGCCATCAACAAGATCACGGTGCGCTACAGGTTCCCAATTCCGCGACTAGACGATTTGCTTGATCAGATAGGGTCGGCTAGCATCTTCTCTAAGCTTGACCTCAAGAGTGGGTATCACCAAATCCGTATCCGCCCTGGAGACGAATGGAAAACAGCTTTCAAGACGCGTGAGGGACTTTTTGAGTGGCTTGTAATGCCGTTCGGTCTTTCTAATGCGCCGAGCACGTTCATGCGCATCATGAATCAAGCACTCAGAACGTTCATTGGGAAGTTCGTCGTGGTGTATTTTGACGATATCCTGGTATTCAGCAATTCTCTCGACGAGCATATCGATCACTTGCGTCAGGTTCTTATCGTTCTCCGACGTGAGCAGTTATTTGTCGCTGGACAAAAATGCGAGTGGGGATCGGACTCGGTCTTATTTTTGGGGTACGTGGTCTCCAGCAAGGGCCTGTCAATGGATACTAGTAAGGTCGCTGCCATTCGCGAATGGCCTGTTCCCGTACGATATCAGAAGTCCGAAGTTTTCATGGTCTCGCATCATTTTACAGGCGGTTCGTGGCTCACTTTAGTAGCATCATGGCTCCTGTAACCGAGTGTATGAAGGGTGCTCAGTTCGTCTGGACACAGCAGGCAAGCAACACGTTCAACCTGATCAAAGAGAGACTGACCTCAGCGCCTGTCCTTGTTCTCCCGAACTTTTCTCAGACATTTGAGCTCCACTGCGATGCTTCAAAGTTGGGCATCGGCGCCGTCTTAAGCCAAGATTCGCGTCCCGTAGCATTCTTTAGTGAGAAACTCGGTGGGGCTAGGAGCAGATACAGCACCTACGATATTGAGTTTTATGCCGTGGTCCAGTCTATTCGTCACTGGCGTCACTATCTCGTGCATAGAGACTTTGTACTCTTTACAGATCATGATGCTCTCAAGCACTTGGATAGCCAAGTCAAAGTTTCAGCACGGCACGCGGGATGGATCGCTTATCTACAACAGTTCACCTTCACAATCCGCCATAAGTCGGGCAAGTTGAATCGTGTGGCAGACGCGTTAAGTCGCTGTCATTCTCTGTTGACTACACTGCACAGATCCGTAACAGGGTTCGCTTCTTTTGCGGATTTATATGAATCAGACCCATTCTTTGGCAAAATCGTGGAGGAGATTTGCGATGACTTGCGTAGCGACTTCAAGATGGTGGATGGGTTTTTGTTTCGCGGACGGCAACTCTGCATTCCAGATTGCAGTCTCCGACTTCGTGTAATCGATGAGTTGCACAAAGAGGGCCATGTGGGTCGAGATCGTACCTTGCAGCTGGTGACAGGCTCGTAT
This sequence comes from Raphanus raphanistrum x Raphanus sativus, assembly GCA_019705995.1. Classification (NCBI taxonomy): domain Eukaryota; kingdom Viridiplantae; phylum Streptophyta; class Magnoliopsida; order Brassicales; family Brassicaceae; genus Raphanus; species Raphanus raphanistrum x Raphanus sativus. The sequence goes on from JADEVD010000014.1 coordinate 606,426, forward strand.
TATTGGCCATCAGTTCGTCATGACGTTGAACGCTATGTGGAGAGGTGTCGTTCCTGTCAACTTGCAAAGGGCCAAGCGTCAAATGCAGGGCTCTATCTTCCTTTACCAATTCCGACACAGCCTTGGACAGATTTGAGTATGGATTTTGTCTTGGGTTTACCTCGAACTCGGAGAGGGAGTGATTCGATTTTTGTGGTCGTCGATCGGTTTAGCAAAATGGTGCATTTTATCCCGTGTAAGCGCACCAGGGATGCTGTTCTGGTGGCTCAGTTGTTCTTTCGAGAAGTCTATCGCCTCCATGGTCTTCCCTCTTCGATAGTGTCGGATAGAGACACTTGCTTTCTGAGCCGTTTTTGGCAATCATTGTGGAAGCTGTTGAATAAGAGCTTGGATATGAGCACTGCGTATCATCCCCAGACGGATGGTCAGACTGAAGTTGTGAATCACTCTCTTGGCAACATGTTACGAGCTCTGGTGGGTAATAACATTAAGTCGTGGGAATCATGCCTCAGTCAAGCTGAGTTTGCTCACAATCACGCCGTCAATCGCAGTTCAGGTTACAGTCCGTTTCATTTTGTCTATGGCGTGGTCCCTCGTTGCCCTTTGGACCTTGTTCATGTGCCTGATCCGACAAGGATGCATGGTCGTGCTGTGGATTTTGTTGCTTCCCTTCAGGATGTTCATAAGGAGGTTCTTCGCAAGCTGGAAGAATCATCGCAGAAGTATAAAGCGGCGGCTGATCGCAAGCGCAGGGAGTTGCTCTTTTCTCCGGGTGATTTGGTTTGGGTTGTTCTCACTAAGGATCGTATGCCTGCGCATGAGTACAATAAGCTTCGTTCCCGGAAGATTGGGCCTGTTCGTGTGTTGGAGCGCATTAACCCCAATGCTTACCGTTTGGAATTGCTGGATCATATCAAGACAGCTGACGTGTTCAACGTGAAGTATTTGAAGAAGTTTGCAGGGGATAACAACGATTAAGATTCAGAGGCGAATCTTCTTCTACCTGGGGAGACCTGATGCAGCGCATCGTCGCTGGTTTGCTTAACCGGTTTCGTACCAAAACCGGATCGTTTTATTATTCTTTAGGAGTTAGGATTCTAGTTTATCTTTCAGTTATTTTCCTTTTCTGATAACTCTTAGTTTACGCGTTAGTTAGGATCTCTTTAGCTCTTTATATACCTTGTGACTTCTAATGTAAAGGTTACGCTTATTTTTGTTAATCTGAAGAACTTTCAGTTCCTCTTTTTCTTTGTTTTCGGCATTCTCAGTGAATCAACGAATCTCAAAGATCAGTTGGCGTTCGGGAATTATCTAGACTAAACGAACCTCCTCTGAAAACCCTTGTGCTGCGCCAACATACCAGGGATTTTTGGTTGGGAGCCATTATCACCATAACCAAGCTTGGATGGGATTTTGAGCTTTCACTTCTCACCTACACAAGCTCCAAGTAGACCCTGGTCCCATCCTCCAGTATTTAGATATATTCTATTACATTCCGTTTCTATCCATCAAGAAAATAAAAAGTAACAATAATATAATTGCAAGACACACCTGGAATAACTTGACCACTCCCAAGCTCAAACTCAATAGGGTCACCTCTCTCAAAACATGAATCAAACACGGTCCCATCTGTCAACTTTCCCTGCATAAAGGATCAGATTAATTACCTTAATTTTTCCTTAAGCTAAATCAGGTCATGTAGGAACAAGGTTCAAGTCTACCGGTCTGTTAGGATGCCTCAGCTGCATATATCACTGCACTTCCACTTGACACCTATCGCAATGATAAACGGCTCGTCTCGCCGTGACCTTCTCTTGAATTTTCAAAACTTCTGTCCACTCGATATCGAAAGATTTACTATATAACTAATGAGATGAATTCCACATTATCAGCAGGCCATATCAAACAAGAAAACTTCTTCATGGGCTGATTCTCCCACTCATAACAGCCAGAAGGAAGGAACCTTCCAAGCATAAGTTATACAACTAGTAGAAGCTTCAACAAGACACTTACTCGATAGTGGATCTTGATCCTGTCCCCTTAGTGAGCCTGAACATCACATGTCTGAGGCTTGAACTGTACAAATGAACAAATGTAAGAAAACTTAATAACATAACCAAAAGAATAAGGACGCTGTGTGATAGAGCATAAAACTTAATAAACATAACCAAAAGAATAAGGACGCTGTGTGATAGAGCATACCTTAAGACCAATCTGCAACTCTGTCACATCAGCTGACTTCTTCGCATAAATCGAAGATCATCATCATCATTACCATCAACGAGAAACAGCAACATAAGGCAAAGGAGATCAGATCAATAGCAATAGAATATAAATCAAACACATTGTGTAAAATTCTGATGGAAAATATTATCATATCGATTGAACAAACAAGAGCGATGGCATGATCAATCACAGTGGAAGAAATCAAGAATCATAGATAGAAGACGCTACACTTACCAGAAGTTAAAACAGCGATCAGAACCAAAAGTCCATCAGCTTTCATGGAGGATGTAGAACTCCTCATCGTCCTTGATCTCTCTCTCTCTCTCTCTCTCTCTCTCTCTCTCTCTCTCTCTCTCTCTCTCTCTCTCTCTCTCTCTCTCTCTCTCTCTCTGTCACTTGCAGATATGTTTTGAGTATTTTGAGTTTTTGACACAGACTTACGTGAATTTAATGGGCCTTGATACCACTCAAATTACCCTAAGGAGTGAATTACTCTCATCAAAAGAGGTTCAGTTGCAGTACTTAGGGATCGAATCCACAAGCAGCTAGGGAACCGATTAAATCTGGTTATGTATTAATTCTAAGGTTTTGGGTTTTAAATGTTTTAAACTAAATTGCAATTCGAATGAGCAAGACTATTGCTCGTATAACAATATGATTGGTTGTGTAACTTGTTGGAAAGGGTATTAGACACAAGGTTGCTATTCAGGTGCTGGAGATTATAATTCCTATAGTTGCTTTATTGGTTGCTTGCGTGATAATTTAGAGCTCAACCGCTTAACTCAGTGATCAGGCTTTCGCATTATTTCCCTGGTTAACTAACTAGAATCTGGTGTCTCAACTCTTGTTTATTGACACAAGAAAGTGTCGATCGATGATCCTATTGGGATATCGATCGATACACCTTTCACGTTATCGATCGATGGTCGATGGACTATATCGACTGATACGCTTCTAGCTAAGCCTAGGCGCGAGATGATATACTCACCACTTTCCTAGATCTACTCTCGTTCTCCCTAGTACTCCTAGCAAGATAGACTAAAGTTTTGGGGTTGGATGCTCAAGGATGCTTAACACATGTAGATCCCTAGATTCATGTCCTAGTTAGCAAGGCTAGAACAAGCATTATAACCAACCTATCAATTCATAGCAAAACCTAGCAGAACTATAGTTTGGGACTAATCTCTATAACCTATTTGAACCCTGAATCTAATAAAGGAACTACTCAGACATAGCTAAGCAATTCATAACAGAAATGAATAAACAAAACTGCATAGACAGATAGATAGATAGATAGATAGATAGATAGATACATAGATAGATAGAAAACAATGGAGTTCCAATCACAAATCTCTCTATGATATTCTCTCCTCTCTCTATAAAAGAATGGAAACAAAGGTAACCAAAACTCTCTTCTGCTGTAAAATATTTTGGCAGTAATATATTTCTATTAGGTTAAAAATTCGTCAGGGGCAATCTCATAATTTAGCAAATCCTTGGGTTTAGCGTCGACTGGTTCCAGAGTCTTTCATATCACGTCTCTTTTCTCTCTCTGCGTGACACGTCAAAAACCACATTATCTTTTTCCGAAATTGCAAAACCTAATGTAATCTAGTTACTGGGCCTTGTTTTAAAGCGTGAATCATTGTAAACGCCCATTGGGCTTATATATGTTCATTTGACCAAGTATCTCAAAGCGCGTGTTACACAAAGTAGCCATTGTAAAGAAGAAGGAAACCTTTAAGAGGACTAGAGTGAATTGAATCCATCCATAGCTATTCAAAAGAGATTCCGTGAAAACAAGTAACTAACATATCACTTACAATTATCAAGACCAATTTGAGAGATAGAGTAAGATAACGGTTCAGATCACATGCAAACGATGTGATGCCACATTCCTATAGAGATGAAGGCTGAATAATTTATAATTCTGTTGTCTTGGCTAAACCATTACACTTTCTTTGGATCATACACATAAGATCTGAACTACTCCAGAAACAGTGTCTTGAATATTTGGCTTTGCATTCATAAGACTCTTATGATAAAAAGGAACAAAAAAGGAAGGGCTAAAAGTTGTCCTCGTAACCTGAATTATTGTTATTATAAGAAATAGTATTATTTGGATTATGAAGACTACAATGAAGCATGCATATATAATATATACAAGTACTGAAAAATGTTGGAAGAGACTAGACTATATACTTAAAACAGAATCTTTCGATGGTTTCATGATGCTTACAATGGGCTCAGATCATCAGACGCTGAAAATTGGCATTTAAGGCTGCTATGTATTATCACACAAGATATAGAGAGAGAGAGAGAGAGAGAGAGAGAGAGAGAGAGAGAGAGAGAGAGAGAGAGAGAGAGAGAGAGAGAGAGAGAGAGAGAGAGAGAGAGAGAGAGAGAGAGAGAGAGAGAGAGAGAGAGAGAGAGAGAGAGAGAGAGAGAGAGAGAGAGAGAGAGAGAGAGAGAGAGAGAGAGAGAGAGAGAGAGAGAGAGAGAGAGAGAGAGAGAGATCTTTTCTTTAATCCCCTTTGTAACAAACAAGTAAAAAAAGCTATCAATTTATTCCTTTGAGAGAACTTCTTCCAAACTCCTATCTGGGTCGTAGAGCCTATGCTGGCCTGGAAGATGGAATTTCAGTTTCATAACTGTAGGCTGGTTGTGATGAATGTGGAAAGAAAATAATCTCCAAGACGCTTCACATTCTGAAATGTACTGACATTCCAGGAACCTATCAATCTAATCCTGTTCAAGCTTTCCTTTTTTCTCTCAACCGCTGCACTTTCTTTATTATCAGACTGCCCAAACAAAGCCAATGCTCGATCCACTCCTTTTGTTATGTGTTTGAAGAGATACTTGATTGTACTCGTTTTGCAGCACCCCTCAATATTGATGCGTGCTTTGTATTTTCTAAGGAGAGAGAGGTTATGAGGCACAACGTAGTGATTATCTAACTCTGTATGACATTTGAGAACAGAAGCTCCAGCATCAACGTGCCGTTTGTAGACAACAAACCCATATTTGTGGATCTTTGTATTGTATGAGTAGGGTTTTGGGTATTTCTTCGTGCATTCTCATTTCTCCACACACGGTGATAGAGGCCATTGTCTCCCACAAGGACCGTGATTCATGTGGCGCTTAACTAACTCGAAACCCTCTATGTCTGTTTCCTTGTCCGGTAGCTCTGCTGATATGTATTGATCAATGACTTCAGCTGTTGCTTCTCCTTTAAACCCTTCGAACCAAAGGAGAATATGCACATGTGGGAGACCTCGCTTCTGGAACTCAACAGTGTAGACAACTATTAAACACAATGAGATCAGTAAACGTTAGATTGGAGTCTAAGAAAGAAGTTGTTTTGAATTATTGTTTTATATTTAGTTTCTAGGGTTATATATGGTGTTTTATAAATTTTGAAGTTCGAACTTACTGGCAGACGGTTTTGGAAAGAAGACACCTTTCTTGAAGTCTGACATCAACTCTTCTAATTTGAGTTTAAAAAGTCTGCTCTCAAGGTCTGGTCTGTCGTTTGGTGAACCACCTCCATAAACTTCTAAGTATTCTTTCACTCCCAATTTGGGTTTGCTGTGAATGTAATGAACAAATTGGGATTACCATGCCAACGACAAATAGCCATTGCATCCTGATATTTCTCAGACATAGAGCGAGGGCTTCTAGTGAAAGAAGAAGGTAAGATGACTTTTGTACCAAGTTTGCTAGCGTCTGTGTCTCCATTTTCCATTGCAACACAGACGTTTGTATATAACTCAGCTCTCAGTTTTTTTTCTGGTTAAGTCTGATGAACCACAATCTCTCCTGCTCGGTTGCAGTGTAAGTGTCAACAATATACTGATGAAGCGATTTCTCCGACTTGATGATTGTCATACCCTCAGATGGCTTTGTCTGGATCTGGTGAGCATAGTACCCTCTTATGGTCATGTATTTTTTTTTAATTTAGAGTTCTCCGTAACTTGATAAGGAATCCTCTCGTCGTACCCATATTCTCCGTGGGGAAAAAGCAACGGATACTGAAGGCTCATGTATAGAGGATGTAGATCGCTTATCCTTTGCAGCTTAGATGACTTGTATTCAAGAACAATATCTTTACCTGCAGACTCAGCAGTGAAATCACCAACTAAAAGACCACTTATTTCATCTGCAGTAGGCAAGTCATATTGTCTTCTTCTATTTTTCAGGTTCACTAAGGTAATGCTGAACTCGACTGTGCCCCCAGATATGATATGATCTCGAGCATGTCTGACAGTTTTAGCAAGGTGATTAGTTTCATCCAGCATCTTGATTAGTTACATTGGTCATGTCCACTATATACATCTTGATTAGTTAATTATGATATCGACCATTTGCCGTTTTCTGTTAGCTAATTCATTGGTCATGTCCACTATATAGAGCTGAAGAAACTGTGGGAAGTTACCATCTGGTGGAAGCAGAGAATCTATTTTATGGTGGGTTTGACCATGGAGCCTAAATGTAGACTGTCCAGGAGCGTTAGTAACAGAGTTATCAATTTGTCCACCCATTGATGTGAAGGCCAACATTCCATTGGAAACTCGGATTAGGAGTCTGAAGCTGGGGTTTTCAAGTAGTTCTTTCAGTGGGGAGGGTGGTTCACGTCTAGGTGGTAGCTTAACACGTCCTTGTTGACAACAAATGCTGAACATTCTGAGGGATTTTTCTGGCTCTTGAACAACCACGTCGGCATTTAAGACAATAGCTTGACACGCCGGGCATGTCACTAAGTCCCATTTGTTAACGACCGGACATTGATACCTCACTGCAACCATATAAATAGCTAGTTATAAGGGCAAAAGAAAATAAACGTGTCATGGACAGTTGCGGTTTGTTTTATACCTGGACGGCTCCCACTTGTAGACGCAGCAGCTATTGAAAAGAGTTTTATTTTCGTCAGTACAATGGTAATGGTATGGAAATTCGTATAATTTGTATAGTTTTATGGGACTGCGTACTCCTATCAACCGTGTGAGCTCTCTTTGAGTTCTGCTTCTTCATTCGCAGAGCTCGACTGGCCCGTGAGTTAACTGGAACTCCTATAAGTAAAGAAATCCTTATAACCAAACATGTTTAAATACATAGATGAGTTCATTTTTGGCTAAATCTCTCAAACTTACCAACGTTGATGTTCAGGTTGCTGAGGAAGCATAGTCTGCTCTTCATACTGCATGTCTTGATGTTGTGAATCTTCACGACGTCTGCTTTGGATCAATTGTATTCGGTGTTGGCGAGCAAGCCTCGCATTAGTTACTTTTGAACACTTGTCAAATTGGAAAAAATGAGTGTTGGATGAATATAGCTATGTTGATACATAATTGAAGCGCATGAAGTCTGGTTACCATTATGAAGATCACGATTTGGAGTGCACCGAGAAAGTTGGTTGGTGCAAGGGGAACATATTGCTCTTGAAACCAAGGCCGGCGTTGATAACATACTGTTGGAAACAGAGAGTATTGGTCAAGATGCAGGTATAAACATTAAAAATATAAAACCATTTCACTTCTTCAGCCCCAACCTTTTTTCCTTTTATGGTTTTTCTTGGTTCTTGTTGTGAATGACTGCGAATTAACAAGAAGAAAGTAGAGAACAAAACATATTGAGGAAAATACCCGTTTAGGGTTTCTTATTATTGTTGGGGAAAAATAATCCATGAAGAGATTTCCCCAGCTCCCGGCTTCTAGGTTCCAACATCTGCTTCCAGGGTCCGACCCCTGCCTGGGTCCGACCCGTATCTGGGTCCGACCTCTGTCCTGAGTTCAAGGTTCCGGGCCAGATAATTACCCCTGCCTCTGAGTAAAGAGCAAAAACTTCAAGATAAAGGTAAACATTCATATTTATCATAATATGGTAAATCTCCTAAATCCAAGAGAAGAAAGAGGAAGCATTCCAAGATATTTGGCCGCCTTTAATAAAATTAGAAATATTCTATTATCCAAGGATATATGGAATATTTTCAAATCTTAAAGAGGAGGCACAACTTCTACTATAAATAGGGGGTTCATAAACCCTAAGAAGAAGGTGAACACGTTCATAGAGAGAGAGAGAGGAGAAGTTGTACAGCTGCCCATGCGATATTTCATACCTAGAAGACTTTCCTCTTTGATACGCTTATGACTAGCTGATCCCAAAAATATCAATCAGCTAGATAGGGCTCTATACTTATTATTTCCCGTCCAATATAGGGGAAGACGTCCATCTACAGAAAAGATAAACCCCATAGTCAATTCGACGGCTACCGAGGCAAGAATTGACCTAAAAGACTACCTCTACTGACATATCTATGGAAGACGAATCCCTGGGATTACAACCAACAAGATGGCGTCCTATGCTCATGGCAGCATGCGTATAACTCTGCATACTGGTTCAGGCTATGATCTCCAGCTCATTGACAGGGACGCTCCATGCTCCATGAAGCATATCAAAGCTCCATGCTCACTACATCATCCCGACGATCCCGTCATCTATTCCGGCCTTGCGCCCTCTAGAGCAGATGATTCCTATCAACTACAGATCCATGTGCTCCTTAATGCCACGTGCCCACAGGCTATGCGCCTCCATCCGGCTACGCGCTTCCATTCGGCTACGTGCCTTCACTAGGCTCCGCGCCTCCATTAGGCCACGTGCCCATAAGGCCATGTGCCCACCTAGGCTATGCGCCTCCAATATATGAACTACAAATGGCTTGATCCCCTTCCGAGTGGTACATAGGCAATCCCCACTGTAGGATGCAGCTATAAATCCCCACTCTTTCAATGGTTCCACGACTTGGAACCTAGAATATATCTTCAGGACCAGGAACCATCTACTATACATCATGAAGACCTTGCGGCCTTCATTATAGGCCATGTGGCCTTCGCCACAGATAGACAGCCCCTACCTATATACCAATATCCCTTGCAGGTACAAAGGCATTGACGATATATACTGGCCAATATCCTTATGGCAGTATCCTAAAAGCAGGATCTCTTGGTTCATCAACCACTGAAGCAGGAGAAAGCACTACGACTACTTGTCTCCTTCCTCCTATAACTCCGTAGGCTGAGCACGAATCGCTCGTATCAGAAAATACCCTAACAGTTTGGCGCTAGAAGGAGGGGCAGTCCTAAACTACGTGATGATGGTGATAGGTGGAAAGGATATTTCATTTATTCCTGCAAAAGGTCTCCATCCCAGCCACCTGGGGGCAAGAAACGACTTCTTCTCATCATATATGTGGCCCACATGGCTGGAAACACCTCTCCTAAAAAGGACAGCACTATGATAACAACAACAACAAGGTTATATGCAGAAACTACCTATGAGGTCCTGCTATTCCCTACAGATCTCGGACCTAAACCACAAATCAGACTCCTACGGTCTTTGGTCTCAGCTGGTTCCAGGTCTTAACCAAAGATCAGACCTCTACAGTCTTTGGTCCCTGCTGGTTCCAGGTCATAACCAAGATCCGACCTCTACAGTCTTTGGTCCCTGCTGGTTCCAGGTCTCAACCAGGAATCAGATTCTTATAGTCTCTGGTCCCTGCTAGTTCCGGGCTATAAATTCAAAGCAGGCCCTTGCAATCTTTGGATCTGAGGATCCCGACTAAGAGCAGTCTTCACCAACATTAAATATCGATAGGAATCCTACTAGCAATAATCTAGCAAGTCCTGGGCATTGAGAATGCGCCCAGGTTCACAACTCTGCCTTACATAAGAAAGATGCAAGGTTCTCAAGCAAGGGACAACACCTCTCTCCATGGTTTACGATTTCAACAAATTCCAGCGGAGGAGCCAGAAGAAGAGTTCCTAGGAATACTGCATACATACCGTGCAACCACAAAGAGGTAACAATGAAACCACCTTTCTTTCTAGGTAGTAGCATCTAGGAGGTAGAATAGCTAAAGAACGCCTTTTAAGTATTTTGTGAATTCCATGGAGTTCCTGCGGAAAAGCTACGAACCAACCAAAAGCATGCGAAACCTTGCCCAAGTGCCGGGCAAACTGCTGCTTTGCTTCCTGCCAAGGAGCCAGAGGAAAAGCTAGTTCAACATCAAGCCTTGATGGCCGTCATATCCTCTACTCATTCAGAACCAAGTGAAAGAAGCAGTAGAACTCTCGTTGCCGCTACTATTAAACCAAAAGAGAAAGCCAAACTTCCAGGTTCCGGATCCCAGCATATGGGCTCTGGACTCAGGTCCAAGTCTAGGTTCTGGGTCTACAGCTATTCACCTTACAACGGGCGAAATCTGTGTTGGGGTCAAAATCGGTCAAGACGAAATCGATGTGCGAAAGTCTCGGAAAAACGAAACAACGATTAGAAAAAAGTTTGAGAGACTAAGTGTCGATCGAGAAACCTCGGAAAACCAAGACAAATAGGCAAGTCCCGCGAGGAAGCACAGTCCCGGGCGCCGGGCGGCTAGCACGCCCGTGCTGCCCCTAGGCGCCGGGCGGCTAGCACGCCCGTGCTGCCTTTAGGCGCCGGGAGGCTAGCACGCCCGTGCTGCCCCTAGGCGCCGGGCGGCTAGCACACCCTTGCTGCCCCTAGGCGCCGGCTAGCACGCCCGTGCTGCCTCTAGGCGGGCGGCTAGCATGCCCGTGCTGCTTCTAGGCGCCGGGCGGCTAGCACGCCCGTGCTGCCTCTAGGCGCCGGGCGGCTAGCATGCCCGTGCTGCCTCTAGGCGCCGGGCGGCTAGCACACCCGTGCTGTGCTGGTCGTCGGGCGACAAAACATTCGTCAAGAACGGCCAATCGTCAAAAAGATTGACCCAACGACTATCCAAACTCGTGCCTCGCGTCCTTATTCAAATCTTCTTAATCCGAATATACAAAGACACGGATCTAGAACTCCCGTTTCATTTCGACCAGAATCTACGGAAGAAACTTGGGAAATTACGAGAATTTCGATTAACGGATGGGTCTTGGCTTATTGTATAAACGGTGGCGGTTATCTTATAAACACTAGTCATCTCAACTACACGACAACCTGAGGGCCGTTCGAGAAGTTGATATCGTGACAGGACTATCTATTTGAAGGAATCGTAATAACGGCAAAAGTCCGAAACACGGTCCAAGAGGACCTAGACCGATCGGACGACCGGTTTACGATTTTTAAAAGATAGATACGACGGTTTGCATTTATCTTCACATAACAAGATAAATGTTAAATTTCCGAAAAGGATAAATGTCAAGTTTCCCGAAGATAAATGTCAAGTTTCCCGAAGATAAATGTCAAGTTTCCCGATAGGCATGGAGGTCGGCAAAAATGGAAAAGCCCAGCTCGCGGCAGACTCGGCTCATGGAGAATAGACCGTCATATGAGGAGTATATAAGCAAAGCTAGGAACAGAGGAAGGATGATCGGAAAAAAACTACTCTCCAAAGCAACTTAGAACTTAGGCTTTTATTTCCTTTTTAGCGAGCTACGACTCAACTAGGTTTGATCTAGGTTTTAAGACTAGCGACGATCGACAGCTCTTGCAGCCGAGATCCCGACCTTTTCGTTCAAACGCTCCGCGCAAATTCGGAAATAAGATTTTTTTTGCTCTCTTCATTTTTACGCTTTTATTTTCAAACTCGTCTTTTTTAACTTTGTCGTGCGTGACCCAGCAGATATCCGGGATCTTCAGGGAAAACTAGGTAACTTAGTTTTCCTCCGTTTTACTTAATAAAAATTGACAGTGCGAATTTCGGTTCCCACAGTTTGGCGCTATGATATACCATGGATTTTACCCGTTTTTAACCATGGTATACTAGTATTTTATACTTTATTCTATCTATGCAATTCTTTCATCTATCTATTGTTATGAATTGCTTAGCTATGTCTGAGTAGTCTACTTGTTAGATCTAGGGTTCAAATAGGTTTGTGGGATTAGCCCCAAACTATAATTGCTAAGTTGTGATACTCATCAAATGGATTGCACCCTATGCTTGTTTTAGATTAGCTAACTAGAACATAGATCACTAGGATCTTTGATTATCTTGAATTATCCATTTGAGCTTGCCTGTCTCCCGTTGAGAAGAACGACAGTTCCTCCTTGAGACCTTGTGGTCATATTCGGCTCGCGCCTAGGCAGATCTAGAAGCCGTTGATCGATATCTCGACAGGTGAATCGATCGGCGCTGCAAAAGGTGTATCGCTCGATATCTCAAAAGGATATCGACCGACTCTTTTTCTGTGTCATCATGCGAAAGGTGTGGCCAGAGATCTAGATATTTTAACCAGTGATACTTCACTTGAGTTAAGCGGCTGAGATCTATAGTATCATGCAAGCAACTTGTTAAAGCATTTATAGAGATTATAATCTCCATTCCTGAATAGAAACCCTATGTCTAGCACTCTTTATCACATTTAAACAACCCATCATATTGTTAGTTAGAGCAACTACCTTGCTCATTTTAGGAATTGTTACTTTTTATTTCTATCATATAAACCAACCTTGCCTAGGATTGATTTGTAGATTTTATTTAATTGGTTCCCTAGCTCCTCGTGATTCGATCCCTAAGTACTACAGCTGTACCTCTTATTTGAGAGAGTAAGCTCTACCGGGTAATTTGAGCACTATCAAATTTGGCGCCGTTGCCGGGGAGCTTTGATCGCCATTAGATTTAATCTTATTAATCTTAGATTTTTCTTTTTACCCCCTTTCTAATTAAAATTTTTCTTGTCTTTTCAGGTACATGCCCAGCAGTTGCAGAAGCAACAGGGGAAATCAACAATTATTCTCAGAAGATCCTGCACACTTGGAACGTTCAATCCGCAAAGACCTACGCTCCGCATCGATCGACAGAAACGCAACACCGTCGACTGATACTCACGTTCAACAGTCGACCGACACTCAGACAGAACCGTCGACCGATGCCGTTCGCCGATCCACATCGTTCGATACTTCTAACCGTATATCGATCGACACTACTCCGCGAAGCATAGTCGCGATTGTTATTCTCACGCAGGACAAGAATGGAAACCTGTATGACCAAGATGGTCATCTGCGTAATGCAACAGGTCAGAAGCTAGATGCACATGGAAACATAATCCCTGAGCCTGAAGCTGAGGCTACAGGAGAAGCTCAAACATGATCGTTGGCAGACTATAACCGTCCAGACGAGTACTACACCAACAGATCAGCTATTCGACTTCCAGAAATTCAGAAGCCGAACTTCGAGCTCAAGCCTCAGTACTACTCTCTCGTGTCTCAGATACCTTACTCTGGGCTATCACACGAGCATCCTATGGACCATCTGGAGAGGTTCGAGGATCTTATCGCTGCTTTTCGTATGGATGGAGTCCCTGAGGACTACCTACTATGCAAGCTCTTCAAATACTCACTGATTGGAGAAGCTTCGACTGGCTCAAGCAGCTACCTACAGGATCACTGACACCCTGGGCCGACATAAAAAACACCTTCCTGCGTAATTTCTTTGATGAGGCACGCGCTGAAGACTTAAGGAGTAAAATCGCCACTTTTGCGCAAAAGCCTAGTGAGACTTTTAAAGACGCGTGGATCAGATTTAAGTTCTTCCAGCGAGACTGTCCACACCATGAATTCAATGAAGTGCAGCTGCTAAGCACTTTCTACAGAGGTATCGCCTTGAGGTATCAGATGGCTCTTGATACTGCTAGTGAGGGGAACTTCAACACTAGGAATCCAATAGAGGCTGTGAGACTTATTGAGAACCTAGCCAACATCAGCAGCACCAAGAACACTGACTCTGACAAGAAGAAATCGGTTGCAGCCATCGGGGAAGACCAGATGAATGAAGTCAGAGCCAAGATAGATGCTTTACATGCATTTCTAGGGCAGCCAGTCTGCTCAGCTGAAGAAGGAGTGGCTAGAGAAGATGATACAGAGGAAGATGTGAACTACATTGGAGGTACTGGATTTCAGAGATATGGAAACCAGAGTGGAAACATAAATTTTTTTGGCAGTGGTCAAAAGAGTAACTAGAACCAGAGTTCACAGTATCAGAAACCCTTCACTAACACAAAGAACTACGGCAACTCAGCTTACCAAAATCCACCGCCACCCACCCAGGAGAGTAAGTTTGATGCCATGATTGATAGAGTTATGGAAGGACAGCATAAGCTTACAGTAGACTTCAATAGGAAGATTGATTCTGTCTTCAACAATCTGACCACGAGGATAGACACCATTTGCACTCAAGTTAAGAAACTTGAGACATAGATTGTCTAGACTGAAGACTCTATCAGAAGGATTGGAACTTCTAAGGAAGTAAGGGAAGGAAATAGGAAACACCACGTGAATGCCATCATAGACGATGATTTTTGGCAAGTGGTGAAACAGGAGAAGCTACAAGAAGGAGACTTTGAAGTGGAAAGTTCATTAAGTTTCGGTGGATCACAATGGTGTCGATCGACACCAACTAGTCCACATCGATCGACATCGAGTATGTCATTTCCGGATACGACTGCAGATTGTAACGCGGTTAGGATATTGACACATGCTGAATTCACGGCTTCTCATCCATATCCACCCACCCACACCTACGAAGATATCGATCGACGAGACGAGCCACTTATCGATCGACACAAAGAAGAGAAACATATCGATCGACCCTACTCTCCACCTATCGATCGACACGCACCTCTCACATACCGAGTGCAACTACCATCGATAGACAGCAACCGAATCAATGCACTCAGACCCACACCGAAACCACAAGCTAACCCTACAAGAATCACTGGTAACCCTTCAGACACTACACCTATATCAGAGGGAACTGAAGGAAGAAGGTTAAGGAGTAGGAAGGAGAAGATTCCTAAAAACCTTAAGAGGGAAGCTAATGAAAAAGAGATTGATGGTTTCACTAAGAGAGTTATCGGAATCCCACCAGAGAAACCTTTTGAGGAGGTTTATTTCACAAAAAAGATTGTGGATGTTCTTCAGAGAAACAAGGGAGACTGAAACTAACATTAGGAGAAGGTTTGACAATGTCAGAGAGGATATGAGGAAAATGATTACTTTGCAGAAGAAGAGTGATCCTGGGAAGTTTGCAATACCCTGTGTAGTAAAAGGGATTGAATTTCCTCATGCATTATGTGACACTGGTTCATCAGTCAACATCTTACCAAAGGTCATGGCAGACCATCTGGGCCTGCAAGTAGAGCCTTCACCAGAGATCTTTACATTCGTGGATTACACTCAGAAAAACTCTGGAGGTTTCGTCAGAGACCTGGAGGTACATATTGGTAATGCTATCGTCCCTGTGGATTTTCATGTCCAAGACATCAAGCTAAATTGGAACTCTTCCCTCTTACTTGGAAGAGCATTTATGGCTACAGTAGGAGCCATATGAACATGAACACCAACAGGAGGTGCTTGACTATGATAGATCCAGAGATCCACTACGACCCTGTCAAGCTTGGCAAACCACTAGCCAAATCAGTGGTAAAGGAAGATGATACTGGTATCATCGCAGTTTGTCATTGTGAAGTCGAGTACGAGACATAGTACTCGGGATCGATCGACAGCACTTTAACATCATCGATCGACACTTGCAAGACAGAGGAGATCGACAACAAATATGGATCATCGATCGACAAAGACCCAACAGATGATGAACTCGATCTACAAGATCATTGCTACCCGAATTTCGCCATCCCACCCAGCCGAAAGGAAGATGATTACTCAGTAAAGAGTTGGGCAGATAGCTGATTTCATGAGAGTTTTGCAGTAGACATAGCCACCTATTCCCACAGTTGAGACCACAGTGAAGAACATGATGCAGACTATTGGGAAGAGAGAGCTTGGGAAAATTACTTGGAGAATGACAGATTTGCAATTCGATTCCCACCATCGATCGACATCAAATGGCCACCATCGATCGATTATCTACTTCATCCAGCAAAACGACATCGTCCATCGATCGACATTGCCAGCATCACATCGATCGATATTAACCCGGACGACTTGAAGGACAAAATCGGTATTTCACCGATTAGGGCAACACATGGGTATAAAAGGTTGACAACTCAAGCCACGAAAATTCAAAACTTTTCACCTTCTACCCAGCAGCTTCCAGCATTCAGAAACTCATCAATGGAGGACTGCAACAACATGTACAATCGATCCAACCGGGCAGCTAGACATGCACCATCGATCGCCACCACCACAGCACCATCGATCGACGCCTTCAACATAGCTCAACCTCGATCTCATGAACCTTACGATATCAGGAACGTTTCACTAACACCTGATGAATTTGGAATTTTCAGGGACACAGATGGCTATGCAAGAGCAATGGATGGAAGAGTTCTGCACATAACCAGAGAAGACGTAGAAGACATCCTCCAAGTTGCTAATGGACCAGAAAACCTGTTCACACAGCAACGTAGCCATCCAGACATCCTAACTCACGTCCAGGACAACCACAACACCAACACAAGGGAGGATACGGTTCCTCAACAATTCGGTCAACCTAGGAATTCCGCATCGATCGACATCGTTTCAACACCATCGATCGACGGCGGATATCCCGGATCGATCGATAGACAAAGAGTCAGATCGCCTGACCGACGATCGGAGTTTGGACGATGCGCCTTCAATACTGATGGATCCAGGAGATTCAAATGGGAAGCTAAGGATGAATATGGTGTCTACAGAGATGAGTTTGGCTATGCTAGAGGAGTTGATGGTGAGATCATCCAAGTTACCAAGGAGAAAGTAAAGAAAATTCTGGATAGAGCATCCCTCTTTCACAGATGTTGCTTACGCCTTCCAGAATACACACGCCCTTACCATGCATACATACCACCACCAGTACCCTACAGTAGAGAGGAGATAGATGATATGGTGACTGATGTATGGAGAGCTCAGGCAGACCTTGAGGCGAACTTGCACACATTGGTGGAAGACACTTT
This sequence comes from Raphanus raphanistrum x Raphanus sativus, assembly GCA_019705995.1. NCBI lineage: Eukaryota > Viridiplantae > Streptophyta > Magnoliopsida > Brassicales > Brassicaceae > Raphanus > Raphanus raphanistrum x Raphanus sativus. The sequence goes on from JADEVD010000014.1 coordinate 623,540, forward strand.
CCAGCCTTTGGATGTCAGTTACAAGGACTTCCAGAATGATATGGCTGAGATAAGAGTGGAGCTTGGAAACATATTGACAATGCTTGAGAAAGAGTCTATGCCACCAGTATCGACCCACAGAGTACCTGTACCATCGATCGACATCGGCAAGACTACACCCATGGACCAACCAGAATGTTCATCACCTAAGAGAGATGAATGGGAGGTTGCTTATATCAATACACGGATCAAAGACGTCTACAGCCCTCTCAACAACAATATCGAATGGTTAAGCAAGAGGATCGATCTTCTACAGAACGAGCTAGCATCAATTCGCAAGAAAGATCATGCTCAGAATGCTACTTTTCCATCGATCGACACGCTGAACTCATCGTCGATCGACACAAGGCTCGCAGAACTGGAAGATAGGATGAAAGCATACGAAGAGAAGCATGATCTTTTAAGTTCACCTATCATGCGATACCTGGATACACTGTCACGACAGCTGGACAAGCTAGAAAGAGATATGAGCATAGTTCAAGCTTATATTGATCTTCGTGACAGAAATGAAGCATCAATCGACATGCCTAGACCAACATCGATCGACACCGAACCACCACCAGCAAAGAGAGCATGCACTACAGCAAAAGTTGATGAGATCAAACATAAGCTGTACGTAGCCATGAATTCTATGGAGGAGAGACTCATAGAAAGAAGTGATGACATTGACAACACCCTCAACGGAAGAGTGACCAACCTCTGTAGAGCTACTGGTCTCTTGAAGAATGAGATAAGCAATATGCAGAAAATTCTTGCGTACCAAGGCAAACGTTCAGAATCGATCGACCCAGATGAAACTTTGTCGATCGACAGCGATCCCAGCGAAACGACCGATGCACAAGTTGTAGCATCGATCAATACCGCATCTTTGGCAGATCAGGATCAACAGAATTAAGACCAGCACGAAAAAGACCAACATGCGGAACTACCTGAGCATTCTAGATTTGATTTCTATCAGCATCAGTTAGACACAGAGGATTTGGTTAGAAGATTGCAAGTCATCAAAGCAGATTTAGCAAAGATATCTCCTAGATGGACAAGATCAGATGATGCCACAAGAAGCTTCACTGCTCCTGAGTCCAAAGATGAGGGAAGTGTTTGCCCACCAGCAAACAACAACCCCCACTGCACCCCATGAGTCACTCACCTACCACAATCAAGCAGAATGACTATAACAAAGCGCTGAGTGGGAGGCAACCCACTATTAGGTTTTCTTTTATTTTTCTTTATTTTATTTATTTTTCATTTTTTGCTTTTATTTATCGGATTTATTTTGTAGTTTTTATTAGATCTAAGTAGAATGATGATTCCATCGACCAACATTCACCACTCATATCGCTCGACACCACACAACCATTACTAACGATCGACGTATACCACTATGAATCAATCGACACCTTGTCGATCAGGTTTATTCATTCTACCTTGTTATACTTATTATTTATGATTTATTTTACCTCGCCACCGGATTTGTTACACTGGGACAGTGTAATTTAAGTCTGGGGGGAAGTTTACTAATATGTGTTTTTATTTTGATTTTTTATTATTTAAATTATTTTTCAAAATTATTTTTCGCATAAGTATTAAATAAGGAACATTGATATAGATTTATATTTGATTGTCTGACCACTCTTTAGCACCATTCTAGATTACTGATTGCAGATAGTACTAAAAATGCTAAAGTGGATCAACCTGCCATCTATATTCACTAGCTAAGATTGTTTGAAGGAACCAAAGCTGACCTCCAACACTAATACTGACTTATTTGCTTGTCTTGGGGCTTGGAAACCACTGGATCAGAATCCTCTTACAAGTCTGGAAGGTAAAAAGTCTGTGTGTTTCTGGTTCTCTTCCTTCTCTCTCTTCAGCGTCTCGAGATCTAAGTTTATGTTATAAAAGATTGAAATGATTTCTTGAGAGGCAGAGGGGTAGGAGTGTCTCCCGCGACCCCAGTATTCTAAATCTCAAGGATGATCACACATTGTGGAAACGAGGGATAAGTTGAGTACCGAACCCCATTATTCGCTACACTTTGCCAAAAATGTATGAGTTACAATGCAAATGTCAATGAGATGGACTAGATGACCTATGTGGCATCGAAACCTGTTGAAATTGAAACTAATAAGAGATTCAGAGAAGATAGATGAGGGGAGAAAGGGATCAGAGAAGACTACCTGTGTGTTCAGATACTTGTTTGAGTTGAATCCATGTGTCCTTTGATCAATACTGTGAGGGATTAAACTCACACCTAGATTTTAGATCAGGTTTTAAGGTTTAGGAAAGGTTAGGGAAAGATAACGTGGGCTGAATCCCGTAATAACTTGTTGAATGAACTTCGATTTGTATTGATATAATGGTAAAAAGATGGTTACAAAAGGTGATCTTTGATGAATACAAAGATTATAAGAATGTTACAATAAGAATGTTTTTATGAATGTCGAGTGAAAATATGGATTGAATCGGATCCTCTCTTTAGTCCTCCCTCTTCTCTTTAAATAGCCTTGGACTTCTTTTGATTGTCTTCAACTGATCTCCGAGATCTTCTCCGCTTGATGTGGAATCTGCAACAGCTTCCCTTTGACCGGGTCCTGCGCTTCTTCTTGTTGCGACGTGAGCTTCCTCTTCCCCGTGACCTCTTTAAAGATCGCCTTAGCTCTCAGCCTTTGGTTCCAGCTTAACTCCTTTTAAATGTCGAGCTCGTGATGGGCCTGTCGCGGCCTGTTATCGTCTTTTATTGTTCAGCAATCAGCTACCGGGCCATATTCGGGCCCAACAGTTGCCCCCAGTTCTCGAGATTAGGTATCGTTATTCTCGGGAGCTAAACCTAGCCGCCCAAGCTAGATTCTCTTGTTGAGATCATGATTACTAGCTATCTCATCCATATTTACTTTTATCTGATCGAACGGCTGTAAATTCCCTTCGATTAAATCGATGGCTTAGATTACAGCGAGTTTGAAATTTGATTTCCGATTTTCGAGACGTGATGGGATATAAAGCTGAGAGAATTAACTGCTTGTCTCTCCACTTCCTCCACGCCTCTCGACGGTTTCCAAGGTAATTCACCTCTTTTCCTTTATTTTACTGCGTTTTCTTATTTTTTTTATCCGTTTCTTGATCGAACCAGTTCTTCATCTTTAACTTCTCTCTGAGATTTCGCCTTAGTCCAATTCCTCTCTTTTGCTTCCTATTTCCCTTTCCTTTTACTATCATGAGTCAAAAAGAAGGTTCCAGCGAGGTTCAAATCTCAGCCTCCGGTGCCCGCATTATGAAGGTCAAGCGGGAAGCCGGTGAAAAGATGACAGAAGCCAAGAAGAAGAAGGTTAAAGACTCGATCAGAGCAAGAGTCAAGAGGATGAAGAAGAAGGGGAGCAAGAGCGCCTCCTCCGGACCTCACTTCCCTTCGCTCTTGAAGAGCCAAGACGTTGTCAATCTTGCTGTTCAAGCTCACGGCCAGAGTGACCTAGCTAGAGCTTGTACCGAAGATGAAACCCCCGAAACCGTTCCGGAGGGTTGGTTTTGTCTTCATGAGAAATATATTTCTAAGTGTCATCTTAGATTCCCTCTTCCCACCCTCTTGCTAGATCTCCTAGATCATTACCAGCTGGCCCTTTCTCAACTCTGCCCATCGGTTATCCGAGTGATAAATGGGTTCATCACTAGGGCCAAGGAGGAAGGAGTTATCGTGGGGTTGACTGAGCTAATGAGTCTCTTTTCTATAAAGGAGAGTACTTCCAAGGATGGCGGAAGCGGTACCTACTACCTCCCCTGTCGTCCAGGGCTAGGTATCTTTAAGTTCACGGCCAGTGATGATGACTGGCGGAAGAAGTACTTCTATGTCAAGATTGACCCCTCGACGGTTCCTGTAGGCCGTGACCTCAGGACCTCATGGTCTGACATTTCTGGTTAGGATTTTAGGGATATGTTCGCATGTTTATCTTTGCTTATCGTGATGTGCTAATTGTCTTTTGACTCTTTTTTACAGAGATTAAGGATCCTGTCAAGTTGTCTAGTAAACTTACTAGAGCTCTCTACAGGAAGCTGCAGCAAAGCCCTAACGCTTGGGGAGCTTACACCACTTCGAGAGTTGGATCAGCTAAGTTTCCTGAACGATACCAGGCGTCCTTCCCTGATTCAGTGACGGTTGCTGGTTTAGAAGGTAACCTTCTACTCTTAATTCATGATCTTTACTGTTTGAATTTGTCTCATGTGATTAATGAATCTTTTTCATGATTCAGTTTCTGAGGGTGATTCAGTTTTCGAAGTTTCATCCGGAGCAAGTACTTCCGAGAAGACTCAATCACAGAAGATGCCTATTCAGCCTTCCTTCCGTTCCAGGGGTAGATCGACCAAGGCTGCCAGCTCCTCTAGAGGAAGTGACAAGAACCAAGGAGGATCCTTCCTTGACTCTGTGAAGGAGGCTCTTGACGAAGGAGGCTCTGCTCCTGTTAAAGGTGTTGGCTCTTCGGAGCCTAAAGTTCAGGAAGTTGGCCTTCCCTCCGAGGTCCCGATGTCTGAAGCTAATCCTCAAATGGCGAGGGATCCTCCAGAATTTGAGCCCCCGAGGAACAAGAGGTCCCGAACTGACCAGGTTGACAGACCTTCGAGGTCTTCCTCCTCCTCCTCTAGAGGAGGAACCGTTGGCTGGAACTTTGCTCATTCGAAGCCTGGATCGGTTTTGGATGATTCGTGGGGTTTGGCTACTCTGATGAGGCATATGAAGAGTACCGGGTGTTCCCTCCCCTCGATCTCCAATCTCACGCACAAGGATGAGTACGTTGATATTGCCCATCACATGGGTCAGGTATGAAGTCTATTTCAACTTTTAGCTTTATCTTTGGAAGATTTTCGCTAAACCGTTTTTTGTTTTCTGTAGCTGGCTGACGCTATTAACAGGGCTCAGTTCAAGTTTGAGGACGCCGTACACAATGCCCCCAATGCTGAGGAATTAGCTCAGGTCACTGAACTGGTCAAGGCCAACAAGACTGAGCTCAATCATACTCGGGCTCTGATCTCGGATCTCCAAGTTGAGGTAAAGAGACTTGGCTCCAAATGCGATGCTCAGCAAGGGACAATCGAGAGCCAGTTGATTGACCTCCAGGTAAAGAATAGGAAGATTGGGGATCTGGATGCTACTCGGAAGATAGCAGAGTATCAAGTCAAGGAGCTGATTGCTTCAACCCAGAGCAGCCAGAAGAACAAGGAAGCTGAGGTCAGGCTAGCCGTCCGGAGAGGAAAGAAGGAGGTAGCTGACGCCTACGACAAAGTTCTGGTTGTTGTCAAGGAGAAGTTCTCCAAGAAGAAGGACGAAGTCGATCTCCTGGTTCATGCTCAAGAGATTCAAGCCAACACCGAGCTCCTGAAAGACATGCTGGATGGCGAGATTAAGAGTACTCAAGACGAGTATGATCGCTTGGTGGCAATGATGCCGGAGGCTGTTGCGGCATACGAGAAGGCTCAGGTCTCGGATTTCTCGATCGGCAAGCTCCCTCTTCCCCAACTCTCTGAGAGCTCAGGTACTTTCGAGGTTAATATGTTTAATCTCTCCTTTTCTGGAGAGTTCGGTTCTAATTTGGGATTGGTGGGTTCTTACTCAGCCCCAGTCGAAGCCGCCCCTGGAGGTAGCGACAAGGAGATGGAGGGGGAGGTTCCTGAGGAGGAAGATCCGGCTGGTAAGGGAGCTGAGAAGAGCACGGATGACAAGGAAGTTTAAGAGCTGAGGCTCTTTCATGTGTTTCTAGGATTTCCGCCCAATGGGCTTTGATTTCTTTTGTTTTAAGACTTATGGCATGAGGAGGCTTTTAAACCTTTATCTGTTCGTACTTTGAATCTTTGTTAGCCTGGGGAGGCTTTTAAACCCTTGTTTAATTTCAAACTTGGTTTTCAGTTTCATTTTAAGTTTTTCTGCTTTCGTCGTAGAATATGACATTTGATCATAATCAGGTTTCATGATAAGTCTTGGAGACTTGGATCGTTTTTAGTCCCTTAAGAGGGGTTTCTCGAAGTATCGAAGTCAGCTTAGGGTTTTTAGGAACCTGAGCTTAACTCGGGTACTTTAGGTAAGGGTTCTTGGGAACCTGAATTCGTTCGTGGGATTTTAAGACCCGTTGGGACTTGCTTAGGATTTTAAGACCTTTTGAGATTTGATAAGGATTTCAAGACCTTTGAGTTTTGATAAGGATTTTTAAGACCTTTAAGGTTTGATAAGGGTTTCAAGACCTTTAAGATTTGATAAGGATTTCAAGACCTTTGAGATTTGATAAGGATTTCGAGACCTTAGGTTAGTTTATCAAATTTTGACTTGATTTGAAGGATTTCAAGACCTTCAAGGTTATTAAGGGTTTTAAGACCTTAGGTTCAGGTTCATGGAGACCTGAGCTGATCCGGAGGGTTTTAGGACCCTAGGTCCGTGCTGGTAGGGACCTATGTTGTTAAAGAATTGCGACATCGAGAATAATTGCTTTATTGATAATTGGATACATGGTATCATAGTAATCATACAATTGCTGTGTTATAATGATCATACATTTGCTGCTTGGGCTATGTGATTTTAAACAGACATATGCCCCCTTTGGTTGTGGTGAACGAAGTGTTGAAATGAGGTTGGGGCTGCACTCATAACGGAGTTGCCTACGTACCCAGTCAAGGGATCAAGCCTAACGTAGTTCAGGAATTTTAGGTTCCTAATGATAATATCTCTTAAGATTCGTGGCATTCCACGATCTGATTTCAGGTACCCCGGTTCGCACCTTTCGAAGCTTGTAAACGCCAGGTCGTACCACGTGGATGATCTGGTAGGGACCTTCCCAGTTGGTTCCCAACTTCCCAGCATCTGGTTCCTTGGTTCCTTCGAAAACTTTCCTAAGTACTAGGTCACCTACAGCGAACTGTCGGAGCCTGACTTTGGAGTTGTACTGTCGTGCCATTGCTTGCTGATAGTTTTGAATGCGAATCAGGGCTCGGTCCCGTCTTTCCTCGATTAGGTCGAGGCTGTCCGTTAGGAGCTGATCGTTAGCTGCGGGGTCAGATGTACAGAGGTCCCAGCGAAGGCTACCAGCAATGGTTTCGGCTGGGACGACAGCTTCCATCCCATAGGCTAAGGAGAAAGGGGTTTCTTGTGTAGCCTTTCGTGGGGTGGTTCGACATGCCCAAAGTACTTCAAGTAATTTTTCTGACCAGAGTTCCTTCTGGGTTCCGAGGCGTTTCTTGAGGTTTGCTAATACTGATTTATTAGCAGCCTCCGCCTGTCCGTTTCCTTGAGGTCGGCGAGGTGATGAGAAGGTCAGGCGAATCTTCCACTTGTCACAAAATATTTTGAAATCATGGGATATGAATTGTCCTCCATTGTCGGTTACGATTTCATATGGGACGCCGTGTCTACACACGATTTCTTTCCACACAAATCGTTCGACTTCGACTCTGGTTACCTGTTGGAAAGCTTCAGCCTCTATCCATTTTGTGAAGTAGTCTGTTAGGACTAAGAGGAAGCGTAGCTTCTTCTTTCCACTTCCTGATGCTACTAGTGGTCCTACGATGTCCATGGACCACCTCATGAATGGGTAAGGGGCGGATATGTTGGACAGCTTTTCCGCAGGTTGGTGTATAATCGGTGCATGCCTCTGGCATTTGTCGCATGAAGAGGAATATACCTCACAGTCAGCAATAATGGTGGGCCAGAAATAGCCCTGTCTTTTGATTCTGATGGCTAGAGCTCTGCCTCCAGAGTGGTTCCCGCAGGAGCCGTCGTGCATTTCCTTCATGAGTCTCATAGCAATGAGGCCATGGACGCATTTTAGGTAAGGTCCGGAAACGCTTCGTTTGTGGAGGACATACTCGATTATGCAGTATCTCGCGCTTAATGCTTTGAGCTTTCGAGCCTCCCATTTATTGGGTGGAGTCTTTCCTTCCACGATGTATTGCGTGATTGGAATTCTCCAATCCTCTCTCCCTACAACTTTGTTATGAAGAGACGAGGGAGGTTCCTGTTCGGGACCTGGTGTCGTGGTGCCCCCGGAGGTATTTGTAGGATTGGGCTTCATGGAGTCTAAATTTCGAGGAATACCTCTAACTTCTCCATTATTCCCCGGGGTCTGGATGGTGCCCCCAGATGAATTTTGGAGAGCTGAACGGCTTCTGGTTTTAACTCTGCATACGAGTGGGTCTGAGTTGGTGCCCCCGGGGGTATTCGTGAGATCAGGCTCCAAGGAGACTGAGTTTCGAGGAATACCTTCCATGTTTTGGATTGTGTTCCCGGAGGTATGCTTTTTAGAGCTACGTATTCTGGTTTTTGGGAACCAAAATGTTGTGAGAACTTGGGTAGCTACCGTTTCAGGGCAGGTACCTTCGGGTTGCTCTGTTAGCTTGCTGTCTATCTCAGCCTTAGTAGCTATGTCGATGCTTGGTTTTTCGATTCCTTCTACGGGTATGATCCATTTTACGAGGGGGTCTGACGTGGAGGCTAAAGCAGCCAACGCATCTGCTGAGGAGTTCTCTCCTCGTGGGATCCTTGTTAGCTCGAATTTGTCGAACTGCCTAGTGAGGTTCTGGACGACTTCGAGATATGCCCCCATTCTTTCGTCCCTCGTTTCACATTCTCCGTGAAACTGGCTAGCTACTAGCTGTGAATCACTATAAGCGTTTAGCTCTCGAATTCCGAGACTTAGGGCGAGTTTCAACCCTGCGATTAATGCTTCATATTCAGCTTCGTTGTTTGAGGCGCTGAATCCGAGCCTATATGACTGCTCGATGGTTTCTCCTGCTGAAGAAGTTAACCTTAGACCGACACCGGAGCCCTGTTTTGATGAGGCTCCGTCGACATATAGGCTCCACTTTGGAGATTCCATTTCGGAGTCTAATTGCTCGGATGCTAGCTCTATGATAAAGTCGGCAAGGACCTGAGCTTTTGCTGCTGCTCGAGGTCTATACTCAATATCATATTCGCTGAGTTCTATGGCCCATTTAGCCAATCGTCCTGACTGGCTAGGGCTGTGCAATATCATTCGTAATGGTTGTGAGGTCATTACAACGATTGAGTGCGATTGGAAGTAAGGTCGCAATTTTCTAGCAGCTGTGACGACTGCTAGGGCTAATTTTTCCATTGCAGGGTACCTTGTTTCGGCGTCTATCAAACTCTTGCTGGTGTAATAGACAGGTCTTTGTTCGTTTTGTTCCTCTCGTACCAGCACGCCGCTAACTGCAGCAGTCGATACAGCGAGGTACAAGTATAGTGGCTCTCCTACTACAAGTTTGGATAGGATCGGAGGTTCGGAGAGGTAAGCTTTCAATTGTTTGAAGGCTTCCTCACATTTCTCGTCCCATAGAAACTTCTTATTATTTCTTAGAAGCTTGTAGAATGGGAGGTACTTATCGGTGGACTTGGATATGAATCGATTTAATGCTGCGATTCGTCCGGTCAATCTCTGTACCTCTCTGGTTGTCTTAGGTGACGTCATTTCTAGGAAGGTTGCTATCTGCTGCGGGTTGGCTTCAATGCCTCTTTCGGTTACGAGGTAGCCTAGGAATTCGCCTGAAGGTACCCCGAAGGTACATTTAGTGGGATTGAGCTTCATATCATACTTATTAAGGATATCGAAGCATTCCCTTAAGTGGGAGATATGGTCTTCTCCAGCTGAGGATTTGACTAGCATATCATCAATATAGACCTCCATGGTTTTTCCAAGTTGCCCAGCAAACATCTTATTTACTAGCCTCTGATAGGTAGCTCCTGCGTTCTTTAATCCGAATGGCATAACCTTGTAATAATAGGTTCCTCGTTCGGTTATGAATGCAGTTTTCTCCTGGTCGTCAGGATCCATCATGATTTAGTTGTACCCTGAGAAGGCATCCATAAAGGATAGGAGTCGATGGCCAGCTGTTGCTTCAACCAGGCGGTCGATGTGAGGTAACGGGAAGCTGTCTTTAGGACAAGCTTTGTTTAAGGTCTGTGAAGTCTACACAGATTCTCCATTTCCCGTTTTTCTTCTTTACCACTACTGGGTTAGCTAACCAGTCGGGGTAATGTACCTCTCGAATGGACCCAGCTTTCGTAAGTCGGTCAACTTCATCGTTAACAGCCTGAGCCTTTTCGAGGCCTAGCTTGCGACGCTTTTGTTTGATCGGTTTGAAAGTAGGGTCTACTTTTAGCTTATGGGTGGTGACGTTTGGATCTATGCCTTTCATGTCGCTGGGGGACCATGCAAAGGTTTTGACATTGCTTTTCAGAAAATCAATGAGCTCCTTTTTTGTCTCAGGAGGTAGCTCGGATCCGATGCTCACCTGTCTTTCAGGGTCTGAGTCGTCGATGCAAACTTTTTCAGTGAGGTTCTTGGGGGGACCTCGAATATTTTGTTGCATTTCGCGACCCTCCTGGATCTGTAATTGCTATTGGGGGAATTTTTTGAGGATTTCGAATCCTCCCAAATAGCAGATCCTGGATATCTTCTGGCTACCGTGTACGGTAGCTATCCCTTCGGGTGTTGGGAATTTCACACATTGATGATACGTCGAGGCTACTGCCTTCATTTTGTGAATCCAGGGTCTTCCCAGGATTGCATGGAATGGGGAAGGTCTGTCGATGACTACTAAGTTGGTCATTTTCATTATTCCGCCAGCTATGACTGGGAGCTTGATAGTGCCCAATGAGGTAGCTGTTTCTCCGGAGAAGCCTACGAGATTAGCTTTCTGGCCAATAATTTTGTAGTCGTCTATTTCCATCCCTTTTAGGGTGTTGTAGAAAATAAGGTCGACAGAGCTTCCTGTGTCTATCATGAGTTTAGGGACCTCGTAAACTGCGATGTTTAGGGTGACAATCAACGCATCATAGTGAGGTCTGTCAAGGTTTGAGGTTTCGCTTTCCCAGAAAGAGATCTTAGTATTGGACTCGGGGTTGGGAGGCTTAGGTCCTGTGTTAGACACAGCCTTCCGTACGTGGTCCTTAATGGAGTTGACGGAGTCCTGACATATGTCTGATCCTCCAAGGATGCAGTCCACCCTCGAGTCCGGGCTCGATTGAGGGGATGGTTTGCTCAAGAGAGCTTCAACTTGTAAACTTTTTCCTTGGGGGAATTTTCCAAGAATCAACTCGACTCTTTTCTTGGGAGCTGGAGGTGGCGAATCGGTCTCCTTCTCAGGTGACCTCTCGCGCTTTAGAGAGGTGTCTCTGGGACCTCTTTTCTGATAAGGTGGTGGCTTTTTAAGGTCCACTCCCTTTATTTCTCCGGCTGCGAATTTAGCTGCCAGTTGTCGTTGGAGGTCCCAACATTCCTTAGTTGAGTGTCCTTCTCTATCATGATAAGAGCAATGTTTGTTTTTATCAAAGCCTTTTGACCAGGGAGTTTTGTTTGCTGCGGCGACAGGTTTCTCTTCCTTGTTTTCCTCGATTGCGTAGGAATGTTCTCCCTGAGTTTGGTTGTTTCGGGGGTTCCCCCTTTTATGAGGTCCCTTAGCCTCAGAAGATTCACCTTTCGAGTGACTCTGAGGCTTCTTGTGGAGTTTATCCAATGCGGCTGTCTCCTCCTCCAAAGTAATATATCTGGTGGCTTTATGAAGAGCGTCATCGATAGTTGGAGGAGTATTGAGTGTTAGCTCTGACCAGAATTTCGATTTATAGAGCAGACCTCTCCTAAGAGCCTCGATGGCGACTAGGTCGTTAGGATTCGAGAGCTTTTTTCTTATTGCCCTGAATTTCTCGATGTAGGCTCGTAGTGAGTCCCCCATTCCTTGTCTGACCTTCCAAAGGTCGGCCTCAGAGGCTTGCTTCAGGATATGGGTCGAGTACTGCTTCATGAAGGCGTTAGTTAACTGATCGAAACTATCTATCGAGGCTGGTTCGAGACCAGAGAACCACTCAAGGGCTGTTCCGACCAAGTTTTCGGCGAATGTCCTGCAGTAGCCTGCTTCAAATTCTTCCTGTGTAAAATGGGCTTTAACGATTGCCAATCGGAAAGCTCTCAAATAGGCCTTCGGGTCAGAGGTCCCATCATACTCGGGAATTCTGATTTTTCGGGTATCTCTTATGTGGGAGCTGGCAATTCTGTCAGTGAATGGAGTTCCACGGGTTTCTTCGATCAAGCTATCGATTTCGGGAGCTGAACTCGTAGCTTTATGGACTTGAGCTCCCAATTTTTGGAGAGCTGCATGAGTTCGTTCCATATATCTACGGATAGCTTCAGGTCCTTCCATGGGAAAGACATTTGGGTCGTTATTAGGTACCCGTCGGGCAGGTTCCTGACGGAATCGTATGGGCTCATCTTCCCATGCAGCTGGTGGGCTAAATCGCTCACCCACTCTTGGGTTATCGGAATCTATCCGTTGATACCCGTCCCCATTCGGGGTTGAGCCTCTGGGTTGATAAACCGGAGCTGCTGTTCTGCCTCCAGATAGGAAGGATACTCCTGCCCCGGACCTAAAATCAGGTGGCGGAGGAGGTAGGCGAGAGCTCCGATCAGCGACCTGACTGGGCGTGGAACTGGTTGTCGCCACGTTGCTTCCCATAGCACTGGTGATAGGCGGGTTGAACACGGGAACTGTCCCATTATGAGGTGTCCGGAAAGCAGATCCGCGTCCTTCCGGAACAGTGCTATCAGGGGAAAAGTCTAAACGTCCTCGGGGGAACGAGGGATCGGTCAATTGATCTCGGAAAGTGACCCCCGGAGCTTGACGTTGCGGTGGTTGGGTTGTTGTGTTTAGAGATCTAGTTATCTTTTCGAATCGTTGCTGACGAGCAGCTAGCTGATGCATTGTACGCTCACTTTCCTGAGCTTTGTCTACTAATTGCATCATCATCTGGCGAATCTCAGAGAGCTGAGCCTCCGTTTGGTTCGGGGTGGCTTGCTGCTGAGGATTCTCTATGGTTGGGAGCCCGGAGGCGGTTCCACTTGATGATCTCGGGTTAGTAGCCCCGGTTGTAGTTTGGCTCGTTCGAGCGCCAGCCGGGAGCTGTTGCCCAGATCGGTGGTCGCCACGTCGAGGCTCTGTGATTACGAGACTAGAGCCTCCATCGTTCGGTGAGCCATCGCTCTGAATCGGGGGGTTAAGGTCAGACGGATTTGCTGTCTGATCGGTAGGATTCATCCTCAAGTTAGAGTAAGGGATTCGATTGTTTCTTCCCCTCAGACGGTGCCAATTGTGAGGGATTAAACTCACACCTAGATTTTAGATCAGGTTTTAAGGTTTAGGAAAGGTTAGGGAAAGATAACGTGGGCTGAATCCCGTAATAACTTGTTGAATGAACTTCGATTTGTATTGATATAATGGTAAAAGGATGGTTACAAAAGGTGATCTTTGATGAATACAAAGATTATAAGAATGTTTTTATGAATGTCGAGTGAAAATAGGGATTGAATCGGATCCTCTCTTTAGTCCTCCCTCTTCTCTTTAAATAGCCTTGGACTTCTTTTGATTGTCTTCAACTGATCTCCGAGATCTTCTCCGCTTGATGTGGAATCTGCAACAACTTCCCTTTGACCGGGTCCTGTGCTTCGTCTTGTTGCGACGTGAGCTTCCTCTTCACCGTGACCTCTTTAAAGATCGCCTTAGCTCTCAGCCTTTGGTTCCAGCTTAACTCCTTTTAGATGTCGAGCTCGTGATGGGCCTGTCGCGGCCTGTTATCGTCTTTTATTATTCAGCAATCAGCTACCGGGCCATATTCGGGCCCAACAAATACTCCCAAGGTAAAGCATGCACTTTTAATTTATGTTAAGAAATGAGGTTAGTAGAGGGGAATGTCAGATGAGATTTGCTAAGTTGTTGACTAGATGAGTTTGGTTGCTAAGCTAGGATAAAGCATAATGAACTTCTGTGATTAGGATGTTTAGACATGAATTACAAACCCATAGAGTGATGACTTCAATATTTTTAATCTTTGAGTTCCAGCTATTTTCACACATTTTCCAAAGACTACTGTTTTTGCTTGAGGACAAGCAAAGGAGTAAGTCTGGGGGAGTTGATATACCATGGATTTTACCCGTTTTAACCATGGTATATTAGTATTTTATTATATATTTAATCTGTTTTCTAGCCTTTTAGGTATGTTTTCAGGTTCAGTAGCATTTTGTGAAAAAGTGATGTTTTTGGAGCATTTTGGAGTACAAGAGATGATATACCCGAGTTGACCATTCAAGACTAAGTCGGAAGTCAACATTGTGATTATAATCGATCGATACTCATCCTGAGTCGTCGATCGATGTAGCTGAGAAGATTCGTGTACTAGAAGATTATAATCGATCGATACACATTCAGTGTTGTCGATCGATATCGAGGACCAAATGGTTTAGCCGACTACTTCACCAAGACTTCACCAAATTACGAGATTGCCCCTGACGAGTTTTTAACCTAATGGAAATGCTTAAATATTCCTGCTAAGTGTTTTTGACGACAACCTTGAACCTTCGAAAGAAACAAGCTTTTAACAACCCTCAAAGCAGAGAGTGTGAGAGAGAGACTAGAGTTTTATTTGTATTTCTACTTTATTATATCTATGCAATTCTTTCATCTATCTATTGTTATGAATTGCTTAGCTATGTCTGAGTAGTCTACTTGTTAGATCTAGGGTTCAAATAGGTTTGTGGGATTAGCCCCAAACTATAATTGCTAAGTTGTGATACTCATCAAATGGATTGCACCCTATGCTTGTTTTAGATTAGCTAAATAGAACATAGATCACTAGGATCTTTGATTATCTTGAATTATCCATTTGAGCTTGCCTGTCTCCCGTTGAGAAGAACGACAATTCCTCCTTGAGACCTTGTTGTCATATTCGGCTCGCGCCTAGGCAGATCTAGAAGCCGTCGATCGATATCTGATAGTGCTCAAATTACCCAGTAGAGCTTACTCTCTCAAATAAGAGGTACAGCTGTAGTACTTAGGGATCGAATCACGAGGAGCTAGGGAACCAATTAAATAAAATCTACTAATCAATCCTAGGCAAGGTTGGTTTATATGATAGAAATGAAAATAACAATTCCTAAATGAGCAAGGCAGTTGCTCTAACTAACAATATGAAGGGTTGTTTAAATGGGATAAAGAGTGCTAGACATAGGGATTCTATTCAGGAATGGAGATTATAATCTCTATAAATGCTTTAATAAGTTGCTTGCATGATACTATAGATCTCAGCCGCTTAACATATGTGAATGAATCACTGGTTAAAATATCTAGATCTCTAGCCACACCTTTCGCATGATGACACAGAAAAAGAGTCGGTCGATATCCTTTTGAGATATCGAGCGATACACCTTTCGCGGCGCCGATCGATTTACCAGTAGAGTATCGATCGACGGCTTCTAGATCTGCCTAGGCGCGGACCGAATATGACCGCAAGGTCTCAAGGAGGAACTGTTGTTCTTCTCAACGGGAAATAGGCATCGCTCAAATGGATAATTCAAGATAATCTAAGATCCTAGTGATCTATGTTCTAGTTAGCTACTCTAAAACAAGCATAGGGTACAATCCATTTGATGAGTATCACAACTTAGCAATTATAGTTTGGGGCTAATCCCATAAACCTATTTAAACACTAGATCTAACAAGTAGACTACTCAGACATAGCTAAGCAATTCATAACAATAGATAGATGAAAGAATTGCATAGATATAATAAAGTAGAAATACAAAAGGAGATGAGAAATCTCTCCAATCTCTCTCAAACAAATAAAACTCTAGTCTCTCTCTCACACTCTCTGCTTTGGTTGTAAAAAGCTTCAAGCTTCAAAGGGTTTCAAAACTTGCCATCAAAAGCACTTAACAGGAGTATTTAAGCATTTCCATTAGGTTAAAAACTCGTCAGGGGTAATCTCGTAATTTGGTGAAGCCTTGGTGAAGTAGTCGGCTAAACCATTTCGTCCTCGATATCGATCGACAATACTAAATGTGTATCGGTCGATTAAAATCTTCTAGTACGCGGATCTTCTCAGCTACATCGATCAACAACTCAGGATGAGTATCGATCGATTGTAATAGCAATGTTGACTTCCGACTTAGTCTTGAATGGTCAACTCGTGTGTATCATCTCTTGTACTCCAAAATGCTCCAAAAACATCAATTTCTCACAAAATGCTCCTGAACCTGAAAACATACCTAACAGGCTAGAAAACAGATTAAATATATAGTAAAACACTAGTATACCATGGTTAAAAACGGGTAAAATCCATGGTATATCAACTCCCCCAGACTTACTCATTTGCTTGTCCTCAAGCAAAAACAGTAGTCTTTGGAAAATGTTTGGAAATAGCAGGAACTCAAGGATTCAATATATTGAAGTCATCACTCTATGGGTTTGCAATTCATGTCTAAACATCCTAATTACAGAAGTTCATCATGCCTTATCCTAGCTTAGCAACTAAACTCATTTAGTCAACAACATAGCAATTCTCATCTGACATTCCCCTCTACTAACCTCATTTCTTAAAAATAAAATAAAGTGCAGGCTTTACCTTGGGAGTATCTATCAAAGAACACATGGATTTAACTCAAACAAGTATCTGAACACACAGGTAGTCTTCTCTGATTCCTTTCTCCCCTCTTCTCTCTTCACTGAATCTCTTATTAGTTTCAATTTCAACAGGTTTCGATGCCACATAGGTCATCTAGTCCATCTCATTGACATTTGCGTTGTAACTCATACATTTTTGACAAAGTGTAGCGAATAATGGGGTCGCAGGAATCACTCCTACCCCTCGTTTCCACAATGTGTGATCATCCTTGAGATTTAGAATACTGGGGTCGCAGGAGACACTCCTATCCCTCTGATTCTCAAGAAATCATTTCAAATCTTTTATAACATAAACTTAAATCTTTTATAACATAAACTTAGATCTTGAGATGCCGAAGAGAGAGAAGGAAGGGAACAAGAAACACACAGACTTTTTACCTTCCAGACTTGTAAGAGGATTCCGATCCAGTGATATCCAAGCCCCAAGACAAGCAAATAAGTCAATATTAGTGTTGGAGGTCAGCTTTGGTTCCTTCAAACAATCTTAGCTAGTGAATATAGATAGCAAGTTGATCCACTTTAGCATCTTTAGTACTATCTGCAATCAGTAATCTAGAGTGGTGCTAAAGAGTGGTCAGACAATCAAATATAAATCCATATCAATGTTCCTATTTAATACTTATGCGAAAAATAATTTTGAAAACCAAAAATAAATATAACAAAATAAAAACACATATTAGTAAACTCCTCCCCCCCCCCCCAGACTTAAATTACACTGTCCCAGTGTAACATCCGGTGGTGAAGTAAATAAAATAAAACATAATTAATAAATATAACAAGTCAGAATGAATAAACCTGATCGACAAGATGTCAATCGATTCGTAGTGGTATACGTCGATCGTTAGTAATGGTCGTGTGGTGTCGAGCGATATGAATGGTGCATGTCGGTCGATGGAATTATCATTCTACTTGGATCTAATAATACTGCAAAATAAATTCGAAAAAAGAAAAAATAAAAGCAAAAAGAAAAATAAAATAAAATAAAGAAAAAGAAAACCTAATAGTGGGTTGCCTCCCACTCAGCGCATGGTTATAGTCATTTAGCTTGACTGTGGCAGGTGAGTGACTCATGGGGTGCAGAAACTGCTGATTACCGGACATCAATCATCAATCTTGTGTCTCCTACTATTGAACCATGTGGCGATGAAGCTTCTTGTGGCATCATCCGCTTGTAGTTGCTTCTTATCTATCTGGAGGACTGTATCTTGAAGTTTCCTCACAGAATTCTCGATGTATTCGATTTTGTCAACTTTCTTGTAGATGGTCTGGTAGGTGTGTACGGACAATAAATTTAGCTCACTCTGTAATGCATCGATCCTGTCCAAAATAAACTGATCTCGGTCTGCTAAAGACTCGGTGTCGATCGATGCTACGAGATGCGCGTCGGTCATTTCGCTGACGGGTATGTCGGTCGATTCAGAATCCATTGTGTCGATCGACTGTGAACACTGTCCTTGGTACTGCAGAGCACATATATTGCCCTTCATGTGGCGAGTAGTTCTGTAGAGGCTGTTAACCCTTTCATTAACAGTGTAGTCAATGGTATCACAGGTCCCGTTGAGTCTTCTTTCCATAGCATCCATAGCCTCATACAGCTCAAGTTTAAGTTCATCAACTGCTGCTGGAGTGCCTGCTCTCTTCGCTGGTGGTGGTTTGGTGTCGATCGATGTTGGTCGAGGCCTGTCGATCGATGCTTCCGTGTTGTCACAAAGGCCAAGATGATTTTGAACGATGCTCATGTCCCTATGTAGCTCATTCAGCTGCTGTGACATTGTGGCCTGAAATCGCAGGATAGGTGAACTGAAGAGTTCATGTTTCCGTACGTACGATTTCATCTTAACTTCCAGTTCTGCGAACCTCGTGTCGATCGACGACGAAGGATGTGTGTCGATCGATGGAAAAGTAACATTCTGAGCTTGATCATTCTGGCGAATTGTATCCAACTCTTTTTGTAGAAGATCGATCCTCTTGCTTAACCATTCAACATTGTTGTTGAGAGGGCTGTAGACGTCTCCAATCCGTTTATTGATGTAAGCAACCTCCCATTCATCTTTCTTGGGTGATGAACATTCTGGTCGGTCCATGGATGTAGTCTTGCCGATGTCGATCGATGGTACAGGTACTCTGTCGGTCGATACTGGTGGCGTAGCCTCTTTCTCAAGCGTGGTCAATATGTTTCCAAGCTCCACTCTTATCCCAGCCATATCATTCTAGAAGTCTTTGTAACTGACATCCAAAGGCTGGAAAGTGTCTTCCACCAATGTGCGCATGTTTGCCTCAAGGTGCGCCTGAGCTCTCCATACATCAGTCACCATATCATCCACCTCCTCTCTACTGTAGGGCACTGGTGGTGGTGTGTATGCATGGTAAGGGCGTGTGTGTATTGGAAGGCGTAAGCAACCTCTGTGAAAAAGGGATGCTCTATCCAAAAGTCTCTTTACTTGCTCCTTGGTAACATGGATGATCTCACCATCAACTTCTCTAGCATAGTCAAACTCATCTCTGTAGACACCATATTCATCCTTAGCCTCCCACTTGAATCTCCTGGATCCATCAGTATTGAAAGCATGTCGTCCAAACTCCAGTCGTCTGTCGGGCGATCGGACTCTCGGTCTGTCGATCGATCCTGGATATCTGCCGTCGATCGACGGTGTTGAAACGATGTCGATCGATTGTGAATGTCGAGGTTGACCGAAGTGTTGAGGAACTGGATCCTCCCTTGTGTTGGTGTTATGGTTGTCCTGGACGTGATGTAGGATGTTTGGATGGCTACGTTGCTTTGTGAACAGGTTTTCTGGTCCATTGGCAACTTGGAGGATGTCGGCTATGTCCTCTCTGGATATGTGCAGAACGCTTCTATCCATAGCTCTTGCGTAGCCATCTGTGTCCCTGAAAATTCCAAATTCATCAGGTGTTAGTGAAACGTTCCTGATATCATAAGGTTCATGAGATCTCGGTTGAGCTCTGTTGAAGGTGTCGATCGATGGGTGTGTGGTGGTGGCGATCGATGGTGCACGTCTAGCTGCATGGTTAGATCGATTGATCATGTTGTTGCAGTCTTCCATTGATGAATCTCTGAATGGTGGAAGCTGCTGGGTAGAAGGTGAAAAGTTTTGAATTTTCGTGGCTTGAGTTATCAACCTTTTATATCCATGTGTTGCCCTAATCGGTGAAATTCCGATTTTGTCCTTTAAGTCGTCCGTGTTAATATCGATCGATATTATACTGGCAATGTCGATCGATGGACGATGTCTTTTTGCTGGATGAAGTAGATAATCGATCGATGATGGGCGTTTGATGTCGATCGATTGTGGTGCAAATCTGTCATTCTCCAAGTAGATTTCCCAAGCTCTCTCTTCCCAATAGTCTTCATCATATTCTTCACTGTGGTCTCCACTGTGGGAAGAGGTGGCTATGTCTACTTCAAAACTCTCATGAAATCCGCTATCTGCCCAACTCCTTATTGAGTAATCATCTTCCTTTCGGTTGGGTGGGATGGCGAAATTCGGGTAGCAATGATCTGGTAGATCGAGTTCATCATTCGGTGGGTCTCTGTCGATCGATGATCCATAGTTGTTGTCGATCTCCTCTGACTTGAATGTGTCGATCGATGACGTCAAAGTACTGTCGATCGATCCCGAGTACTCTGCCTCGTACTCAACTTCACAATGACAAACTGCGATGATACCAGTATCATCTTCCTTTACCACTAATTTGGCTGGTGGTTTGTCAAGCTTGACAGGGTCGTAGTGGATATCTGGATCTATCATAGTCAAGCACATCCTGTTGGTCTTCATGTCACATATGGCTCCTACTGTAGCCATAAATGCTCTTCCAAGTAAGAGGGAAGAGTTCCAATTTAGCTTGATGTCTAGGACATGAAAATCCACAGGGACGATAGCATCACCAATGTGCACCTCTAGGTCTTTGATGAAGCCTCCAGAGTTTCTCTGAGAGTAATCCACGAAAGTAAAGATCTGTGGTGAAGGCTCTACTTGCAGGCCCAGATGGTCTGCCATGACATTTGGTAAGATGCTGACTGATGAACCAGTGTCACATAGTGCGTGAGGAAATTCAATACCTTGTACCACACAGGGTATTGCAAACTTCCCAGGATCACTCTTCTTTAGCAAAGTAATCCTTTTCCTCATCTCTTCTCTGACGTTGTCGAACCTTCTCCTAATGTCAGTTTCAGTCTCCCTTGTTTCTCTGAAGAACATCCACAATCTCTTTGTGAAATAAACCTCCTCAAAAGGTTTCTCTGGTAGGATTCCGATAACTCTCTTAGTGAAACCATCAATCTCCTTTTCATTAGCTTCCCTCTTAAGGTTCTTAGGAATCTTCTCCTTCCGACTCCTTAACCTTCTTCCTTCAGTTCCCTCTGATGTAGGTGTAGTGTCTGAAGGGTTACTAGTTATTTCGATAGGGGTAGCTTGTGGTTTCGGTGTGGGTCTGAGTGCATTGATTCGGTTGCTGTCTATCGATGGTAGTTGCACTCGGTATATGAGAGGTGCGTGTCGATCGATAGGTGGAGAATATGATCGATCGATACGGTTCTCTTCATTGTGTTGATCGATGAGTGCCTCGTCTCGTCGGTCGATATCTTCGTAGGTGTGGGTGGGTGGGTATAGATGAGAAGCCGTGAATTCAGCATGTGTCAATATCCTAACCGCGTTGCAGTCTGCAAGCGTATCCGGAAAAGACATCGTCGATGTCGATCAATGTGGACTAGTTGGTGTCGATCGACACCATTGTGATCCACCGAGACTGAGCGAACTTTCCACTTCAAAGTCTCCTTCTTGTAGCTTCTCATGTTTCACCACTTGCAAGAAATCATCATCTATGATAGCATTGACGTGGTGTTTCCTATTTCCTTCCCCTACTTCCTTAGAAGTTCCAATCCTCCTGATAGAGTCTTCAGTCTGGACAATCTGTGTCTCAAGTTTCTTAACTTGAGTGCAGATGGTATCTATCCTCGTGGTCAGATTGTTAAAGACAGAATCAATCTTCCCATTGAAGTCTACTGTAAGGTTCTGCTGACCTTCGAGAACTCTATCAATCATGGCATCAAACTTACTCTCCTGGGTGGGTGGCAGTGGGTTTTGGTAAGCTGAGTTGCCGTAGTTCCTTGTGTTGGTGAAGGGTTTCTGATACTGTGAACTCTGGTTGTAGTTACTCTTCTGACCACTGCCAAAGAAGTTTCTGTTTCCACTCTGGTTTCCATATCTATGAAATCCAGTACCTCCAATGTAGTTCACATCTTCCTCTGTATCATCCTCTCTAGCCTCTCCTTCTTCAGCTGAGCAGACTGGTTGTCCCAGAAATGCGTGTAAAGCATCTATCTTGGCTCTGACTTCATTCATCTGGTCTTCACCGATGGCTGCAACCGATTTCTTCTTGTCAGAGTCAGTGTTCTTGGTGCTGCTGCTGTTGGCTAGGTTCTCAATAAGTCTCACAGCCTCTATTGGATTCCTAGTGTTGAAGTTCCCCTCACTAGCAGTATCAAGAGCCATCTGATACCTTAAGGCGATACCTCTGTAAAAAAGTGCTTAACAGCTGCACTTCATTGAATCCATGGTGTGGACAGTCTCGCTGGAAGAACTTGAATCTGATCCACGCGTCTTTAAAAGTCTCACTAGGCTTTTGCGCGAAAGTGGCTATTTTGCTCCTTAAGTCTTCAGCGCGTGCCTCATCAAAGAAATTACGCAGGAAGGCATTTTTGATGTCGGCCCAGGATGTCAGTGATCCTGTAGGTAGCTGCTTGAGCCAGTGCGAAGCTTCTCCAATAAGTGAGTATTTGAAGAGCTTGCAGAGTAGGTAGTCCTCGGGGACTTCATCCATACGAATAGCAGCGATAAGATCCTCGAACCTCTCCAGATGGTCCATAGGATGCTCGTGTGATTGCCCAGAATAAGGTATCTGAGACACAAGAGAGTAGTACTGAGGCTTGAGCTCAAAGTTCGGCTTCTGAATCTCTGGAAGTCGAATAGCTGATCTGTTGGTGTAGTACTCGTCTGGACGGTTATAGTCTGCCAACGATCGTGTTTGAGCTTCTCCTGTAGCCTCAGTTTCAGTTTCAGGGATTATGTTTCCCTGTGCATCTAGCTTCTGCCTGTTGCATTACGCAGATGACCATCTTGGTCATACATGTTTCCATTCTCGCCCTGCGTGAGAATGACAATCGCGACCATGCTTCGCGGAGTAGTGTCGATCGATATACGGTTAGAAGTATCGATCGATGTTGATCGGTGAACGGTATCGGTCGACGGTGCTGCCTGAGTGTCGGTCGACTGTTGAACGTGAGTATCAGTCGACGGTAATACGGTTCTGTCGATCGATGCGGAGCGTAGGTCTTTGCGGATTAGGCGTTCCAAGTGTGCAGGATCCTCTGAGAATAATAGTTGATTTCCCTTGTTGCTTCTGGTACTGCTGGGCATGTACCTGAAAAGACAAGAAAAAAAATTAAATAAGAAAGGAGGTAAAAGAAAAACCTAAGATTAATAAGATTAAATCTAATGGCGATCAAAGCTCCCCGGCAACGGCGCCAAATTTGATAGTGTTCAAATTACCCAGTAGAGCTTACTCTCTCAAATAAGAGGTACAGCTGTAGTACTTAGGGATCAAATCACGAGGAGCTAGGGAACCAATTAAATAAAATCTACTAATCAATCCTAGGCAAGGTTGGTTTATATGATAGAAATGAAAATAACAATTCCTAAATGAGCAAGGCAGTTGCTCTAACTAACAATATGAAGGGTTGTTTAAATGAGATAAAGAGTGCTAGACATAGGGTTTCTATTCAGGAATTGTGGGAACCGAAATTCGCACTGTCGATTTTAGTTAAGTTAAAACGTAGGAAAACTAAGTTGACCTAGTCTTCCCCGAGGATCCCGGCTATCTGCTGGGCCACGCACGACAAAGTTAATACGAGTCTAGTTTGGGAATAAATGCGCAAAATAAAGAGAGCAAAAGAAAAAATCTTATTTCCGAATTCGCGGAGAGCGTTTGAACAACAGGTCGATATCTCGGCCGCAAGAGCTGTCGATCGTCGCTAGTCTCAAAACCTAGATCTAACCTAGTTGAGTCGCAGCTCGCTAAAAAGGAAATAAAACGCCTAAGTTCTAAGTTGCTCTAGAGTGGTTTCTTTCTTCTGATTTCGGATCCCCCTTCCTCTGCTCCTAGCCTTGCTTATATACTCCCATATGACGGTCTATTCTTGACGGGCTGAGTATGCCGCGAGCTGGGCTTTTTCCATTTTCGTCGGCCTTCGTGTTTATCGGGAAAGTTGACATTTATCCTTTCGGAAATTTGACTTTTATCTTTTCGGAAGTTAACATTTATCTTGTTATGCGAAGATAATTGTAAACCGTCGTATCTATCTTCTAGAAAATCGTAAATGGGTCGTCCGGTCGGGTTTGGTCCCTTTCGGGCCGTTTTCCGGACTTCCGTTGTTTTCTACGATTTCTTTGAAAGAATGCTCCTACTTGGATGTCGAGCCTTTCGGAAGATCTTTGATCCATTGCTGAGGCGAATGGTGTTTTTAGATAATCATCGCCTGTTTTATACGAAGTCTTTCTGTCCGTTGACGTCTTATGGGTTCTCCGAAATCTTGGAGCAGAAAAAGGAGTTTTGTTTGCGGGGATTCGGAAAGTCGCAAAACACGGGTTTCTGGCGACCCTGGGGCCTAGAACTTATGCACAAAGACTAGCCATCCGACGATCCGAGCCAGCACGGGGCTAGCCGCCCGGCGACCACGGCAAGCATGGGCGCTAGCCGCCGACGGCCACGGCCAGCACGGGGCTAGCCGCCCGGCGACCACGGCCAGCACGGGCGCTAGCCACCGGCGGCCACGGCCAGCACGGGGCTAGCCGCCCGGCGACCACGGCCAGTACGGGTGCTAGCCGCCGGCGGCCACGGCCAGCACGGGGCTAGCCGCCCGGCGACCACGGCCAGCACGGGCGCTAGCCGCCGGCGACCACGGCCAGCACGGGGCTAGCCGCCCGGCGACCACGGCCAGCACGGGCGCTAGCCGCCGGCGGCCACGGCCAGCACGGGGCTAGCCGCCCGGCGACCACGGCCAGCACGGCGCTAGCCGCCGGCGGCCACGGCCAGCACGGGGCTAGCCGCCCGGCGGCCATGGCCGCGACCGGAGTCGGCTGCTCAGTTCTTTCGGCTTGTGCGTTTTTAGTTTTCCGTAGGGTTTTCCTTGTGTAGAAAACATTTCTAGCCGTTGATTTCGAGATGATTGGTCTCGAACTTAATATTTTTCCAAGGTTTCTCGATTAACAATTAGTCTCTCGAGGTTGCTCTAACATCTTTCATGTTTTTCCGAGACTTTCGGACATCGATTTCGTCTTGACCGATTTTGACCCCAACAGGAATGGAGATTATAATCTCTATAAATGCTTTAATAAGTTGCTTGCATGATACTATAGATCTCAGTCGCTTAACATATGTGAATGAATCACTGGTTAAAATATCTAGATCTCTGGCCACACCTTTCGCATGATGACACAGAAAAAGAGTCGGTCGATATCCTTTTGAGATATCGAGCGATACACCTTTCGCGGCGCCGATCGATTTACCAGTAGGGTATCGATCGACGGCTTCTAGATCTGCCCAGGCGCGAACCGAATATGACCGCGAGGTCTCAAGGAGGAACTGTCGTTCTTCTCAACGGGAAACAGGCATCGCTCAAATGGATAATTCAAGATAATCTAAGATCCTAGTGATCTATGTTCTATTTAGCTACTCTAAAACAAGCATAGGGTACAATCCATTTGATGAGTATCACAACTTATCAATTATAGTTTGGGGCTAATCCCACAAACCTATTTAAACCCTAGATCTAACAAGTAGACTACTCAGATATAGCTAAGCAATTCATAACAATAGATAGATGTGTTGAAGTAAGCTTAAACCCTAAGCTAACTTGAGAAGCAAGGTTCGGCCTAATCCTAATGCATTGAGGAGTTGGAAGATTAATATGTCTCGATGATTATCTATAAGATATATTGTTATGTAGGATTAGGATATTATAAACTCTATATAAGAGAATGTTGTTGTTTGTTGTTAGTCACCCGATTTGTGACTTTGATAAGCTTTGATTGAGTTGTGTTCACAAGCTTTTGATTGATTAATAAGAGAAGGAATTCTTGTTAAGGTTTGTGTTTTTATATTTGGTATCAGAGCCTCATAAAGAAAAAAATCAAACCTCGATAAAGAAAAACTTAAAAAAAAAAAACAACAACGATGGCGGACGTGAAGAACGAATCAACGAAGGACAAAGATGTAGGAACTCCCTCGATAAAGTTTCCGATGTTGACTTCATCAAACTATACCGTGTGGAGCATGAAGATGACGATAGCGCTAAAGTGTAGTGAAGTATGGGAAGCAATCGATCCAGGAACAAAGGATGTAAAGAAGAATAACATGGCAATAGCTTTCTTGTTCCAGTCTATCCCTGAGACGCTGACTTTAGAGATTGGAGTTCAAGATACAGCTAAAGGTGTGTGGGATGCGATAAAAGCAAGGAATCTTGGAGCTGAAAGGGTGAGAGAAGCTAGGCTACAAACTTTGATGGCCGAGTTTGACAGACTTAAGATGAAGGAAGGAGACACAGTTGACGTCTTTGTTGGAAAACTCTCTGAGATTACTTCTAAAGCAACAGCATTAGGAGAGGTGATTGATGAACCGAAAATCGTTAAGAAGTTCTTAAAGAGTTTGCCAAGAAAAAAATATATACAGATTGTTGCCTCCATTGAGCAGTTTCTAGACCTAAAAACAACAAGCTTTGAGGATATCGTAGGAAGATTGAAAGTATACGAGGAGCGCATTGCAGAAGAAGAAGAAGATATTACTGAAGATCCAAACAAACTTATGTATGCAGAATCAGGTTATGATGGCTACGGCAATAACAGAGGACGTGGCAGAGGTGGTCGCTCGACTTGGAGAGGAAGAGGCCGTGGTCGTCAAGGATCGTTTCAATCTCAGAGAGAAGCATACATACAACGTTTGAATGGTGACCTCTCACACATCACTTGTTTCAAGTGCGACAAAACAGGACATTATGCTTCTGATTGTCCCGACAAACAGCTAAAACTTCAAGAAGTAGAAAAAGAGGAAGACACTCAACAAGCTGATGCCCTGATGATGAATGAAATGGTATATCTAAACGAAAGAAAAGTAAATCCAAGCAAGTTTGAAGACGACTTGGATACTCTGAACGTGTGGTACCTCGACAATGGCGCGAGCAATCATATGAGTGGGAACCGTTTGTTTTTCAGAGAGCTTGATGAGACAATCACAGGAAAAGTAAGGTTTGGAGATGATTCACGGATCAATATAAAGGGAAAAGGCTCAGTTCTGTTTATATTTAAGAATGGTGCAAAGAAGATACTAAACAACGTCTATTACATTCCCGGTCTCCGAAGTAATATAGTAAGTTTGGGACAAGCAACTGAAGTTGGGTGCGAGGTACGAATGAAGGATGATACACTAACCTTGTTTGATCGGAATGGAGACTTGATGGTGAAGACTACACGGTCTAAGAACAGATTGTACAGAGTTATTTTACAAGCTGAGCAATTACAGTGTTTAAAGATGGAGACAAGTGATGAAAGCTCTGTGTGGCATGCTCGTTTGGGTCACATAAACATTGATAAACTAAAGATGATGGCTAGTAAAGAGCTTGTTCATGGCATATCTAAAGTTGCAGAAGGAACAGAGACATGTGTAACTTGCTTACGTGGGAAGCAAACCAGAAAACCATTCCCAAAGGCAACTCTGTTTCGAGCCTCTAAACCGCTGGAATTGATTCATGGAGACCTATGCGGACCAATTTCGCCACAAACCCCATCACATAAGCGATATGTCTTCGTTCTCATTGATGACCACACCAGATATATGTGGACAATTCTGTTGCAGGAAAAAGGTGAAGCGTTTGAGAAGTTTAAAGCTTTCAAAACACTTGTGGAGCAAGAAACACAGAACAAGATCATGACTTTCCGAACAGATAGAGGTGGTGAGTTCTTGTCTCGTGAATTTCAAAACTACTGTGACAAGAATGGCATCAAGCGGCATCTGACGGCTCCTTACACCCCACAACAGAATAGGGTGGTAGAAAGACGAAACCGGACTCTTCTAGAGATGACTAGAAGTGTATTAAAGCATATGCATGTACCAAACAGGTTTTGGGGCGAAGCCGTGAGACACTCCACCTATCTCATAAACCGTGTTGCAACAAGGTCTATTGAAGGAATGACACCATACGAGGTATTAAGGTCGAAAAGACCGAGCTTGAGTCATCTGCGAGTATTTGGTTGCGTCTGCTACGCAAGAACAGAGTCTGCCGGAAGAAGAAAACTGGATGACAGGTCAAGAGTTCTTGTACACTTGGGAACCGAACCGGGAAGTAAAGCTTACCGGTTATATGATCCATCTAACAAACGGATAGTGGTAAGTCGGGATGTTATATTCGATGAGAGCAAAGAATGGAGCTGGGACAAGACTGATGAAACAGAGCATGAAGGAGAATTCTCGGTACGTTTGAAGTTAGGAAGTAATGATGATGTGCAAGAGGAGTTTGCTGAGCAAAACGAGGCTATTATTGATGAAGCTGATCAAGAGGTCGAGGAGGAAGACGAAGTACAACCTCAGCTCAGGAGATCTCAACGTGTTTCAACGAAGCCTTCTTATCTAGAGGACTACGTGATCTTGGCCGAAACAGAGTGTGAAAGACTGTGGATGGTCATTAATGATGAACCATGGGACTATAATGAAGCAAAAGAATTACAGGTATGGATTGATGCCTGCAAAGATGAGATCTTCTCTATTGAGAAGAACAATACGTGGGAGTTAGTGGAGCTACCGGAGGGAGTAAAACCGATTGGGCTAAAGTGGATATTCAAAATAAAACGAAATGCAGACGGCACCATCAGTAAATATAAAGCAAGATTAGTAGTGAAGGGATATGTGCAGAAACATGGTGTGGACTATGATGAAGTATTTGCTCCAGTAGCTCGTATGGAGACCATCCGTTTGATCATTGCTCTAGCAGCTACATATGCTTGGGATATTCATCACTTAGATGTGAAGACTGCCTTTCTTCACGGAGAGTTAAGAGAAGATGTCTTTGTTGTACAGCCTGAGGGTTTCATTGTGCAAGGACAAGAGCACAAGGTATACAAGCTTAGGAAAACCCTCTACGGCTTACGTCAAGCTCCTAGGGCCTGGAACGTCAAGCTAAACGATATCCTGAGGGGACTAAGTTTCCAACGGTGCTCAAAGGAGCCTTCGCTGTATCACAAGAAAAAGAATGGGTCTATTCTCATCGTGGTAGTATACGTAGACGACTTATTGGTAACAGGATCATCACTTGATCAGATACTAGATTTCAAGCGAGAGATGGGAGCTAAATTTGAGATGAGTGATCTTGGTCGTCTAACATATTATCTAGGAATAGAAGTTCGGCAGCAAGGTGATAGCATTATATTGAAACAAGACAGATATGCTCGAAAAATTCTTGATGAGTTTGGTATGAGCTCTTGCAATGCAACGCATATACCAATGGAGATGAATGCTAAGTTCTCGAGAGCTGCTGACGAAGATGCTATTGATGCAAGAGAGTACCGTCGATGCATAGGTTGTCTCAGGTACCTATTGCATACGCGTCCTGATCTATCATTTAGCGTGGGAGTACTCAGTCGATATATGCAAGAGCCGAAGGTCTCTCATGGAGCAGCAATGAAACAAGTATTAAGGTACTTGCGTGGAACATGTTCGCTTGGTCTACGATTTGAGAAGAATAAAGGATTGAAGCTTGAAGGTTATAGCGACAGTTCACACAATGTCATTGATGATGATGGTAAGAGTACTACGGGCCATATGTTCTATCTCGGTCAGAGTCTTGTGTCATGGTGCTCTACTAAGCAAGAGATAGTAGCATTGTCAAGTTGTGAGGCTGAGTTTATGGCTGCAACAGAGGCAGCGAAACAGGCCATATGGTTACAAGAGTTACTAAGCGAGATTGTTGATGAAGCCTGCGACAAAGTGATTATTAGAGTGGATAATAAATCTGCTATTGCCTTGTCGAAGAATCCGGTGTTCCATGGTCGGAGCAAACACATTCATAGGAGGTTTCACTTCATAAGAGAATGTGTTGAGAATGAACTGGTGGATGTCGAGCACGTTCCTGGTAATGAACAAAAGGCGGACATACTTACAAAGGCACTTGGAAGATTGAAGTTTAAAGAAATGAGAAGCCTTATTGGAATTCAAGATGTGTGTGAAGATGGGTTTAAGCTTAAGGGGGAGAATGTTGAAGTAAGCTTAAACCCTAAGCTAACTTGAGAAGCAAGGTTCGACCTAATCCTAATGCATTGAGGAGTTGGAAGATTAATATGTCTCGATGATTATCTATAAGATATATTGTTATGTAGGATTAGGATATTATAAACTCTATATAAGAGAATGTTGTTGTTTGTTGTTAGTCACCCGATTTGTGACTTTGATAAGCTTTGATTGAGTTGTGTTCACAAGCTTTTGATTGATTAATAAGAGAAGGAATTCTTGTTAAGGTTTGTGTTTTTATAAGATGAAAGAATTGCATAGATAGAATAAAGTAGAAATACAAAAGGAGATGAGAAATCTCTCCAATCTCTCTCAAACAAATAAAACTCTAGTCTCTCTTTCACACTCTCTGCTTTGGTTGTGAAAAGCTTCAAGCTTCAAAGGGTTTCAAAACTTGCCGTCAAAAGCACTTAGCAGGAGTATTTAAGCATTTCCATTAGGTTAAAAACTCGTCAGGGGTAATCTCGTAATTTGGTGAAGCCTTGGTGAAGTAGTCGGCTAAACCATTTCGTCCTCGATATCGATCGACAACACTAAATGTGTATCGATCGATTATAATCTTCTAGTACGCGGATCTTCTCAGCTACATCGATCGACAACTCAGGATGAGTATCGATCGATTGTAATCGCAATGTTGACTTCCAACTTAGTCTTGAATGGTCAACTCGTGTGTATCATCTCTTGTACTCCAAAATGCTCCAAAAACATCACTTTCTCACAAAATGCTCCTGAACCTGAAAATATAGCTAACAGGCTAGAAAACATATTAAATATATAGTAAAAAACTAGTATACCATGGTTAAAAACGGGTAAAATATATAGTAACTCTTTTTCTGTGTCATCATGCGAAAGGTGTTGCCAGAGATCTAGATATTTTAACCAGTGATACTTCACTTGAGTTAAGCGGCTGAGATCTATAGTATCATGCAAGCAACTTGTTAAACCATTTATAGAGATTATAATCTCCATTCCTGAATAGAAACCCTATGTCTAGCACTCTTTATCACATTTAACAACCCATCATATTGTTAGTTAGAGCAACTACCTTGCTAATTTTAGGAATTGCTACTTTTTATTTCTATCATATAAACCAACCTTGCCTAGGATTGATTAGTAGATTTTATTTAATTGGTTCCCTAGCTCCTCGTGATTCGATCCCTAAGTACTACAGCTGTACCTCTTATTTGAGAGAGTAAGCTCTACTGGGTAATTTGAGCACTATCACGCTAGAAGGAGGGGGATTCACGGATTTATCTTTCTCGCAACTACGCACACCCAGTTAAGCATGTCTGCTACCGCGGAAAAAGACACGCAAACGCACGACGGAGTAACCGCCGATGCCAACGCTGAGAAAACTCCTGCTGGAAACGCATCAACGGTCACTGCCGAGGCAAACACCGCAATGCTAGACAATATGAAGGAACTGTTCGCCACCGCCTAGAAACGGTCGGAAGAACAGGTCGATACCTTAACGGCAAGAAGCAAGCTCCCGCGCGGAACCACCAAGGTGAGACGCGTCAGAAGGCTTGATTTCGGAACTTCCGAAGATCAAGAAAAAGATGCCCCAAGAGGGTCCCCGGAACTCATCCCCGACGAGACCACTCCGGCGGAGCAGAAAAAGACGACGGATAACCTTCCGCTCCCCACAAGGGAAAACGAAGGTGACGACGTCGAAAGAATCGACTTGGACGTCAGCGATCAATAGGACCAGTCCGACGACGATGCCGATGTCCACCACAGAAGGACCCGAAGTCAGTCCGCTCGACTGGCGGCAGCCTTCGAAAAACCTATGACAGAAGAGGAAGAAGACCTCTACTGGACGGAGCAAGAGAGGTTGGCCGAAAATCAGACTCGGATCTATCGCAACCAGCACATGCAAACTCAAAGAAGCGCAGGTGGCGCTGATGAGATCCACGATTTATGCGAGTACATCGCAAAAACTGCAGCCGAGGTGAAAGCGGTAAAATCGCAAATTCACCACGCAACCAGCACTGCCCCCGAGATCGACCTGCTTCTCGAGGAGGCAAGAAAAACTCCATTCACCACTCGAATCACGGAAGCGCGAGTCTCAGATCCTGGGAAAATAAAACTTCCCGTCTACGATGGCACCGCTGACCCAAAGGCACATTTGCAATCCTTCCAGATTGCGATGGCGAGGTCCAAACTTCCAGAGCGAGAGAAGGACGTCGGCTACTGTCTTCTCTTCGTTGAGAACCTCAGAGGTGCTGCGCTCGAGTGGTTCTCGCATTTGAAAAGAAACTCCATCGGAAGTTTCCGTCAACTCGCTTCGGCGTTTCTCAAACAGTTCTCCATGTTCATGGATAGAGAAACCTCTGACGTAGACCTGTGGAGTCTAATTCAAAAAGAAGACGAACCGCTCCGCGATTACATAAGAAGGTTCAAGCTGGTAATGTCCAGGGTCACAGGCCTCAGCGACAAAGTCGCTATAGACACCCTAAGGAAGAACCTCTGGTACAAGTCGAAATTCCAAAAGTGGATATCTTTGGAAAGACCACGGACGATCCAAGACACTCTCCACAAGACTACCGACTTCATCATCATGGAGAAGAGATGAAGGTCTTAGCACAGAAGCATGGGCCGCAGAAAGCGTCCGGCAGGAAGAAACCCTCCCGTAACGACAAGTACGTCCATCACGAGGGGGAAGACATCCAAGGCGAACATGACTACGCCATTAATTCCGAACAAGGTAAAACCATCGGGAACACTTGGACGCGGAACTTGTACAAGGATAATTCCCATTGCGAGTTCCATCAAACGAAAGGTCACTCCACCGCCAACTGCAAAGTCCTCGGCGCTAGACTCACTGCAAAGCTACTCACCGGCGAACTAGCAACGGTCAAAAGTATAAAAGACCTAGTCTTAAATTCCGATCGTCCGTCGAAGACCGACGGAGCTACTCCCGAGAATAACGCTCCTGGAACTCAGGCAGGCGAGAAACGATGGCGAAGACAAGATAATGAAGGAAACAACAACAGTCGCCAAAGAGTGAACATATGATTATCGGAGGATCGCAATTCTATCAGGACTCCGTTTCATCAATCAAAGCCTACGGACGAAGGGCCGAAACGAGCTCCGGGTGGTACCCGGAAGACGACGTTCCCAATCACACGATCGTCTTTGAGGAACGAGACACGGTCCGACTCGACAAACCTCATTACGATCCCCTAGTCATCGATCTGATAATCCAGGATCTCGAAGTTGGCCGCATCCTCATCGACACAGGAAGTACGGTCAACATCATGTTCCGCGACACCCTCCATAGGATGAACATCCCACTCGGAGAAGTCATCTCAGAGCCAAGACCGCTAACCGGATTCTCGGGCGTTACTTCCATGACTCTCGGAAAAATTAGACTCCCAGTCATGGCTAAGGAAGTCACGAAAATCGTCGAGTTCGCGGTAGCTGACAAACCGGCCATCTACAACGCCATAATGGGAACCCCTTGGATAAACGCCATGATGGCAGTCCCATCCCTACGCCAACAGGAATGACAGTAATCTGGGGAAGCCACAAACAATCGAGGCTTTGTTTTCTAGCTGAGCATAAATTGCATTGCAATCGGAACGCCCCTGCGGCTGACCCGAAACGAACTAAAAAACCGCTAAAAATCTTCGAGAACTTAGCAAAAGACGACTAAGAATCGTCCAGACAGGCCACGACTCAGGACAGCGAAAAAGTCTCTGAGTCCATCGCCGAAAAGACGGACGCCCTAACTCCCGACAAGACCACCGACCTAGCTAAAACGGTCGAAACGTCGGCACTCGGGGAGTAGTAACATCCGCAGGAAAATAGAACTACGAGATGGCTTGATCCTTCAAAGAGGTACGTAGGCAGCCCGTCAAAACTCGACGAGTTCAGCTATCCCCCTCACCAAAAAGGGGGGGGGAGATGGGCAGGTATACTAGATACTGCCACAAAAATATCTTTCACATGTATTCTACATTTTCGAAATTTTTATAAAATCTTTCATTCAAATGCATACTTAACGCATAAACATTACGGAGAACGAAAATCATATCTTTAAGGAACGCGAGACGTCGCTAATTCCCGAAAGAACTTGGTTCTCTATCCTCCGCCAAAACAGTCCATCCGAGACTTTAAAATTATCAAAAACAGTCCATCCGCGACTTTAATTTCATATCCGTCGATTGGCCCCGACGGAAAAACACAGAAACGTTTCGCTCAATCAAATTCGTAGTCCGGCTTTAAACAAAGTCCATTTACATCCGACAAGGATATCATAGCGCGCTATACAAGAAATCCAAATTTTGGTTAGCACTTCGTAAAGGAAGTAGCTCGATTCGTATCCAGACAAATCATATAAGCCGATAACACTTTGCGGATTTTAAGATGGTACGAGTTAG
The DNA here is from genome assembly GCA_019705995.1 of Raphanus raphanistrum x Raphanus sativus. Taxonomy (NCBI): domain Eukaryota; kingdom Viridiplantae; phylum Streptophyta; class Magnoliopsida; order Brassicales; family Brassicaceae; genus Raphanus; species Raphanus raphanistrum x Raphanus sativus. Next base: position 657,799 of record JADEVD010000014.1, read on the forward strand.
GTTAAAATCGCAAACAGGCAAAACGGAAGCCGATTTGTCATCGCACAGTCTCAGTCCGAAAGTAAACCTAGGTCTTGCCCTAAACCCGGCCTTGCTGGTATTTAAACATCTCACAGACATAGTATCCAGAATACGAGATCCCAAAACATGTCTCTTATCGCTTACAACCTAACGCTCGCTAAAAAGTAGCATACGGACCAAGCGACAAACAAAGAGTTAGAATACAAAGTGACTACTCGTACTCAACCTTCTACACTTGATGAAAGTATAAATCTAAACACAAAGAAAAATCTTCGAACAAACTTTTAAATATATTCATACATAGTCACCGCACCGCGGCAGGGATTCAAAGCCACCAACGGCCAGTCCCGAGAAATATAAAGTTACGCGAACTCACACTTGGCCTATCACATAAATATAAAACGGCCACACTTGGCCTATCACATATCGAAATCGAACTCACAATAGCCAGAGAAAGATGCCCGAACAAACTCTCGGGTTGATCAACTTCTTCATCCCCGTCACTGGCATTTCTACCTGCACTCGAATCCACCGTGTCTTCCGAGACCTGGATAGGCTCCCATAACTCTCGAATCCTTCCTTCAATTGGAGGAACCAGGGATTCGGCATTGGCGCATACCTTCATCGAACCGTCCATCTCGGCAAGCTCGCCGGGAAGAGAGAAGTCCTCACGTTGTACTTTGTAAAGGGTACCAACCGAGCCTCGACACTCGCAAAAATCACCCACAAAATCTTGAGCATTCTTGTACCTCTCGAATTCGGTAGAAAAGGTTTCAGCTCTCCGATTCATATCGGCGGCAATCATTCTCCTTCCTCTCCTCTTCGCACAAACTAGGGCTCGAGAGTGGAGTTCAGCCTGCTTACGGTTTTTCTCCTCTACCACCTCATGGTACTTAGCAAATTCCTGTTCGGTTTCCTCCACTTTGAAGCAAGATAGCCGCGCCTTGCGGAAACTTTCATCAATCGATGCGTTCCACACCCTCATTGCCTGCATAAAATCAAGGTCAAAAAAAAACGTGTACGTAACCGCTAAAGCATGATCGAAACTTCGAAAACAAACCTCATTGACCAGACGAGCGCCTTCCGCGGTGACTTTATCCCTCGCCTCATTATCGAGAGACTCATCACGGGTAACCGCAATAGGAAGCTCGTCAAAGAAATCACTCGGAGATTCGCGTTGAGGCCATCTTGATCTCCCGCGGTAAAATCAGGATCGTACTCCGGTAACGAACCGTTTCCCGATGATGCCTTAAAGGCAACTCCTTTGCCTTTCCGAGACCCGCTCCTCCGCCTTGAGGGACGAAAGACAGAAGGCCCATCATCGACGCAAGGTTGCGAATTGCCTTGCGATCGGTAGAGCGCGACCGCGTCTCGAATCTGCTCAAGGGTGAAAGAGTTCCAGGAAGACGGCCTTCCCCTAAGAAGATCTCTCTTGGCCCAAAGGTCAAGGGGGACTTGCGTGAGGCACCTGTTTACTGCACAGTCGAGAATGCGTTTAGCGCTCGCTTTCAGAAATTTTTTTAAAAAATATACGTATATACATATGTATTACCGCGACAATACCGCCAATTCTTCGGGAATAGGTGGAGATAATTTTCCTCAATAGATTCTCCATCTATCCTGACAAAGAAGAGGCGATCGAAATAATCCTTAGCATGCGAGGTAACGCCTTGGATTATTCCAAAAGGAGGCCTCGCCTTTACCGAGTATACTCCATTGACGCCCGTCGACTTAGTATACCACATTCCTTCAAAATCAGCGGGACCAAGGTCCATCCCCAACTCATAGCTCAGAATCACAACGCCAAGCCAGCTTGCCAAGGCAGGCACGTTCAGCTGGCTGATCGAGATCTCGAAACGATTAAGGGCCTGGACAATAGCGCCAGTGATGGGGAACCACAGTCGACACTGCGTCAAGAACACTTCGTAGCAAGTAAAATAGCCCGGCGGAGGGTTTTCTGCGCTCTCGTCCCCGTACGGAATGCGAAACACTACTCCTTCCGGAACCTGGTAAAACTCTCGGAGAGTCGCAAGGTATTCGGGCGATACCTTGCTCGGTGAGCCAGGCGCACCGCGTGCTCTTGGAGGTCGACTAGGGACCAAAATTACGGGAAGGGGAGTATCAGTGTCGAAGAGAGCATCACGGTACGCACCTCGCCCAACCTCATCGACTTCAGCTTTAGGAGTAACCTCCTCGTCATGGAAACTACCCGAAGATGAGTGAGAGCGAGATTGCCTCCTGGAGGACCTTGATCTTGTAGACATCCTTTCTTGGAAAAAGAGAGAGAGAGTTTGCAAAGGAGAGATTTTTAAGATAAAAAAATTCTTGGATGAAGTGAAAATGATAAAAAATTCACACCCCATCTTTATAGGCAAAATTTTTTACTATTTACTCCGACCTTCGACACGATCACGTCTTCATACTTTCCTCATGAACTATACCGCAAGCTAGGACCTGGAAACTCTACGGCTCCTAGCTAGCTGGGGGGCTAACTGTTGGGGTCAAAATCGGTCAAGATGAAATCGATGTGCGAAAGTCTCGGAAAAACGAAAAAACGATTAGAGAAAACTTTGAGAGACTAAGTGTAGATCGAGAAACCTCGGAAAAACCAAGACAAATAAGCAATTCCCGCGAGGAAGCTCAGTCCCGGGCGCCGGGCGGCCCCTAGGCGCCGGGCGGCTAGCACGCCTGTGCTGCCCCTAGGCGCCGGGCGGCTAGCACGCCCGTGCTGCCCCTAGGCGCCGGGCGGCTAGCACGCCCGTGCTGCCCTTAGGCGCCGGGCGGCTAGCACGCCCGTGCTGCCTCTAGGCGCCGGGTGGCTAGCACGCCCGTGCTGCCTCTAGGCATCGGGCGGCTAGCACGCCCGTGCTGCCTCTAGGCGCCGGGCGGCTAGCACACCCGTGCTGTGCTGGTCGTCAGGCGACAAAATATTCGTCAAGAACGGCCAATCGTCAAAAAGATTGACCCAACGACTATCCAAACTCGTGCCTCGCGTCCTTATTCAAAGCTTCTTAATCCGAATATACAGAGACACGGATCTAGAAATCCCGTTTTATTTCGACCAGAATCTACGGAAGAAACTTGGGAAATTACGAGAATTTCGATTAACGGATGGGTCTTGGCTTATTGTATAAACGGTGGCGGTTATCTTATAAACACTAGTCATCTCAACTATATGACAACCTGAGGGCCGTTCGAGAAGTTGATATCGTGACAGGACCCAGGTCTTCAGATTCATCAGTTGGGAGCAAACAGTTGGGAGCAAACAAGACCCTGGTCTTCAGATTCATCTGAGCAGGACCCCGGTATTTAAATTCTCACGCGAAGAAGTTCCGACTCCATCTCCGAAGTTCCGACGCTCCGGCTCTGACCAGCTTCCATCTCTAACACCAGGACACATTCGTACGAAACATGCCAATCCTTGCAACAACGCAGGAGGCATAAGTACAGTCGCAAAGTACTGTATCCAAACCAAGAGTTTGTACAGGGAGCGAACCAATGCAGGTGCATAGAAGTGGGACATCAACGAAACAAATATTGGGGCATACTAGCTGGATCAGGCCCCAAGGGACCTCCGATCCTGGCGAACCCTATATTGGGTGTATGGAACACAAGGTATAAATCAGCCGGAAAACTCGCCCCTGGATGGGAGGGCCCTTATAAGGTAATAGAGTTGCAGGGGGCAGGAGCCTATAAGCTGCAAGAAAACGACGGCAAGGTCCAACCTAACTGCTGGAACGCCCTGCACCTCAAATTCTATCATTTCTAAAAGTAAGGTCCCCAGATCAAGCTTTTTATATTACTATTACTACTATTATATATTTAAATTCTTCAAGGGTCATACTAGCTGGATCAGGCCCTAAGGGACCTTAAATCTTAGCTAACCCCATGCTAGTGAGGCTATTCACATAGGTGTATGACAGATATGGAACGGGTCTGATCAACCCTAAACCGATGTCTACACAACGGGCCCCGCGTAAAGGCCTATAGCCAAGAGTTACGTGGGGACCATGTACAAGTGCTACCCAAACCCTACGTTAAAGAGGCCGCGAGCTAGAAAACCCGCAGGGGGCATGATGTACACTGCGAAGTACTGTAATCAGATGCTGACGGCTGATATACAGGGAAGCAACATGCAAAAAATCCGGTTGAAGCACACAAATTCAATACCTATCCAGACGTGGAGGGTAGTGTGTCTGGTGTGAAGTCGCTCTGCGGGGCAGAAGTGACCTTTTCTTCAGAAAGGTAGCGTGCAGCATTGAGATTCATGAGAGTGGCCTATACCTCCGGGTAGTAGAAGTGCAGTTTCTCAATACTAGATCGAGAGTAGCTCGCCTCCGGGCAGCAGAGAACGATCAAAAGGCTTCCCAAAATGCATACAAGCCAAAGAACTTCCGGGTTCGATAAGACCTCAGGGTCCATAAACCTCCGGGTTAAATAAGACCCCAGGGTCCATAAACCTCCGGGTTCAATAAGACCTCAGGGTCCATAAAACCTCTGGGTTTAATAAGACCTCAGGGTCCATAAACCTTTGGGTTCAATAAGACCTCAGGGTCCATAAACCTCCGGGTTTAATAAGACCTCATGGTCCATAAACCTCCGGGTTCAATAAGACCTCAGGGTCCATAAACCTCCGGGTTTAATAAGACCTCAGGGTCCATAAACCTCCGGGTTTAATAAGACCTCACGGTCCATAAACCTCTGGGTTCAATAAGACCTCAGGGTCCATAAACCTCCAGGTTTAATAAGACCTCAGGGTCCATAAACCTCTGGGTTCAATAAGACCTCATGGTCTAGAACCTCCGAGTTCAATACGACCTCAGGGTCTAGAATCTCCGGATTCAATAAGACCTCGGGGTCTAGAATTGCCGGATTCAATAAGGCCTCGGAGTCTAGAACCTTCGGGTTCAATACGACCTCCGCGTCTTGATATGTTGCATATTTACATGATTTTAGCCTTTCTTTGAAAGATGAACATGGACTTGAAAGATGAACATGGACGGAGGCATTATAGATGTCTTCTATTGCTAAGATTCTGGGAAGTCATAGGAAATTGAGTTAGCTTTCTAATGGAGGTAGTTTCAAGTCATTTGGAGCTGTATTGGAGGAATTATGATCAATTTACTAGAGGCATATCAAAGCTAGTCGAGAAGGTACCGGGAAGGCAGTACCGGGGACACACACCCGGGCGTACTGGTCGACGATGGTACCGGGAAGGCAGTACCGAGGACACACGCCCGGGCGGAATAGAAGGGCGAGCTAGCAAGTGGAGCGTACCGGGTAGAGTGTGCCGGGTTGGACAAGTTTGGATGACCCTGGGTCGTTTTTCTAATGAGCTGTTCCAAGGGCCATTTTGGTCATTTGTCTTGATGTTTCTTCCTTTTTAGACCTAAGTATAAGTAATCTTGTAATCCCACTTTGGGACTTAACTCATTTTCTCTCTAGAAACTCTATCCTTAATTTTGTAAATCTTGAATCTTTTTATCAATCTAAGGAAGTTCTTCATCTCAAATCTTGTTTCTCTTGATCACTAAGCATGAAAAGCCTTGACTCGTCCATCGGTTTAAGGTTCTTCGTGTCTATTAGTGAGTAGAATCATTTGGATCCATGGGTTAGGTAGATCTTGGGTGATTAAGTGAATGTCTAATGTGTTAGGTGCTAGATCTATCTTGTTCCTTGCTTGTTGAGTGATCCTAAAGCTATTTTGGAGTTGGCCTCTTCAAGATAGAGCTTTAGGCATTTCCCACCCACAAGGTGTTTAATGAAATGCCTGAACCAACTCTCCTAAGCTTTTAACATTCTTTGCCAAAGAGATTGGTTGTTAAAGGTGTTAAGATGGCTAATGGACTAGTTATTAATGATTGCTTAGTTGATATTCAACCTAAGAGATTAGATGCTTGAGTCTTCTTTGCAAATGTGCATTCATCTAGACATAGAGCTTGCTTAGGATTGTGTCTAGGCTTAAGGAGTTAGATTGATTGAAAATGTGCCACCTTTAGATTGAAACTTGTTCTTAGTGAAAGGTTAAGGTGTTTAATGTTAGTTCTACTAGTTTCTATGCTTGCTCAGTGTTCTTAATGCTAGATTAGACTTGATCACTCTCATCAAGATTTTAAGCTATTTTATGCCCGGAAGGTGTTTGTTAAAATGTTTGAAAGAACTTAGTATTGCTCTAGCTTGAATAACCAAAGGGATTTGATGTTAGGATTGCTAGATGGTTAGTAGACTTGTGATTTATGCATGCTTGCTTGCTCGAGGCCAACGGGAGTTGATGTTCTAAGCATGATTAGTATAGGTATTATTGTCATGGGAGTGGATTAATCTACATTGAATGAGATCTAGACCTATAGAAGCTTGTTATTGGTTAGCCTTAACACCTTGACTTAGAAATTGCCCTGGATCAGTTACGTTAACCCCATGGATCCTACCTTAGCTTTTGATTGAAAGTTTAGTTCTTCTGCTTGTTTCTTGATTGGATTTGAGATCATCTTGTTTATATTTCTAGGATATTAGCTTGTTACAAAACTACCTCCATCTTCTTGTTTGCTTAGATTAGGAAAGATTGTGTATTCTTGGTGTTATAAGTCTCTAGTTCTCTGTGGTTCGACAACCTTTCTATACTATCATTTGACTTGGGAGCCTTGAAAACTCCCACTATCAAATTGGCACCGTTGCCGGGGAACTATTAGATTTATCATTAGGATTTCAATCTTTCTTGAGACTAAGCTTTATTTTCTTGCTTTGTTTTTGCTTTTGTATAGTTACTAACTCTTTATTCTAGTGCTTTTGTTCTTGCAGTGACGGCTTCAAGCTACTTTGAGAAGCCACAAGAAGAGGAAGACACATTTGAAGATCACATTAAAGATGAGCCATATGTGTATGTGGAGCCACCACCCTTTGATGCAAGTATACTCACACCAGCACAGCTTATGACGCTAAATAAGTTTCAGAAGAAGTACCAGGGGTCAGGAAAGACATCCCTGGCACGAAGGATCCGGGTGGAGCTTATTAGGGATTGAGCAGAGCTTGAAGAAAGGGAGGTTACACAAAATGAGTTCAATGCTGCTTATGACCTTAAAGAGGTAATGTATTGGGTTCCACCACCCCAGCTGGAAGGTACAAGCATTTCCACTCTTGAACTTCAACTTGAGGAAATTTGGTTGCCTTGTGGTGAGAATATTGCCCATGAACTTGATTCTCTTGTGCTCATAAATGAATGTCTTGATCTAATATGTGAAACTAGGAATCTAGATGTGTTGATAATAGAAAAGCTTGCTAGAGATCATATTGAAGTTTGTTTTGTCAAGAACTATATTTGTGCTTCATTTGATCTTGAGTCCAACTTTTTGATGCTTGAGAATTCTAGACCTCTTTTTGAACTTGCTGATTTAGGGGATGCACTTGATGTGGATAAGCTTTTTATTGAAATAGAAAACCCCCATACTGAAAATTATCATGAGAATGTGAACATTGTGTTTTTGGTTGATGGAGATAGAGTTGACTACTTTGTTAAAACTTCTTTTGAACCTGTAGTTGGCTTTGTGTTTCCACCAAATGCATTTGATTCTCATGACCACCTGAACATCAAAGAGCATCTCATGATTCTTGATACATCTTTAGTGAAGCTCTTTGATGAAAAATCTGTCTATTATCTATGTACAGTAGTGTGCTCCTTTGTGCACTTGGTTTCTTGTTCTTGTAGGAGAAGGACCAAAGGTGCATTGGCTCAGCCTTTTGATACTTATGATTAGCAAGCACACAAAGTCAAGCTAGTGACTTAAAACAAGCTCACTTGGGAGGAAATCCCATGTTTATCCATTGTATATATTTATTTTTATTTTTCTTTCTTTGGAAGCTTTTTAATAAGGATAGTTGAGGTTTTCCAGGTTGGGTCTTAAGACTAGATAAGAGCAGAAAGGTAGCCAAGCATTGTGACCCTAGACAACTGCCTTCACTTCTCCGCATTAGCCCCAGTGGCACAAATCCGAGGCCAAGGGTCCTCTACCACCCAATACAGCCAATAACTCCAAGTAACTGTTACTCCAGCCTTGTAGATATTTAGTTATCATGTTTATTTCCTTCCTTTAGATCTCTTCTTTGAGCTTACTCTCACACAAGGGACTGTGCGAGTTAAGTTTGGGGGAGAGTCTATGTGGGAACCGAAATTCGCACCGGCAAATTATCATATAAATCAGTAAACTAGGAAAACCCTAATTTCCCAGAGGTCCCGGATATCTGGAAAACCACACGCCAAGCAATCAGAATACGAAATAAAAGACGATAAAAATAGTAAAAGAGAGCGAAAAAGAATTTATTTCGAATCTGCGTATAAGCGTTATAACAAGGTAAGAGCGCTTCGGCGATGAGAGCTGTCGGCGAGATTCCTAGTCTAATACCCGAAGGCGGCTAAACCTAATTGAGTCGCAGCTCGGAATAACAAGAAAACGGAAAATTTTCTAAAAACGCTCAAAGTGCTAAGTTTGCTCTGAAAAGTCTCTCCCTATGCCTCTCGCCCTTGAGCTCCTTATATACTCCCTCCTAGGTCGGTTTATGCCTTCCTCTTTTGCCCTTAAGTCGTCATAATCCAAAAAATGGAGATATTCTATTTTTTCCGATCTTCATGATTATCTGCGGAAACTTTCCATTTATCTGCGGAAATTTTCTATTTACCCGTGGAAACTGATGTTTATCTCCAAGCATAAACTGTTGCAAGGTTTATGGGATTTAGGAAATCTTAAGTGGGCCTCGAATCAAGTTTAGGACCCTTTGGGCCGTCTTTAGTTTTAGACGTTTTTTACGATTTCTCCAATAAAGTTAATCTTTCGCGGTTTTATCGTAAACCAAGCTAATGATCCCATTTGATCGAGAAATCAAGAAATGGCTAGCTGTGGCTTTACGGAGGATCATTGCAAGGATAGTCGAGAGTGCATACTTTTACATCGTATCGTCGTTTCGGAAGACTTTGGACGTTTCGGAAAACAGTTGATGTTCGCATGCTCGGTCGCTATAGCGACCGAGCTTTGTCCGCAGCCCGGTCGCTATAGCGACCAAGCCTTATACGGAGCTTGGTCCCTATTGCAACCGAGCGTGTTTCCGTGATTCGATCGCTATAGCAACCGAGCTCTTGTTCGTGACTCGGTCGCCATCGCGGCTGAGTTTGTGCCGTGGACTGAAACCTATCATCCAGACGTCCATAACCATCACGATGCTACGATGCTTTTAAGATTCTTGTTTGCGGATGTTTGGACCTTTGATAAGATCGTATCGTTATCTTAAGAAATCGTTGTTTTAAGAAACAAGATTTTTCCGCAAGTTTTCCGTATAAGTTTTTCGTATAAGTTTTCCTTTCCTATAAAACATAGAAATTCTTAAGTTAATTCTTTTTACGGATATTTGGATGCCAACTTTCCCGTGTCCAATTTCGACCCCAACAACGGACAAATCTTTTCAAGAATTTTATCGTAATAATTAGTTAAGTAATTTTTACGAGAATTTTCTTTTTCGAGAAATATTTTCGAACGTTAATTTCGTTGTGACCGTTTTTGACGCCAACAGTTAGCCCCCCAGTCCGTTACAACCATGGATTGTAGATGCAAGGTTCTAGCGTGCGTTAAGACAAGTCAGGCAAGTTAGGAGGAATTAATGGTCGAAAACGTCCGTTGAAAGTTGTAAGTTCATTCTAAGAAGAGTGGAATCTTATAAGATTGGGGCTGCGTTTGATGAAAGCTGCCTACGTACCCTTTGTCAAAAGGGATAAAGCCATTCGTAGTTCGTCTTGGAGTTAAGATTCTTATGACCTGTTTTCTAGTGAGACCTTTACTGTCTAGTTGTATGTTGTGCAGAGTTCATTGGGCATGTTGTTGCCGATGGAATTTTGTATTGGACCTTTGTCGGTCTTAAGATTAGCCTCGGAAGCCATTTACTTTGGCTAAGTGTGGCCGTATTTATGTTTTCGGGACCGAAAGCGTGTGGCTTTGATCCCAGCCGCTTTGCGGGTTTTTGAATTTCAGGTTTTAAGAGCATGTTTGTATTCATGTGAATGTAGAGGGAAGAGTATGAGTTGTCATCTCATATCTAACTCTGAGTATATCGTTATATTCGCTGTTCGTTTTAGATGTACGAAAAATTTATCCTTCGGAATTTCATGAACGTAGGAATACAAGCGAAGAGACATATTTTGGGATCTCGTATCTTTTGATATCATGCCTAGAGATGTTAGAGACCAGTGTGCTGGGTTTAGGGCAAGACCTAGGCTTACTTCTGGTTTAGGGGGTGCGATGACTAATTCGGCTTACGTATCCCGTTACAGTTTCAACCTGATTCCATACCGTTTTAAAGTCCGTGATAGGTTCTCGGCTTATACGACTTGTATGGTTGGAATCGAGCATCTCTCCAAGGAAAATTTCTAAGTCTCCTAGAAGTGCTGACCAAAATTTCGGATTTCTTTTATAGCGCTACTACCCTTGTGTCAGGCGTATGAGAGCTATCTCTATGAGACGGCTAAGTCTGTTTAGGACTGTTAAGAGTTTGTTGTGATCAGCAACAAACTTATTGGTAGATATTACCGTTTTTGAATCTTCGCGAAGGATATGTGTCTAGAGAGGGTGTCAGTGAGTATGACTGTCTAGTCTTCCAAGAAGGTGATTTTATCGAGGAAGGTAATAAAATCGAAGAACGAAACATCAGGCGTCTGCGACGTCTCGCAATGCTTGAAGATTTGTTATTCTTTTGGATGCCGCGTTATGTGTTAGAAATGTTTGCGGGCTTGAATGTGTCCCGGTGTTGCATAGGTTTAGTCTTTACCCTGCGTTAGAGAAACGCATTGGTTTATCTGCGAATGTTCTAACAAAAATTGTTGTTGATTCTAAGTAGTTTGATTGACGATGGAGAAATTAGGACCGAAGGGTCGCGTATATTTGACATGAGAAGAAGCGTTTTCTTTACTGTGTTCTTGTGAAGAGTCGGCTCTCCGAGATATATTTCGTACATTCGTATAGCCTACGAGCTTTGTTACGATTTTATCCTTACATGCCGCGTGTTTCTATGTAAAATGTTGCGGGTTTAAAGTGAATTGTGGAATGTGTGAGACTCGGTCGATTATCGACAAGTATAATTTTTCCGTTAACCGTTTGGTTGTTAGGACTAAACTTTGTTATCAAAAATTATCGTATAGTTTCTGCTCTGGGTTATACGACAAATAGTTTCTGTGATCGTCACTTGGCGTTTTATGAAAAATCGTGGATTGTTCCTTAGCTATTTAAGCGATTGGAGCGGTGACCGCTTAATTGTTTTAGCTTGGGGGGAAGGTTGCGTTCAACCATATAGCCAAGGATGTTGTTGGCAAAGGACCAGATTATGGAACTTCTGTTTTCCGATTGTCCCCAAGATGATGCCCAATTCTGGTTCGAGATTTTATGGGGAGGCGTAGTTGGCCGAGGGCCAAAAAACGTTTGTTGAGATTAAAATGTCAAAATAGCGGAGTTTTCCGTGTTATTGTTGTTGGTTGTTTTAAAACCCGCTTCCTCTTTGGGTTTAAGTCATATGATGCGTATTTCGTATACTGTTTCCTTAGTCGTATAAAATTTCTCCTTCTTTGTCCGAGGGAAACAAATTTTAACAAGCTCGATGCAGAATCCTTTTGGATTCAGTCGCGAGGCGATTTCATGTTCGAATGTTACCGCGAGAAGTAAAAAATCGGGGTCAGCGATCCTCATGGAGCTTCGTTTTTATTTCACGAAAAAATTATCAATGATGGTTTTCTGGAAAACTGATTATGTCTATTTCCGAAAGTTGATTTGTATGTCGAGATTCGACTATACGGAGGATTTTTCGTGAAATTATCTTGAGTGTTTTTCGCAAATTTTTTCATGAAATTTTTGAAGTTTGTTTTGTAGCAGCGTATAAGCGTTACAACAAGGTAAGAGCGCTTCGGCTACGAGAGCTGTCGGCGAGATTCCTAGTCTAATACCCGAAGGCGGCTAAACCTAATTGAGTCGCAGTTCGGAATAACAAGAAAATGGAAAATTTCCTAAAAATGCTCAAAATGCTAAGTGTGCTCTGAAAAGTCTCTCCCTATGCCTCTCGCCCTTGAGCTCCTTATATACTCCCTCTTAGGTCGGTTTATGCCTTCCTCTTTTGCTCTTAAGCCGCCATAGTCCGAAAAATGGAGATATTCCATTTTTTCCGATCTTCATGATTATCTGCGGAAACTTTCTATTTATCTGCGGAAACTTTCTATTTACCCGTGGAAACTGATGTTTATCTCCAAGCATAAACCGTTGCAAGGTTTATGGGATTTACGAAATCATAAGTGGGCCTCGAATCAAGTTTAGGACCCTTTGAGCCATCTTTGGTTTGAGACGTTTTTTAAGATTTCTCCGATAAAGTTAATTTTCCGCGGTTTTATCGTAAACCAAGCTGATGATCTCATTCGATCGAGAAATCAAGAAATGGCTAGCGGTGGCTTTACGGAGGATCATTACAAGGATAGTCGAGAGTGCATAGTTTTACGTCGCATCATCGTTTCGGAAGACTTTGGACGTTTCGGAAAACTGTTGATGTTCGCATGCTCGGTGGCTATAGCGACCGTGCTTTGTCCGCAGCCCGGTCGCTATAGCGACTGAGCCTTATACGGAGCTCGGTCCCTATAGCGACCGAGCCTTGCTCGTGGCACGGTCGCTATAGCGAATGAGCCGTGTCCGAGGCTTGAAAGAACTTAGTATTGCTCTAGCTTGAATAACCAAAGGGATTTGTTGTTAGGATTGCTAGATGGTTAGTAGACTTGTGATTTATGCATGCTTGCTTGCTCGGGGCCAACGGGAGTTGATGTTATAAGCATGATTAGTATAGGGATTATTGTCATGGGAGTGGATTAATCTACATTGAATGACATCTAGACCTATAGAAGCTTGTGATTGGTTAGCCTTAACACCTTGACTTGGAAATTGCCCTGGATCAGTTACCTTAACCCCATGGATCCTACCTTAGCTTTTGATTGAAAGTTTAGTTATTGTGCTTGTTTCTTGATTGAATTTGAGATCATCTTGTTTATATTTCTAGGATATTAGCTTGTTACAAAACTTCCTCCATATTCTTGTTTGCTTAGATTAGGAAAGCTTGTGTATTCTTGGTGTTATAAGTCTCTAGTTCTCTGTGGTTCGACAACCTTTCTATACTATCATTTGACTTGGGAGCCTTGAAAACTCCCACTATCAGATCTAGAATCTCCGGATTCAATAAGGCCTCAGGGTCTAGAACCTCCGGGTTCAATATGACCTCAGGGTCTAGAATCTCTGGATTCAATAAGGCCTCAGGGTCTAGAACCTCTAGGTTCAATACGACCTTCGGGTCTAGAATCTTCGGGTTCAATACGGCCTCAGGGTCAAGAGCCTCCGGGTTCAATAAGGCCTCAGGGTCAAGAACCTTCGGGTTCAACACGACCTCATGATCCATAAAGAACCCTCAAGTTCAGTACAGCCTCCGGGCCTGTAAGAAATCTCAGGATTCGAAAAGGTCGCCTAAGGTTTGATTAAGGACTTCCGAGTCTAAATAACCTATAGGCCTAATAAGAACCTTCGAGTTCAAGGATTTCTGAATCCTAATACCAACCTTCGAGTTTACCAAGGATTTCAGGATTCAAAGGTATCAACCTCCAGGTTCGAGGTATCAATCAGGTTTAATCATGGTCCCAGGACTTAGAGATTAAACCTTAACACTCAAAGACCTCATAGTTCAATGAGCAATCCTTCGGGTTTAATAAACAGCCTTCGGGCCTAGGAAAGAAACCTCAGGGCTCAAGGAACCTCTAGGTCCTAAAGAACCTCTGGGTTATAAGACCTTCGGGTCCTAAGGAGCCTTCGGATCCTAAGGAGCCTCCGGGTCCTAAAGTACCTCCGGGTCCTAAAGAACCTCAGGGTTAAAAGACCCCAGGGTCCTAAGATAACCTCTAGGTTATCTAACTAAACCCTCCCGGTTTAAAGAAGGGATTCACCCTCCGACCTTCGGGTTCTTGGATGAAAGGTCCATTCAGCCTTTGGGTCCCTGGGCGAAAAATCCATCCAGCATCCTCCAGGTTCCAGGAAAAGCATGACTCAAGGTCATCCTTGCATTGGACACGGCCTACCTCCGAGGGCAGGTTGCAATGTTACATAGTTGAGAGTAGCCAAAAACCAATGGCAGAGTGCAACTAATGTTTCCACCTTCTTCATTCAACATGGACACTACTGCTCGCCGCCAACGACATGTCCAAGATACCTTCTCTGATACGGAGGATCGACCGGATATCTCCAAGTACCAAGACAGAATCGCTGAATGTCCCCCTACCAGAGGCCAAGGTACAATCCTAAGACAAGATAGGAAGCTACAACTACAGCTACATCTTTGAAACCTCGAGGAACATCAAGTATGCCAAACACAATAAGGGGACCGGCACGAAGACCTGGATGAAAGTCCACTATTGCTTTTAAAAGGTAAAAAAGGTGCAAGTAAGGCCAACGGGATCAACAATGAGGATCCTCAGCTCTAGCCTCCGGGTCATATTCAACCTCTTCATTCTCCTATCCTTGCCGAGACTTTCCTTCTCAGAAATCACAGATCCCGACACATACGTTCCTCCGAACGAATCACGAAACCAGAGAGTCCTCGAGAAATGCAAACTGAAGTCCTACCTTAACCAAGGTCGAGTTTAGTTCCAGGAACCGCACAAGCATCGCGGGTGTTAGGGGATTTTTAGGTTGGATCGTTTTAGTACCACGGAACGCCGGATGATGAGATAACCTCGGGGTTAGATGGATGTCTCGTATATGTTTTGGAGAGATTTAAGGTGTTTAGAGAGTATTTCGTAAGAGATTCTGAGAGTATGAAAAGAGTAAAGGCTTGAAGAGAGATTTATTGATTAGACTGAACAAGAACAAGAGAAGTTACAATCGTTGAGTATAAACCCTAGTTCTAGCCGTCTAAATCTAGTCTCCAGCCTTCAAGAAGTCGATCTTAGGTTTTTAAACTCTTATTGGTTATTTGAATCTCGTTTGGGTGTTGAACCCGGGTTTGATTCGAATGGTAAGGAATGTTTTTGCCACTTGTGCTCGTGGATCCCGCCGTTTGGGGTGGTAGATGTAGATATATAGACGTTTAGGAGCCGCCTCAATTAGGTTGAACTCTTCCATATTCGGAAATATGGAAGATTTCACCTTGTCGGAAGTTTTCCATTTATCGGAAGGGAGAAAGGTTCAGGGACCCTATCGCAGGGTTCATGGACCCTGGTCGTAAGGAGATGTTCGCAGGGTTCAAGGACCCTTCTTCAGGGTTCAAGGACCCTTCTTCAGGGTTCAGGGACCCTGTTTGGAGATCCTCTCGGGTAGGGACCCAAAGTTTATATATATGTCTAGGATCCGGAGATCTGGATTTAGGGATCCTAAAGGAGGGGTTCGGGGATCCTAGCTGGAGCATCCTTCAGGCAATGACCCGAGGTCTCTATTTCTAAGATTTGGGGATCTGGGCTCAAGGACCCTATCTGGAAGATCCCTTGGGCTAGTACCCGAGATATCTGATTTAAGGGGTCCGGGGATCCAGGTTCTGCCCGGAGGCTGGAGGAAATAATACCGGGATATTTTTCCCCAATAGTTTGCCCCTTATTCTTCAACTTTGTCGTCGAAGTTGGGGGATAACCTGTGCGTTTGAGTCAACCGTAATTGCTCATTCTCAGCAGGCTCCCTTTGGGCAGAACCCTACCTTCTCGCCTAGGTTCCATCCTGGTCGGAACTCATTCTTGACCTAGGTAGGAGCTGATGTAAATAACCAATAGGGATTCTATGGATTCCTTCAAGGGGGACAAAGTCATAGTCTGGTCGTGTAGTTCACGCGCTAGTCTGGTAGATGAGGCTGGTAGGATAGTTGTAGAGAATTACTCTGATGTTAAAGTATTGATGCTTTCCGTGTTCTTGATGCAGGTTTACCCAATTTTGACTGTTTCTCGGGGAGTGAGATCGTAGATCAGGTTTTGAGATTTCCAGCCAACTGTCGTGAGGTTTCTTTCCTAGAGAGTGAAGCGGCTCTGAAGCGTTGCAGCATCTGGGTAAGACTTCTGCTTCTTTTTGATCTTTGGACCGTGATTGTCTGACTGATTTTGCCTTTGTATGTGTAGGCGATATGTCGGGATCCAAGGGCGATGAAGCTATGGCTGAATATCAAAAGGCGTTGGAGAAGATGTCGGCAAAGAAGGCTGCTTCAACGCGAGCTGCTCCAGCGGATGACGAAGTGCAGCTTTGGCGCAGCAGCAAACGTCATGCGGCCCTTGCTCCTTCTTCCTCCTAGAAGAAGTCTAGGGCATCTGGCTCGCCTGTTGAGGATTCTCCTGCCGTTCCCTTTGATTGGTCTGCGTTGGCGGCCAAGTTGAATGCAGAGGTGTTTTTCCTCTACTCCAGTATCTCTAGCCTCGGAAGTGGATTCCTCCGTTATTATCGACTCACTCCAGGGCGAGCTGATCAAGGTAACGCGTCGTATGGTTTAGCGATCTTTTCCTGTTTCTGGTTAATGATTACGTTTCGTTTGTAGGCAGCAGCTCAGCTTCATCATCTCGGAACCCGGATGGAACCCATGGTTTCGGTGAAAGCTGAACTCGATGATTGATACCAGGCCTTTTCAAGGGTCCTAATATGCAAATCAAAGTAGTACTTTAGATGTCAATCCATTCCTAGATGATTCTAATGCAAAGGGAATGCAAGTTCATGCTTAATCTAAGTGCAATCAATAAGTGAAGTGATTTTGAACTATAACTATGCTAGAAATGCAATAAAGTAATGATCTTTCTTTCTCAATATGAAGCAAGAGGACTCATGGGGCTAGGCATTTGATCATTAGGTGACTTAGATCCAATCCAAGGTGTCAAACAAAGAATCTAAAAGCTTCCTTAAGCCTAGATCACACAACTAAGCAAGCTCTATCCCTAGATGAATGCTCATTTGCTAAACAATGGTCAAGCATCAATTCCCATTGGCTTGATTCATTCAAGCAATCATTAAGTGCAAGTCTACTAGCTATCTAAGCATCCTAGCATCAATTCCCAATGGCTAATAAAGCAAAAAGCAATATTTATTTCATTCAGACATTTCATCAAACACCTTCCGGGCATGAAATGACTAATGATCTAGATCAAAGAGGCCAACCTTAATCTAGCATTAGGAGCAATAAATAAAGCAAGGAAACAATAGATCTACACTTAAACGCCTTGGATCTTCACCTAATCACCCTAGCCCATGAATCCTAAGATGATCTACTCACTAATAGACATGGATACTGATATCTTGCATATTTACATGTTTTTAGTCTTCATATCTTGTGCATTTTGATCATATAACTTAGAACTTAGTGTCTTTAGGATCCATATTACATACATATGTCCCTATCAGGTGTTGGAGCATACTATGAGGTGATATGAAGTGTTTGAGAGTTTAAAAATCCAAAGAAGATGAAGAATGATGTTCAGCCAAGCAAATATTCACTTTGCACACGACTGGACCGGAATGGTCGAGACCGGAGTTATGAACCCGTGGTGGAAGAAGCTGTGGGCGAAGACCGGGAAGGACTGGACCGGGGAGAGTAACCCGGGCGTGCAGGCCTGGACCGGAATGCCTGGACCGGGGAGAGTAACCTGGGCGTGCAGACCTGGACCGGCATGCCTGGACTGGGGAGAGTAACCCGGGCGTGCAGGCCTGGACCGGAATGCCTGGACCGGGGAGAGTAACCCGGGCGTGCAGGCCTGGACCGGAATGCCTGGACCGGGGAGAGTAACCCGGGCGACTGCTGGACCGGTTTGCTCAGACCGGGCCGGTTCGACCCAGTTCAACCTTGGGTCATTTTAAACACTATTTTGAAGTTTTAATTAGCATTATCCAAAGGGCACTCTAGTCTTTTATCCTATGTATCTTTCTTTACCCTAAACCTAAGTATAAATACTTTGTAATCTCCATTTTGGAGATATTATCTTATTTTTCTCTTAAGAATCACAAAACCTCTTTTGGGTGAAAGTTCTTCCTTTTTGTTCTTGTGTTCTTAAGTGTTTATAATTTCATTTCTTGCTTTCTTAAACATGATTAAGCTTGGAAACCTCATGGGTTCAAGAGTAATCATGGTGATTAGTGAGTAATCCAGTTTTGGATTCATGGGTTAGGGAGATTAAGGGTGATTAGGCTTGATCTAGGGTGTTTAGGTGTAGATCCTTCTTAATCCTTGCTAGTAGAGTGTTTTTAATGCTTCTTTAGAGCTGGCCTCTCTAAAGTTGAGTTCTAGACATTTCCCACCCACAAGGTGTTCGATGAAATGTCTGAACCAACTCTCCTAAGCTTTTAACATACTCTACCAAAGAGATTTGTTGTTAAAGGTGTTAAGATGGCTATTAGACTTGTTATTAATGATTGCTTCCTAAACATTCAACCAAAGAGATTTGATGCTTGAGTTTTGGAAGTGAATGAGCATTCATCTAGAGATAGAGTTTGTTTACTCTTGTGTCTAGGTCTAAGGTAAATAGATTTATTGAAAGCTGACACCTTTAGATTAAGTTTGATCACCCAAGGTCTAAATCCCTTATCCCATGAGTTCTTCTTCTCATAATCAAAGAAAGTTTATATCTTTATTGCTTTTTAGTATTGTTCTTAGCATAAAAACCATTCACTCAATTATTAGACTTAGATTAAGTATACACTTGTATTCTCTTTGCTTTAAAATGAACTAGGAATGGATTGACATCTGAAGTACTACTTGGATTTGCATAATTGGACCCTTGAAAAGTCCTCTTATCAAATTGGCGCCGTTGCCAATCCTAGTTTGATTTTGACATTGAGATTTGGTCACTTGCTTGATACTAAGTCATTTTTATTATTGCTGTTTGTGATATTGATTCTCTCCCTGCAAAGCTTGGTGCATTTCAGGTCTATGAACTTGAGGAGCAGAGGTTCATCAAGCCTTGTTCCAAGAGTTGAAGACATAGCTGCACTTGAGAGAGAGTTAGTAAGAAAGAGAAGAGAAGAAGAGCAACAGGTTCACTTGCAGAGATTGGGGTTTGATATGGAGAACCTACCTCAACAAGAAGCTGCTCAAGCTGGTATTGGTCAAGGAGCTGCCAACCTTAGACCTCAGCGCCAGCCACAACACCCTCCACGCCAAGCTAGAGCCATCGGGGCCTATGATCAACCTCACATCAATGGTCATAGGTTGGGAATCAGAGCACCTGCTGTGGAGAACAACAACTTTGAGATCAAGTCAGGACTGCTCAAACCATTGAGAACAACAAGTATCATGGTCTTGCTACTGAAGATCCTTTTGACCACTTGGACAAGTTTGATAGCTACTGTGGTTTGTCCAAGACCAATGGAGTGTCAGAAGATGCTTTGAAGCTCAGGCTCTTCCCTTTCTCTCTGGGAGACAAGGCAAGACAGTGGGAGAAGTCTCTCCCAAGCGACTCTATCACTACTTGGGATGAGTGCAAGGAAGCCTTTCTAGACAAGTTCTTCTCCATCTCCAGGACAGCTAAGATCAGGAATGAGATATCTGGGTTTCAGCAGAGGAACTTAGAAAGTTTCAGTGAAGCATGCGAGAGGTTCAAAGGCTACAAAGCTCATTGCCCACACCATGGCTTCTCCAAAGAGAGCTTGTTGAGTACCTTCTACAGGGGAGCTATACCACAGTGCAGAAACAGACTTGATACAGCCAGCAATGGATTCTTCTTAGGCAGAAACGAGGTGGATGCAGAGGAGCTGATAGAGAACATGGCCAAGAGTGACTCAGTATAGTGAGGATCATGATAGAGTCAACAGAAGTGATGATCAGCAGACCAAGAAAGAGCTCAAGTCTTTGGAAGAGAAGCTGGACCTACTTCTTGCCAACAAAGCTAAGCTGGATCAGATGAAATCAGTTGGGGAACAACAACAAAAGCAGGTTGCTGAGATCAAGAAGATTGATGGTTTGGAAGGGCAAGAGGAGTTGTGCTTCATCAACAACAATGGTACTTTTTACAAAAAGGAACCTAATTTTCAGTACAACAAATACCAACCTAGGCAAAACACACCTCCTAGTTTTGGGAACAACAACAATCAGTCCATTCAAGCTCAAGGAAACTCTTCTCAAGCTACAGCTCCTGATTCAAGTATGGAGTCAATGTTCAAGCAGATAATGGATGCTCAGTCTAGATTAGCAAAGGACATTGGACATGAGTTCCAAAACGTGCACTCCAAGATTGATACTAGCTATACCGAGCTGAACAACAAGTTCCTACTACTTGCCTCTCGCTTCAACGCTTTGGAGAGTCAGGTCGCCTCTATGCCATCATCTTCCAAGAGCCCAATGGGATCACTACTAGGGAAACCAGATAAGAATCCCAAGGAGTCTTGCAATGTTGTCATCTCTACTACTTCTTCAAAGATTGAGCTGAGTGATCATGAGAAAGAGGTGGATGAGATTGAAAGACTTTTGCATGGAACAGAGATTGTAGCAACAGCTGAAGCACATATGGTGGATAAGGTTATGGAAAGGGTTCAGGTACAAGTTGAAAAGAAAGTTGAAGCAACAAATCTGCAGAGAGCTGAGCCTAGGGCTGAGAAACAAGTTGAGAGGAGAGCTGACAACAAGCTGAAAGAGGTTAAGCTAGAAGAAGCCACTGAGGTTGAGCTGTCACCATATGAGGTCCCACTCCCATTTCCACAAAGGGTGCTCACCAAAGCTCAGAAGAAGGTTATCTCCAAGTTCAGGAAGGACCTAAGTGATGTTGGCGTCAACCTTCCAGAGATCTCGGGTATGCGTGAGGCTCATGTCCAAATGCTGCTCATCCAGGACATTCTCACTCACAAAGAAGAAGTAGCAGAGCTCCTGAACATCTCTACACTACAGCTTGACTCACCAGTCCCTCCAAGGTCTCTTTCTAAGCTTGGACACCAAGGGATGTTCACTTTACCTTGCTCCCTTGGTCAGCTCACTCTTAAAGATGCTCTTGTTGATTCTGGTGCCAGTGTGAATGTGATCTCAATGGAGATGGTGAAGAGTATAGGGATTGCGAGTATGGAACCAGACAAGTCTTCACTACAGTTTGGGGATTCATCTTCTACAACCCCACTTGGTATCATTAAAGACTTCCCTTTGAAGATTGGAGCATGCACCATTCCCATTGACCTCAGTGTCCTTAACATGGTGACTGGGAAGAGAGTTCCTTTGGTCTTGGGTACACCTTTTCTCACAACAGTTGGAGCTTGCATTGACTTTCCCAACAAGAAGGTCACTCTTATGAATGTGAACAAAGCTGTCTCCTACCCATTACAACCTCCATTGGATGCTGGCTATTGTGGTACAATCACTTTTGGACAAGAAGCAGATAAGAAGCCCCAAGATGAAGTTGTTGTTTGTGAGAAAGAAGGTCTTAATGGAGAGACTTCTCAGAAGTTGTGTGTTGATCACTTGGAAAGTGCTAAAAAGGAGGGGCTGAGTGGAACCTCAAAGGCCACTCATGGCAAGAAGAAGATGCTGCAAGAACCTCATCCTCCACCTCTTGATATGCTCCCACACACTCTCACTCTCCATCCAATGAAGCTCAAGGATGGTGTCATTGAGTACAAGCTCAAGTGTAAGGGCAAGTCAAGGCCATTCTCTAGTGCAAAAAGCAATCATCACCCCTCAGCTCCAAGATGATCCAGTCAAGCTTCAAGAACTCCTCTCTCAGGTCCTCACCATCACTCTTGAAGGTGGGAAAGACCCTCCTTCTCACTAACCACAAGAAGGAAAGTCAAGCTAGAGACTTAAAACAAGCTCACTTGGGAGAAAGTCCCATGACTATCCCTGTACATATGTCTTTTGGATTTTCATTTAAAGACCCATGGAAGAAGGAAGGCGACCAGACTCTACTCCTTGGACACAATACCTCTTCTCACGCTCCATAGAGGTACTCCTTCACCTCTTCTTGTATATACCATTTTCATTTGCATTTAGACTTTGTTTTGGTCATCTCTCTCCACTTTTCACACAAGAGACTGTGTGAATTAAGTGTGGGGGAGGTGCAAGTTGCTGATGATCTTGTGTTTCTTGTCATTAGCATGCATTGTAGATAGTTATTTGCATATAAAAAAAATTGAAAATTTTGAAAAACACAAAAAGAAGCATTTAGTTGCATCATTTGCATTTTAGGATTGAGTCTAGAAGCATTCATGCATAAGGGGATGATTTTACCTTGTAAATATGCTCATGCTAAGTTCTCATTTTGGCAACCTTTGTAATCATGACAATTAGATTGAGCATTGTCTTGATAGCTTGTAGACTTTGTGCCTTGAATTCTCTTCTTGAAACTCATTGGATTGTTTGAAACTCTCTCTTTGAAGATTGCTTCTGTCTTATTTAAACTCAATGTCTCTTGCTTATGGTCCTTTGTGTGCTGAGTCATGGCTTATACACACTTGAATTGTCTCATCCTTTTTGACCAATCTTTTTGACAATTTCAAGTGGTACTCCATACCTTAAGCCCAAGCTTTCTTTCAAGCCATCATTGATTGTTGAGTGAGGCCTCTTTAGAAAGCTTTGCATGTGCATAATGTTGAGAGTATTGGGATCGACAATGCTTAGTCTCCATTCTAGCTAGAATAGACACACCTTTGTCTAGCATTTAGGATTGGGTGGTGAGTGTTGTTGAGTTTGACTTCGGGAGTATGGTTTGGTCAAGAAAGAAAAGTTTAGACTTTTAGAACTCTATAGTGAAATCTAAGTCTCAAGGGATAGTAAAGTATGATCTTTGGCTCTTGTATTGAATGTCTTGGCCCCCAAATAAAAAAAAAGCAAATAAAAAAAAAGAAATGAAATAAAAAATGAAAAAAGGGGGCTAGCAAAGTTTAGAAAAGGCTAAGAAGTGTTCAAAAGTGTAAAAATCCCTTGATTGACTTCATTAAGAAAGAGTTCTAGTTGAGAAAATGTCTTGAGTTCTTTGGGAAATCTTTGGGTGAGTGTTGAGAGTTGGGTTTTGGCATTTGAAATTTAAATTTGAGCTTATATATATGTGGGAAAGGGTAGGACAATGGAGATTGAGCATTGTATGCATGAGTTGATTCCCTTTCTTAGATATATTATGTGCATTACCAAAGCTACTTTGATTTGAGAGTGAACCACCTTTAAAGATTGCTTTGAACTACTTATTTCACCTTGAACTGAAGCATTTTCTTACCAAACCAAATGACTTGGACCTTTTGACCATATGCAAGATTTTCTATTGATTTTGCTTAAAGATTGTTAGAGAGTTGTTGGATTTGTGGTTTGTGGAATCATGATGATGAGTGTAGAGATCAAAAGAGTTGAATAGGCCTAAAAAAGTTAGAGAAGAATGAAAGTTTTGCCCTAGCTAGTTGTTATGATTATGCAAGGTTGTTAGGATGAGAGCTAAGAAGAGCTTTTTTTTTGGTTATGAAATCCCTCTTTTCAAACCTCTCCTCCTTAGTTCTTGAAAGTTTACTTGAAGACAAGTAAAGGACTAGTGTGGGGGAGTTGATATCTTGCATATTTACATGTTTTTAGCCTTCATATCTTGTGCATTTTGATCATATAGCTTAGAACTTAGTGTCTTTAGGATCCATATTGCATACATATGTCCCTATCAGGTGTTGGAGCATACTATGAGGTGATATGAAGTGTTTGACAGTTTAAAAATCCAAAGAAGATGAAGAATGATGTTCAGCCAAGCAAATACTCACTTTGGACACGACTGGACCGGAATGGTCGAGACCGGAGTGATGAACCCGGGCGTGGAAGAAGCTGTGGGCGAAGACCGGGAAGGACTGGACCGGGGAGAGTAACCCGGGCGTGCAGGTCTGGACCGGAATGCCTGGACCGGGGAGAGTAACCCGGGCGTGCAGGCCTGGACCAGCATGCCTGGACCGGGGAGAGTAACCCGGGCGTGCAGGCCTGGACCGGAATGCCTGGACCGGGGAGAGTAACCCGGGCGTGCAGGCCTGGACCGAAATGCCTGGACCGGGGAGAGTAACCCGGGTGACTGCTGGACCGGTTTGCTCAGACCGGGCCGGTTCGACCCAATTCGACCTTGGGTCATTTTAAACACTATTTTGAAGTTCTAATTAGCCTTATCCAAAGGGCACTCTAGTATTTTATCCTATGTATCTTTCTTTACCCTAAACCTAAGTATAAATACTTTGTAATCTCCATTTTGGAGAGATTATCTTATTTTTCTCTTAAGAATCACAAAACCTCTTTTGGGTGAAAGTTCTTCCCTTTTGTTCTTGTGTTCTTAAGTGTTTATAATTTCATTTCTTGCTTTCTTAAACATGATTAAGCTTGGAAACCTCATGGGTTCAAGAGTAATCATGGTGATTAGTGAGTAATCCAGTTTTGGATTCATGGGTTAGGGAGATTAAGGGTGATTAGGCTTGATCTAGAGTGTTTAGGTGTAGATCCTTCTTAATCCTTGCTAGTAGAGTGTTTTTAATGCTTCTTTAGAGCTGGCCTCTCTAAAGTTGAATTCTAGATATTTCCCACCCACATGGTGTTCGATGAAATGTCTGAACCAACTCTCCTAAGCTTTTAACATACTCTACCAAAGAGATTTGTTGTTAAAGGTGTTAAGATGGCTATTAGACTTGTTATTAATGATTGCTTCCTAAACATTCAACCAAAGAGATTTGATGCTTGAGTTTTGGAAGTGAATGAGCATTCATCTAGAGATAGAGTTTGTTTACTCTTGTGTCTAGGTCTAAGGTAGATAGATTGATTGAAAGCTGACACCTTTAAATTAAGTTTGATCACCCAAGGTCTAAATCCCTTATCCCATGAGTTTTTCTTCTCATAATCAAAGAAAGTTTCTATCTTTATTGCTTTTTAGTATTGTTCTTAGCATAAAAATCATTCACTCAATCATTAGACAGATTAAGTATAAACTTGTATTCTCTTTGCTTTAAAATGAACTAGGAATGGATTGACATCTGAAGTACTACTTTGATTTGCATAATTGGACCCTTGATACCCCAAAAACCATGGATGATTCAAGGTTAAACATGATTAGAGAGGAAGATAATCACACAAAGACAAATAAAAGAGATGGAAAAGGATTCAAAATTCAATATTTCTTAAAAGAGGTTTTTGTGTTCTTAGAGAGAAAAGAAGATAAGTTCCCCATATTGGGTTACAAGAGTATTTATACTAGGGTTTAGATTGGATAAAACATCAAGACAAATGACTAAAATGACCTGGGAAGCCTTTCATTTCGACCACATAATATAAAAATCGCCCGGGTAGATCACCAACCAGCTACCAGGGCAATTCTACCCGGGCCAAAATTGGCTTTTTCTTCATGACCAAAAACGAGCGGGTCACTCTACCAAGGCAGGTCTACCCGGGCTAAAACTGGTTTCTTTTTCATGACAATAAACGAGCGGGTCACTCTATCAGGGCATGTCTACCCGGGTCAAAACTGGCTTCTTCTTCATGACCAAAAACGAGCGGGTAAGTCTACCAGGGCGGTTCTACCCGGGTCATGTTCGACCAGTCTTCAAGTAATGCTTGTCTTGTCTTGGCCAAGCTTCATTCTTTACCTCTTTTTGGATCACAAGGCTCCCAAACACTTCCTATCACTCCATGGCACACTCCAACACCTAATAGGGACAGATGAATGCAATATGGACCTAAAGATGCCTAATTCCTAATCTATATGATCAAAATGCACAAGATATGAAAGCTAAAATCATGTAAATATGCAAGATATCAATGATTTGACCTCCAAGCTTCATAAGAAAAAAGATGCCGCTTGTTGGGGTCAAAAACGGTTATCTCGAAATCAATGGCTAAAAATATTTATCATGCACAAAAACCTATGTTAAAGTCGATCGTTCTTGTTTTACACGATAAACTTTACGAGGAGACCAAGAAACGGGAAGTGATCTAAGTTTGGATAGGCCGAACGACAAGGAATCCGCCTTGAAACTTCAAAGAGCCCGTTCTCTCAAACCGTGAGGACCCAGAGAACGATCAAGATATCAAATCGAAGCCCTCGTCGAGACGCACGTGCTGGTCCTGGCCGCCGGCGGCTAGCCCCCGTGCTGGTCCTGGCCGCCGGGCGGCTAAGCCCCCGTGCTGGTTCGGCCGCCGGGAAACTTCAAAGAACCCGTTCTCTCAAACCATGAGGACCCAGAAAACGATCAACATATCAAATCGAAGCCCTCGTCGAGACGCACGTGCTGGTCCGTAGCCGCCGGGCGGCTAGCCCCCGTGCTGGCCGTGGCCGGCGGCGGCTAGCGTCCGTGCTGGCCGTGGCCGCCGGGCGGCTAGCCCCGCGCTGGCCGTGGCCGCCGGCGGCTAGCGCCCGTGCTGGCCGTGGCCGCCGGGCGGCTAGACCCGTGCTGGCCGTGGCCGCCGGCGGCTAGTGCCCGTGCTGGCCGTGGCCGCCGGGCGGCTAGCCCCATGCTGGCCGTGGCCGCCGGCGGCTAGCGCCCATGCTGGCCGTGGTCGCCGGGCGGCTAGCCCCGTGCTGGCTCGGGTCTTCGGATAACAATCTTTCGTACACAAATCCCAGTCCCCGGCCATCGGAAGTCTGTATTTCGAGTCTTTCCCAAGTCCTCGCAGGACGAATCATTGAGATTCCGCGTACAAAACTCCGGTTCTTACTCCAATCTAGGACCGTCGGGAGAACTTCGGAAACTCGTAAGATATCGACAGGAACGAAGATCTTAAATTCTTCGTACGAAACAGCGATGGTTATCTTAAGACACCACTCGTCTCAACTCTACGAACGAATGAAGAACTTCCGGAGAAATCGTAGAAAACCACGGAAGTCCTGGAAACGGCCCGAAAGGGACCAAACACGATCGGACAGTCCGTTTACGATTATCTGAGATAGATACGACGATTTACGTTTATCTTTGCATAGCAAGATAAATGCTAAATTGCCGGAAGGATAAATGTCAAGTTTCCCGAAGATAAATGTCAAGTTTCCCGATGAAAGCCGACGAAAATGGAAAGAAGCCCGCCTTGCGGCCCAGAAGGAGAATAGACCGTCATAAGAAGGAGTATATAAAGGAGCTTTGGGAGAGGAAGAAAGGCAGAGCGAAAATCCTAGAGAGAGCAAATCCGAAAATTAGGGCAGATCCGAGATTTAGACTTAGAGAATTCCTGCTAGCTTAGAGAACGTAGGACTTAGGTGGCCAGACTAGCAAGGCAGGACCTAGAACGTCCGGCCGCCCCTGTCCTACTTCCGTCACGTTAGCATATCTCTACTCCTCTCGGAAAGATCCAACGATTAAGCTTTACTTAGAGTTCCGCACATAGAAACCCTAGGCATTAATCTCGACATGCCTGTTTCAATGTCCAACGCTCATACTAGACGAACTCCGCTGAGGCAGTTCGATCTCTTGTTCAAATCCTTCTAACTGAACTACGTCCGACTTGATCCTCGAAAGGGGTACGTAGGCAGCCTTCCTTAAGGTCCAGTCCCAAATCTCAATAAAACCTTTCCGCATTTATTTGATCACTTGTCGTTGGTTGTCGCAGAGAATCCGGACCTTCAGGGAAAGTTAGGTTTACTTAGCTTTCCTCCGTTTTACTTAATCAAAATCGACAGTGCGAATTTCGGTTCCCACAGTTTGGCGCTAGAAGGAGGGGGGGGACGGATTACTCTTACTCTTACGGCCGCAAAACGCTTGATCAAAGCAATGTCAGGAAATATGAAAGACAAACTCGCAGCTCACATCGACGCTGGTAAAACAACTTCAGCAGTGACTGCTCCTACGACCAACGCTTATGCAAACGGTTATATAAGACAAACGTCCCGAGAACGGACCATCCCAACCAAGTTCAGGTCCTATCAACCATGCACCCCCGTCCAAGTTCCTGCAACACGGTCCTCGAGTCCATGGACACAACCCCCCTCGTTTGGGATTATCGAAGAAAGACTTCGGGAAAATTCATAAAAAGACTCGGTAGTGGAGACGGATTCCTGCCTGCCGTATAAAACAGCTATGGTTAGCTTGAACACCAGTTGCCTTAACTATACGGGGAATTGAAATCCTTTCGGAAAAACCAGCGTCACATCAACGGCTTTTTCTAAAGAAAAATCGTAAAAACGTCTAAGTCCCAAGACAGCCCAAAAGGGGCCTGAATCACGGCTAAACGACCCACATACGATTTTAGGTAGGATCGAGCCCAAGGCTGATATGACGGTCTGATTACCGAGTAGAGTTTCAACTGGAAATGTTTTTTAGAATTTCCCGGAAAAATAAAGACTTGTTCTCTTAGAAATCGCGGAGAAACCCCAGATTACTCATGAAACAGAAAGCACGACTGATCGGGTTACCAATCAGCGTTTCTAATGCTAAAATTCGATAACATTTTACGGAACACCTTTCATAAAATAAATTCTCGAAAATATTTCACGAGACAGCTTTTGCATGATTAAACTCGACAACATTTTACAAAACAGTTTCCGTAAAATTAACTCGACAACATTTTGTGAAATAACTCTCGTAAAATAAAAGGTCAACAACGTTCTAAGAAACAATTCCTTGCTGGGATCATAATGAAGTCAATGTCCAAAAGTCTAGGAAAAACAATTAAAGAAACCTCGAGAGACTGAGTGTCGATCGAGAAACCTTTAAGAAAAACGAGAAAAACAGGCAGGTCCCGCGAGGAAGCACAGTCCCGGGCGGCTAGCATGCCCGTGCTGTCCCTAGGCGCCGGGCGGCTAACACGCCCGTGCTGTCCCTAGGCGCCGGGCGGCTAGCACGCCCATGCTGCCCCTAGGCGCCGGGCGGCTAGCACGCCCATGCTGCCTCTAGGTGCCGGGCGCCTAACGCGCCCGTGCTGCTGATAGAACCAAAATCGGGATCACTCTTTCGGTAAGGTTGATATGGACTCTGATCCGGAAGGATAGAGAACTGGTGGGATGAACGGTGACACAACGGGTTGCGGAAGGCCCGATGATACTACCAGACTTCAGTTGTTGCCGGATGTGACGCACCGGTCCAACAAAGGAAGGATCGAGACTTGGAGATAACCTCACCAAGAAACTAGAAATGTTCTAAGCAAAGAACAAAGAGTAAAAACTCAAAAAGAAGAAGAAAATTCGTTGATCACGATGATCACGATGATCCGGGTGTTGATCACGATGATCATGGATTCTGGCTTGACTGTCAGTCCTAGAATGATGAATGGGTCGGGAAAGAAGTGATGTGGGTAGATCAATTCCATCGTCTGGTCGTGGATCCGGCCTAAGGTCCTTCCCGGGTGTACGCGGGTCGATCCGGTATGCGGCTCGGTCTGTCTGTCTGGTACGGCCGGATGGATGAACCTCGGCTGAACTGATCTGGACGTCCTGAACTCCATGCTGAGCTGGTTCCATGTACTGATCCTTGGGCCGGGGTCTATCATTCCCTCCCTCTTCAAAAGGATTTGTCCTCAAATCGATTGTACCTGTATCAAAAGGAAATAAATCAGATTGAGAGGAATTAAAGTTTAAAGAAAAATCAGTGAATGAAAAGTTTGGACAGAAACTTCCTTGGAGTTTGGAAGTCCTTTTCATCAAGTAAGTCCAAGTCCTTTGGCATCCATCATTGCTTGCTCTCCTTAGAAACTGATCATGCTTATCCTGTTCATCCAAAACAACTAGAGAAACCACATCAAATCTGACAAAGAAATAATCAAAGGGTTTCTCTATCCTTAAGACATCAAAAACAGGATCCAAGCTCTTAGGATAATCATCAAGCACGTGGGCAAGCATCAAGCAAGTAAACTGAGTGCCAAAAATCGGTTTATCAAATTCAAAATCAGGCCAAGGTGTGAAACTGCTAGGAAAAGAATGAGATAATGCCAAATTTGTAAAATTCTCATCATGAACGAAATCAAAAGAATTCTTTGGCCTAAGCAATTTGGGTTCACGCTTGTTCCTACACCAAATCTCTTTCAAAGCACAGCTCAATGAAAACAATTCATGAAAAGATTTAAGCAAAATGTTTTTCAACCAAGTAAAGACTTGTTTTTGCTTAGAAATTCTCGGTTTCAAAACATTTTCATGAAGAGCAGAGACAATCAACTCATAATCCTTACAGTGCTTTTGGTTTGGACAGGAGGTGGACTGAGGAAACACCTCTGGTTCATGGAGGATCGGTTTTGGCTCAGGTCGTTCCCTTCTTGGGCATGAATCTCCTTTAGAAATCTTGTACTCGCGGATAGATGGGCTGGAGAACCTCCTGTTTGAAAAATTCATATCTCCTTCATCCGCGAAGCTTTTCAAGTGATTCCAAGCCTCAGAGAATCCTTGGTAAGTTAGCCTTCCAGGAAAATTGGTTTCATGGCAAAACACCTTCTGAAAGTCTAGATACCCGTCGTGGACTGAACCTCTGTCGCTGGCATCTCCAAGGTAGCTGGTTTGGACAACAATGCTTCTCCAAAACTCAGGCTGTTGGGCACGATCAATGCTTTCATTCAGAGGATGAACCTGTCTTTCCTGGATACTCAAAACAAACACTAAAAGACCAGGATCATATGTGCAAGAGAGATACTTGTTCAAATCAAAAATCAAGATATCTTTTCCAAGAACAAGTAGCACACATTTCAGCCTTTCAAGATGCTCATCAAAATAGATGTTATAGACCAGAATTTTCTCAAGACATGTAAAAATATTAGACATTTTCAGAAAGTTTATATCCTGCTCAATATCTGAACACACAAGTTTAAGTTCAGATTGAGAAATATTTATCAAAGACTTAAGAGACTTATCAAAGAATGTGTTGTAAACCAAAATTTCATCAAGGCTCAAAACAACACATTGATCACGAGATGATCTCAAAAGATGCCAAGTTTTATCAGTTTCAAAACACTCAAGATCAGGCTGCAAAACATAATCACAAGAATCAAGATCACAAAAATCATTTTCAGTTCTAAGTGATTCATGTTCCAGCAACTTCTTAACCAAAATTTCGTCCAAGGCACAAGAGGATGCAAATAAATTATCAGTGATCAGTGCATGAATATAAGAACTCAGATCAAAGCCAATGCCTTTGAAAAAAAATGAATCAAAAGAGTTTCTAGCACAGAAATCGGTTTGTTGCAAACTATGATCAAATGACTTTTCAAGAGAATGAAAACCTTTGTTGTGTTCCAAGAACTGATCAAAGCTCAAAATAATTCCAGAATTGATGCCATTGACATTTTGAAAACATTGTTGATCAAGAAGTTCATCAGGTTTAAAATTTTCAAAAGAATTAATTATGTTTTCAAAAACAGACTTTGAAACACAAAATTCTTTCATCTTGTCAAGACCAAAACGAGTCACATCATGAGAACTAATCTTGACAAACATGACAGGCAGAGAATTAAACAAATCAGAGTTCTCACTGTGCTTTTGAAGATCAGGAGACAAAGGGGGATAAGATGTGCCGGGATCAAAGCATAGATGACTCTCCATAGCGATGGATGTGATGCTTGTTGCTTCCTCATCAAAGACTGGACCAAGTTCGTCCTCCTCATCAAAGATAGGACCTAGATCATCATCAAAAGGTGTCCTAGTGCCAGGAAGTCGTCCATGATGTGGATGGTTGAATGGCTCTTCCTCAAAAACCTGTGGAGACAAAACAAGACTACTCAGAAGCTCCGGTTGCAAAACAGTTAGTTCTACATTAGCTTGCTCATTTTCAAACACAAACTCAGGTTCAAGAAAGGGAAGATCACATTTATCCTCACAAGTGATCAAGCTTTCAATTAGCTCTTCATCAGATTCATCATAAATGGGTAAAGAATCTGAAAAATCTTTAAGCTTTTCAAAATGGTTTTCAGATTCACCTTGAGTTTTCTCACTGATGAACAAGGGTGGCTCAGCTACATGTGCACGTGTGGATGTGCTCTTCTTGTGGCTCTTGCTGACGTCCTTGAGGGCTTGCATCATTCCCTTCTCAAAGTTGTCACAGATCTCTTGGACATCAAACTGAAAAGATCGCCTCTTTGGATCAGCCACATCTTTAACCTTTTCTTTGCACCTTTGGTTTGGCTTTTCCTGCACACTAACAAACTCATCAAAATTGTTCAAAGAATATTTAAATGGAGTTTGAGAGACAGATGGTCGTGGGGAGTTCTTCTTGCTACTTGTGGGAACCGAAATTCGCACTGTCGATTTTAGTTAAGTTAATACGTAGGAAAACTAAGTTGACCTAGTTTTCCCCGAGGATCCCGGCTATCTGCTGGGCCACGCACGACAGAGTTAAGACAAGTCTAATTTGAGAATAAATGCGGAAAATAAATAGAGCAAAAAGAAAGAATCTTATTTCCGAATCTGCGGAGAGCGTTTGGACAACAGGTCGAGATCTTGGCTGTAAGAGCTGTCGATCCTCGCTAGTCTTGAATCCTAGATCTAACCTAGTTGAGTCGCAGCTCGCTAAAAAAGGAAATAAGCGCCTAAGTTCTAAGTTGCTCTGGGGTGGTTTTTTTCTTCTGATTTCGGATCTCCCTTCCTCTGCTCCTAGCATTGCTTATATACTCCCATAGGACGGTCTATCGTTGATGGGCTGAGTCTGCCGTGGGCTGGACTTTTTCCATTTTCGTCGGTTTTCGTGCTTATCGGGAAAGTTGACATTTATCTTTTCGGAAAGTTGACATTTAACTTTTTGGAAGTTTAACATTTATCTTGTCAGGCAAAGATAATTGTAAACCGTCGTATCTATCTTTTTAGAAAATCGTAAACTGGTTGTCCGATCGGAGTTGGTCCCTTTCGGGCCGTATTCCGATCTTCCGCTGTTTTTCTATGACTTCTCTAAAAGGATGCTCCTACTTGGATGTCAAGTCTTTCGGAAGATCTTCGATTCATTGCTAAGGTGAATGGTGTTGTAAGACAACCATCACCGTTCTATACGAAGTCTTCCTGTCCGTTGACGTCTTAGGGGTTTTTAGAAATCCCGGAACAGAAAAAGGAGTTTTACTTGCAAGGACTCGGAAAGTCGCGAAACACGGATTTCTGCCGACGACCACGGCCGGCACGGGCGCTAGCCGCCGGCGGCCACGGCCAGCACGGGGCTAGCCGCCCGGCGGCCACGGCCAGCACGGGCGCTAGCCGCCGGCGGCCACGGCCAGCACGGGGCTAGCCGCCCGGCGGCCACGGCCAGCACGGGCGCTAGCCGCCGGCGGCCACGGCCAGCACGGGGCTACCCGCCCGGCGGCCACGGCCAGCACGGGCGCTAGCCGCCGGCGGCCACGGCCAGCACGGGGCTAGCCGCCCGGCGGCCACGGCCAGCACGGGCGCTAGCCGCCGGCGGCCACGGCCAGCACGGGGCTTAGCCGCCCGGCGGCCACGGCCAGCACGGGCGCTAGCCGCCGGCGGCCACGGCCAGCACGGGGCTAGCCGCCCGGCGGCCACGGCCACGCTCGGTGTTGGCTGCTCGGTTCCTTTGGCGTGTTCGTGTTTCTTGCGTTTTTAGTTTTCCGTAGGTTTTTCCTTGTGTAGAAAATGTTTCTAGCAGTTGATTTCAAGACGATGAATCTCGAACTTAATTTTTCTTAAGGTTTCTCGATTATCAATTAGTCTCTCGAGGTTGCTTTTAACATTTTTCATGTTTTTCCGAGACTTTCGGACATCGATTTCGTCTTGACCGATTTTGACCCCAACAGTTAGCCCCCCAGCTAGCTAGGAGCCGTAGGGTTCGTAGGTCCTAGCTTGCGGTATGGTTCATGAGGAAAGTATGGAGACGAAATCGTGCCGAAGGTCGGGGTGAATAGTAAAAAATTTTGCCTATAAAGACTTGTGAATTCTTTACCACTCTTACTTCACCCAAGATTCTCAAGTTAATCTCTCTCTTGCAAATTCTCTCTCTGCTTTTAAGAAAAGAATGACTTCAAGATCGAAAATCTCGAGGAGGCAGTCTCACTCGTCCTCGGATAGTTTTCGCGCTGAGGAAGAAAATCCGAAGCCCGAGGTTTCGGAGATCAACAGGAACGCGTACTGCGATGCTGTCTTTGGCACTGATGCTCCCCTTCCCGTGATCCCGATTCCCCGGCGACCTCTGAAGGCGCGTGGAGAAATTGACTCACCGAGCGAAGTATCCCCCGAGTATCTTGAAACTCTGCGAGAGTACTATGGAGTTCCGGAGGGAGTCGTGTTCCGCATTCCCCGCGGGAATGAGAGTTCGGAGCATCCTCCGGAGGGTTATTTTACTTGTTACGAGGCGTTCTTGACGCAATGTCGATTGTGGTTCCCAATCCCTGGGGTCATCGTTCAGGCCCTTGACCGTTTCGGAATCTCAATCAGCCAGCTGAACGTGTCAGCTTTGGAGAGCTGGCTCGGCGTCGTGATTCTGAGTTACGAGTTAGGGATAGATCTTAGCCCTGCCGATTTCGAGGGGTTATGGAACTCCAAGGCGACGAGTATCAATGGAGTTTACTCCATGAAGGCGAGGACCAATTTTTCGGTGATCAATGGAGTCACTTCGCATGCCAAGGATTATGTCGATCGTTTCTTTTTTGTGAGGATAGACGGAGAGTCTGTTGAGGAAGGCTTTCTCCACCTATTCCCGACGGACTGGTTGTACCAGCGAGGTAAGAATTATTGCAGTCCTTCTTTTAACATTCGAAAGGCGAATATTGAACGTGTGTTTTTTTTTTTTTTTTTTTTTTTTTTTTTAGAGAACAGGTGTCTCGCGCATGTTCCTTCCGATCTTGCGGTCAGGAGGGATCTTTTTAGGTCGAGGCCTTGTTCCTGGAACTCCTTCACTCTCGACCGGATTCGAGGGGCTGTCGCGCTTCTCCGATCGCGAGGTGGTACACGTCCTTGCGTCAACGATAGGTCCTACGTTTTTGCCCCTTTAAGGCAGAGGCGGAGACCTCGTAAAGATAAAGGGATCGCTTTTGAGGCCTCGTCGGGAGATGGCGCGACGCCGAGATATGACCCTGGCTTTACCTCAGAGAGTCGGGATGTTCCTCCCCCGGGTGACTTCTTTGACGAACTTCCTCCGGCGTTTTCCCGTGACGAGTCTTTGGACAACGAGGAAAGGGATAAAGTGACTGCGGAGGGTGCTCGCTTGGTCAACGAGGTTTGTTCTTGAAACTCGAGTAACTTCTCTTTTCTTTTTGTTTGACCTAGGCTTCTTTGCAGGCCGTGAGAGTTTGGAATGCATCGATTGATGGGAGTTTCCGCACCGCCCGGTTGGCCCGTTTCAAAGCGGAGGAAACGGCAAGGGAGTTTGCTAAGTATCGATTGGAGATGGAGGAGCAAAATCGCCGGCAAGTCAAAATCCAGGCTCGAGCCCTTGTTCGTGCGGAGAGGAGCGGACGGAGAAGAGCTGCCGCCGAGATGAACCGAAGGGCTGAAATTTTTTCTACTGAGTTCGAAGCATACAAAGATGCTCAGGACTTTGTAGGTGATTTTCGCGAGTGCCGTGGTTCGGTCGGTATCCTCGGCAAGATGCAACGTGGGAACTTCTCTCTTTCCGGCGAACTTGCCACGATGGATGGCTCGATGAGGATATGTGCCAACGCCGAATCCTTTGTTCCTCCGATTGAAGGAAGAATTCGAGAACTGTGGAATCCTATCCAGGTCTCGGAGGATACGGCGGATGTAGGCGAGGACCCAAACGTGGGCGACGGGGATGAGGAGGTTGATCAGCCCGACTCTTCGTTCGGAATATCTCTAACCGACTGCTATGAATTTGATTATAACTTATGATTGGCCAAGTGTGGCCGTTTGTATGTATGTGTTGCGACCCTTAGGAGGTCGCGTGACTTTATGTTTTTTGGGATCAGCCGTTGGTGGCTTTCGGATCCCTGTTATAAATGTTTTTATGAAATCTGCGTTTTGATTTATACTTTCGTCAAGTGTAGAGGGTTTGAATACGTGTAGTCACTTCGCATTCAATCTCTTTTTTTTTGTCGCTAGGTCCGTAGGTCACCTTGCAGCGAACGTTAGGTTTGTAAGCGATAAGAGGCAACTTTTGGGATCTCGTATTCTGGATACTTATGCCTGTGAGATGTCTTAGATACCAGCAAGGCTGGGTTTAGGGCAAGACCTAGGTCTACTCTCGGACTGAAGCTGTGCGATGACAAATCGGCTTTCGTTTTGCTTGTTTGCGATTTTGACCTGACTCGTACCGTTCTAGAATCTGCGAAGTGCTTATCGGCTTATATGATTCGTTTGGATACGAGCCGAGCTACTTCCTTTACGAAGAGCTAACCAAAATTTGGATTTTTTGTATAGCGCGCTATGATATCCTTGTCGGATGCAAAAAGAACTTCGTTAGAAGCCGGACTACGAATTTGATTGAGTGAAACGTTTCTATTTTTTCCGTCGGGGCCAATCGACGGAAACGAGTTTTAGAGTCGCGGACGGACTGTTTGTTGGTGTCTTTAGAGTCGCGGACGGACTGTTTGGAGGAGAAAGGAAAATCGAGATTTTTCGGGAACTAACGACGTCTCGTGTTCCCCAAAGACATGATTTTCGTTTTCCGTAATGTTTATGCTTTGAGTAAGCATTTGAAAAAGAAGATTATTTTTTTTTTATTCATAAAATAGGTTACATAAAGGGCGTTTTTGCGGGAGTACAAGGATGTCTGTCCCTATCTTCCCCCCCCCTTTTTGGTGAGGGGGATAGCTGAACTCGTCGGGTTGCGACGAGCTGCCTACGTACCTCTTGCGAGGATCAAGCCATCTCGTAGTTCTGTTTCTATCACGGTTGTTATTACTCCACGATTTCTGGCGCCTTGACTGTTTCAGCTAAGTCGGCGGTCGCGTCGGGAGTTGGATCATCCGTTTTTTCGGCGACGGACTCGAGGATCTTTCCAGTATCCTGAGTTGTGGCCTGTTCGGATAAATCCGAGTTGCTTTTTGCTGAGTTCTCGGAGGTACTCAGGTTCCTCTTGGTTCGCTTCGGGTTAGCTACTGGGGCGTTCCGATTGCTGCGAAGTTTATGTTCGGCTAGGAAGCAGAGTCGCGACTGTTTTTGGCTTCCCCAGATTACCGCTGTTCCAGTTGGTGTTGGAAATTTGACGCCGAGATGGTAAGTGGACGGGACTGCCTTCATGGCATTTATCCAAGGAGTTCCCATTATGGCGTTATAGATAGCCGGGTTATCCACTACCGCGAATTCGACGATCTTTGTGACTTCTTTAGCCATGACCGGGAGTCTGATTTTTCCGAGGGTCATGGATGTGACGCCCGAGAATCCAGCCAGTGGTCTTGGCTCTGGGATGACTTCTCCGAGGGGTATGTTCATCCTCTGCAGAGTGTCGCGGAACATGATATTGACTGTGCTTCCTGTGTCGATGAGGATGCGGCCGACTTCGAGATCTTGAATCACCAAGTCGACGACCAGAGGATCGTAGTGGGGTTTATCGAGTCCGGTCGTATCCTGTTCCTCGAAGGTGATTGCGTGACTGGGAACGTCGTCCTCCGGGCACCATCCGGGGCTTGTCTCGGCCTTCCGTCCGTAGGCTTTGATTGACGACACAGAGTCCTGGTAAAAATGCGATCCTCCGATGACCATGTTGATCCTTTGGCGGTTGTTGTTGTTTCCTTCGCCGTCTTGTCTCCGTTCGCGTTTTTCGCCCGATTGAGTTCCAGGAGCGTTATTGGGACTGGCTCCGTCGGTCCTCGGCGGACGGTCAGAATCTAGGATCAGGTCTTTCATGCTCTTGACCGTTGCTAGTTTGCCGTCGAGCAGCTTCATAATGAGTCTAGCGCCGAGGACTTTGCAGTTGGCGGTGGAGTGACCTCTCGTCTGATGGAACTCGCAGCTGGAATTGTCCTTGTACGAGTTCCGCGTCCAGGTGTTTCCGGAGGTCCTTCCTTGCTCGGAATTAACGGCGTAATTATGTTCGCCTTGGACGTCTTCCCCCTCGTGATGGACGTACTTGTCGTTACGAGAGGTTTTCTTCTTGCCGGACGCTTTCGGCGGTCCATGCTTTTGCGCTAGGATTTTCATCTCTTCTTCCATGATGATGAAATCCGTTGCCTTGTGGAGGGTATCTTGGATGGTGCGTGGCCTTTCCAGAGAAATCCACTTTCAGAACTTCGACTTGTACCAGAGGTTCTTCCTTAGGGCGTCGATGGCGACTCTATCGCTGAGGCCTGTTACCCTGGACATCACGAGTTTGAACCTCTTTATGTAGTCGCGGAGCGGTTCGTCTTCCTTTTGAATTAGGCTCCAAAGGTCCACGTCGGAAGTTTCCCTGTCCATGAACATGGAGAATTGCTTCAGAAAAGCTGAAGCAAGCTGGCGGAAACTTCCGATGGAGTTTCTTTTCAAGTGTGAGAACCATTCGAGCGCAGCACCTCTGAGGTTCTCGACGAACAGGAGACAGCAGCCGACATCCTTTTCCCGCTCCGGAAGTTTAGACCTTGCCATTGCAATCTGGAAAGACTGCAGATGTGCCTTTGGATCTGTGGTTCCATCGTAGGTGGGAAGCTTTATTTTCCCAGGATCCGAGACTCGCGCCTCCGTGATTCGAGAAGTGAACGGGGTTTTTCTCGACTCCTCGAGGAGCAGGTCGATCTCGGGGGCAGTGCTGGTCGCGTGGTGAATCTGCGATTTTACCGCTTTCACCTCGGCTGCAGTTTTGGCGATGTACTAACGTAGATCGTGAATCTCGCTGGTGCCGTTTGCGCTCTTCTGTCTACGCTGGCGGTGATAGGCCCGAGTCTGGTCCTCAGCCAGCCTTTCTTGCTCTGACCAGTAGAGGTCTTCTTCCTCTTCTGTCATGGGCTTTTCGAAGGCTGCCGCCAGTCGAGCCGACTGACTTCGGGTCCTTCGGTGGTGGATGTCGGCGTCTTCGTCGGACGGATCCGATTGATCGCTGACATCCAGATTGATTCTTTCGACGTCGTCTCCTTCGTTGTCCCTTGCGGGAGGTGGAAGGTTGCCCGTCGTTTTCTTCTGCCCCGTCGGAGTGGTATCGTCAGGGACGAGTTCCGGGGATTTTCTCGGGGCATCTTTTTCTTGGTCTTCGGAAGGTCCGAAGTCCAGCCTCCTGACACGCCTCACCTTGGTGGCCCCGCGCGGGAGTTTGCTTTTCGCTGTTAAGGTATTAACCTGTTTAGCGAGTGAAGCCATTAGTTTCTCCTGTTCTTCCGACCGTTTCTGGGCGGTGGCGAACAGTTCCTTCATCTGGTCCAGCATCGCGGTGTTTGCCTCGGCAGTGACCGTCGATACGTTTCTGTCAGGAGTCTTCTCAGCGTTGACATCGACGGCTGGTCCGTCGTGTGTTTGCTTGTCTTTTTCCGCGTCGACAGACATGCTTAACCGGGCGTGCGTAGTTGCGAGAAAGATAAGCCGTGAATCCCCCTCCTTCTAGCGCCAAACTGTGGGAACCGAAATTCGCACTGTCGATTTTAGTTAAGTTAATACGTAGGAAAACTAAGTTGACCTAGTTTTCCCCGAGGATCCCGGCTATCTGCTGGGCCACGCACGACAGAGTTAAGACAAGTCTAATTTGAGAATAAATGCGGAAAATAAATAGAGCAAAAAGAAAGAATCTTATTTCCGAATCTGCGGAGAGCGTTTGGACAACAGGTCGATATCTTGGCTGTAAGAGCTGTCGATCCTCGCTAGTCTTGAATCCTAGATCTAACCTAGTTGAGTCGCAGCTCGCTAAAAAAGGAAATAAGCGCCTAAGTTCTAAGTTGCTCTGGGGTGGTTTTTTTCTTCTGATTTCGGATCTCCCTTCCTCTGCTCCTAGCATTGCTTATATACTCCCATAGGACGGTCTATCGTTGATGGGCTGAGTTTGCCGTGGGCTGGACTTTTTCCATTTTCGTCGGTTTTCGTGCTTATCGGGAAAGTTGACATTTATCTTTTCGGAAAGTTGACATTTAACTTTTTGGAAGTTTAACATTTATCTTGTCAGGCGAAGATAATTGTAAACCGTCGTATCTATCTTTTTAGAAAATCGTAAACTGGTTGTCCGATCGGAGTTGGTCCCTTTCGGGCCGTATTCCGATCTTCCGCTGTTTTTCTATGACTTCTCTAAAAGGATGCTCCTACTTGGATGTCAAGTCTTTCGGAAGATCTTCGATTCATTGCTAAGGTGAATGGTGTTGTAAGACAACCATCACCGTTCTATACGAAGTCTTCCTGTCCGTTGACGTCTTAGGGGTTTTTAGAAATCCCGGAACAGAAAAAGGAGTTTTACTTGCAAGGACTCGGAAAGTCGCGAAACACGGATTTCTGGCGACCCGGAGGTTTGGAATTTACGCACGAGGACTAGCCGTCCGACGATCCGAGCCAGCACGGGGCTAGCCGCCCGGCGACCACGGCCGGCACGGGCGCTAGCCACCGGCGGCCACGGCCAGCACGGGGCTAGCCGCCCGGCGGCCACGGCCAGCACGGGCGCTAGCCGCCGGCGGCCACGGCCAGCACGGGGCTAGCCGCCCGGCGGCCACGGCCAGCACGGGCGCTAGCCGCCGGCGGCCACGGCCAGCACGGGGCTAGCCGCCCGGCGGCCACGGCCAGCACGGGCGCTAGCCGCCGGCGGCCACGGCCAGCACGGGGCTAGCCGCCCGGCGGCCACGGCCAGCACGGGCGCTAGCCGCCGGCGGCCACGGCCAGCACGGGGCTTAGCCGCCCGGCGGCCACGGCCAGCACGGGCGCTAGCCGCCGGCGGCCACGGCCAGCACGGGGCTAGCCGCCCGGCGGCCACGGCCACGCTCGGTGTTGGCTGCTCGGTTCCTTTGGCGTGTTCGTGTTTCTTGCGTTTTTAGTTTTCCGTAGGTTTTTCCTTGTGTAGAAAATGTTTCTAGCAGTTGATTTCAAGACGATGAATCTCGAACTTAATTTTTCTTAAGGTTTCTCGATTATCAATTAGTCTCTCGAGGTTGCTTTTAACATTTTTCATGTTTTTCCGAGACTTTCGGACATCGATTTCGTCTTGACCGATTTTGACCCCAACACTACTTTGCCTTAGAAGACCAAACATCTTAACCTGAAAATCTCAACACAAAAGTTAGATAAAAATTCTCACACTCTCAGGTGTTTGATCCTCACCCACACAAGTGTTTCTCTCAGATTTATGGTGATCACACAAGGTTTATACTCAAAGTTCTAAGAGAACAGATCAAAGAATCCCAATGGGCAAATCCAAGCAAGATCAAAGGTTTAAGATAGAAAGATAAGAGATTGTGATTTGGGAACCCGCTTTAACCAACTCAAAGGCCGGATTTCTCCTCGGCCAGCAGGCTTTCTCTTCCACCACCAATCCACTAATCAAACTTTGAAACTCCTTTTTTTTTTTTTTTTTTTACTCTTTTTTTTTTTTTTTTTTATATATATCGTAGATCTCTTTTTTTTTTTTTTAAAATGGTGGATGGTAATGAGTGGCCCGGGTTCAAGAAAGGTAGAAGAAGAAGTGTTTAAAGAAAATGGAAGATGAGAAAAATGGATAGAAATAGAGTTACCGGAAGAGTGGCTCTGATACCACTTGATAGAACCAAAATCGGGATCACTCTTTCGGTAAGGTTGATATGGACTCTGATCCGGAAGGATAGAGAACTGGTGGGATGAACGGTGACACAACGGGTTGCGGAAGGCCCGATGATACTACCAGACTTCAGTTGTTGCCGGATGTGACGCACCGGTCCAACAAAGGAAGGATCGAGACTTGGAGATAACCTCACCAAGAAACTAGAAATGTTCTAAGCAAAGAACAAAGAGTAAAAACTCAAAAAGAAGAAGAAAATTCGTTGATCACGATGATCACGATGATCCGGGTGTTGATCACGATGATCATGGATTCTGGCTTGACTGTCAGTCCTAGAATGATGAATGGGTCGGGAAAGAAGTGATGTGGGTAGATCAATTCCATCGTCTGGTCGTGGATCCGGCCTAAGGTCCTTCCCGGGTGTACGCGGGCCGATCCGGTATGCGGCTCGGTCTGTCTGTCTGGTACGGCCGGATGGATGAACCTCGGCTGAACTGATCTGGACGTCCTGAACTCCATGCTGAGCTGGTTCCATGTACTGATCCTTGGGCCGGGGTCTATCAGCTGCGCTGGTCGCCGGGCAACA
Source organism: Raphanus raphanistrum x Raphanus sativus (assembly GCA_019705995.1). Lineage (NCBI taxonomy): Eukaryota > Viridiplantae > Streptophyta > Magnoliopsida > Brassicales > Brassicaceae > Raphanus > Raphanus raphanistrum x Raphanus sativus. The sequence goes on from JADEVD010000014.1 coordinate 699,805, forward strand.
AAACATTTTCTACACGAGGAAAAACCTATGGAAAACTAAAAAGAACGCAAAAACATGCACAAGCCGAAGGAACCGAGCAGCCGACTCCGGTCGCGGCCGTGGCCGCCGGGCGGCTAGCCCACGCGCTGGCCGTGGCCGCCGGCGTCTAGCGCCCGTGCTGGCCGTGGTCGCCGGGCGGCTAGCCCCGTGCTGGCCGTGGCCGCCGCCGGCTAGCGCCCGTGCTGGCCATGGTCGCCGGGCGGCTAGCGCCCGTGCTGGCCGTGGCCGCCAGGCGGCTAGCTCCGTGCTGGCTCGGGTCGTCGGGCGGTTAGTCTTCGTGCATAAGATCTAAGCCCCCGGGTCGCCAGAAATCCGTGTTTTGCGACTTTCCGAGTTCCAGTAAACAAAACATTTGTCAAGCACGGCCAATCCTCATAAGGATTGGCCCAAATATTATCCAAACTAATTTTACGAAACAATTTCCGTAAAATTAACTCGACAACATTTTGATTAACTCTCGTAAAATAAAAGCTCGGCAATATTTTACGAAACATCATTCATGAAGTATAACAAGATCGTAAGCTTCTTGACCTGACCAGTTCGCTCATAGCTTGACGAAACAAGAAGCCCCACTCAAGTGACATCTTGCCATTAGTTTTCACTTGTCTACCCACCTTAGCCTTCTTCGAGTTTCGCCTACTTCTCCTCCCTTTGCTTCAACGATTCTGCAACGATTTTGCACTGTTCCTTCAGGTTTCATCAAAAATCGATTCTCGATTCAGTATCAGACTTTTCGAAGACCTTTGACAATGAAACGGTAGAAGACAAAGAGGAACGGACATGAGGCAATCTCGAGTAATCAATGAGACTAAGGCAGAACGCGCAAACCGATCTAATCTCTCGAAAAACCGAGAAACGATCGCTGCGCATCCTTGGCATACTCTTTCCGCTTCCGTGAGACTAATGGCACGACGGTGAGCTACAAAATTAACAAAATAACCTTCGGTAAAACTTCATGAGTAACCCGAAGCAACTTTCGCCAAAAAACGAAATCAAAGCGGAAACATTTCCCGTGTAAACCACAGAAACAAGACTACTTTGACTATCTGCAATTTTCTATCTTCATGAAACCGGTCATCCATTACTTTCATATAAACATGTTTCATGCGACCAAAGGAAACTTTATATGAAGCATCTATCGTATAACTGAAACCTAAAATGGAAAATCGTTTCGAAAAGCCATCAGCCATAACTCGTAAAAACCCGCTACGCTTGGCGTGTCAATCTCGATGAACGATATTCGGCCCTCGGCCAACTACGCCTTTTCATAAAGCCCGAACATGCACTCGACATCGCCATTAAGGACAATCGTCAACTAAACACGATCTTAACGGTAACACAAAGAGTCATGGACTGGTCCTTTACCAACGACTTCCTTGGCTAAACGGCTGAAGTCAGCCTCCATGCCGATCCACAATACTTAGCGACCACCGCTCCAACCGTGTAACGGCTAAAAAAGACAATCCACGATTTGTCGTAAAACGTCAAACAGATATTATGCAAGCAGTTTGTCGTATAACCCAAAATCGGAAATCTTACGATCAAGTTCTATACGCCCCATAAAACGCGGCACGAAAAGAAACGCTCGTAGCAAAGCTCATAGAGCTATACGAGTCATTCTTACAAAAACAAATCTCAGAAGGCCAACACTTCACGAAACATAGTGAAGTTAGACGCTTCCCCCCCCCCCCCGGTAAAATTTACGCGACCCTTCGGTCCTAAATCCTCAACACAATTCACCAACTACTAAACGGCTGCGACAATGGATCCAGTATCCATAAAACGATTATCACATCCAGACACATGTCTCTCATCGCTTACACCTAAAATCGCTCGCTAAAAAGTAGCATACGGACCAAGCGACAAAATCACAATCCGAAGTGACTACTCGGATTCTATCCTTAACACTTGACGAAAGTATAAATCAAATCATAAGCGAAAGCCCATAATCCTCTTATGGCATGAAAAAAATAAAATCGCAGCACTGCGAGACGTCGCTTTGTGCTCGGATAAACATTTTTCGATAACAAATTCATACGCCTTCAAAACGGCATCATTTCGTTGTTGCTGATCACAACAAACGAACTCTAACGTCCTAAACAGACAAGCCACCTAAGGGTAGGCTCTTTTACATCCGACAAGGATCCCATAGCGCGCTATACAAAAAATCCAAATTTGGTTCAGCACTTCGTAAAGGAAGTAGCTCGATTCGTGCCCAGACAAATCATATAAGCCGATACCACTTCGCGGATTTTAAAACGGTACGAATCAGGTTAAAATCACAAACAGGCAAAACGAAAGCCGATTTGTCATCGCATAGCCTCAGTCTGAGAGTAAACCTAGGTCTTGCCCTAAACCCAGCCTTGCTGGTATCTTAACATCTCATAGACATAGCATCAACGACGCGAGATCCCAAAACTTGTCTCTTCACTTAAGTCTGTACGTTTCCACGAATTTTCGCGTAAATCGTAAACCGCAGGAAAATCTCGCTTTGTACAAACGACGGATACGGTGATCATCAGGGAGGCAGGAATGAGACGACAACTCACACCCTGTCCCTCTAACTTCGATAGACAGAAGTTCTAAAAACGCAATATTAATATTTTATAAGGATTAAGCCGCAGAGTTCAACAGATGCCCTGAAAAAGGTCGGGATTCGAAGCCACCAACGGCCAGTCCCACAAATGTACATCATGACCTCTTTACGGCCGAAATGCAATCAAAATAAAAATCTCTAAAGGGATTGATAAACCAAGACGCTCCCCGGAGCGTTATCTTCATCCTCGAAACTCACCCAAAGTAGGAACGGTCTCACCATCGCCTCCATTGGTCGCACCACCGCTGCATGTCTTATATGCGCCGGCTTCGCAATCCTTGACTGCGTGGTCCTGGTCCTCCGAACCTTCCGAATCCAGGACAAGGGTGCACACGGATTTCAGACCAGCAAGAATTGAGTCGAAGTTGAGCAACGAACTCACGGTCTGTCACGTTCGAGATCGCCAATCAAAGGTGATGTGGATTTCCTGAATGAAATACTCTTAGCCAAAAATTTCGATTTCAACTCATAATCTTCCGCCCGCAAGATCGTTTCCGCGTCTTACAGGCTGGGGGGCTAACTGTTGGGGTCAAAAACGGTTATCTCGAAATCAATGGCTAAAAATATTTATCATGTGCAAAAACCTATGTTAAAGTCGATCGTTCTTGTTTTACACGATAAACTTTACGAGGAGACCAAGAAACGGGAAGTGATCTAAGTTTGGATAGGCCGAACGACAAGGAATCCGCCTTGAAACTTCAAAGAGCCCGTTCTCTCAAACCGTGAGGACCCAGAGAACGATCAAGATATCAAATCGAAGCCCTCGTCAAGACGCACGTGCTAGTCCTGGCCGCCGGCGGCTAGCCCCCGTGCTGGTCCTGGCCGCCGGGCGGCTAAGCCCCCGTGCTGGTTCGGCCGCCGGGAAACTTCAAAGAACCCGTTCTCTCAAACCGTGAGGACCCAGAAAACGATCAACATATCAAATCGAAGCCCTCGTCGAGACGCACGTGCTGGTCAGTAGCCGCCGGGCGGCTAGCCCCCGTGCTGGCCGTGGCCGCCGGCGGCTAGCGCCCGTGCTGGCCGTGGCCGCCGGGCGGCTAGCCCCGCGCTGGCCGTGGCCGGCGGCGGCTAGCGCCTGTGCTGGCCATGGCCGCCGGGCGGCTAGCCCAGTGCTGGCCATGGCCGCCGGCAGCTAGCGCCCGTTCTGGCCGTGGCCGCCGGGCGGCTAGCCCCGTGTTGGCCATGGCCGCCGGCGGCTAGCGCCCGTGCTGGCCGTGGCCGCCGGGCGGCTAGCCCCGTGCTGGCCGTGGCCGCTGGCGGCTAGCGCCCGTGCTGGCCGTGGTCGCCGGGCGGCTAGCCCCGTGCTGGCTCGGGTCTTCGGATAACAATCTTTCGTACACGAATTCCAGTCCCCGGCCATCGGAAGTCTGTATTTCGAGTCTTTCCCAAGTCCTCGCAGGACGAATCATTGAGATTCCGCGTACAAAACTCCGGTTCTTACTCCAATCTAGGACCGTCGGGAAAACTTCGGAAACTCGTAAGATATCGACAGGAACGAAGATCTTAAATTCTTCGTACGAAACAGCGATGGTTATCTTAAGACACCACTCGTCTCAACTCTACGAACGAATGAAGAACTTCCGGAGAAATCGTAGAAAACCACGGAAGTCCTGGAAACGGCCCGAAAGGAACCAAACACGATCGGACATTCCGTTTACGATTATCTGAGATAGATACGACGATTTATGTTTATCTTTGCATAGCAAGATAAATGCTAAATTGCCGGAAGGATAAATGTCAAGTTTCCCGAAGATAAATGTCAAGTTTCCCGATGAAAGCCGACGAAAATGGAAAGAAGCCCGCCTTGCGGCCCAGAAGGAGAATAGACAGTCATAAGAAGGAGTATATAAAGGAGCTTTGGGAGAGGAAGAAAGGCAGAGCGAAAATCCTAGAGAGAGCAAATCCGAAAATTAGGGCAGATCCAAGATTTAAACTTAGAGAATTCCTGCTAGCTTAGAGAACGTAGGACTTAGGTGGCCAGACTAGCAAGGCAGGACCTAGAACGTCCGGCCGCCCCTGTCCTACTTCCGTCACGTTAGCATATCTCTACTCCTCTCGGAAAGATCCAACGATTAAGCTTTACTTAGAGTTCCGCACATAGAAACCCTAGGCATTAATCTCGACATGCCTGTTTCAATGTCCAACGCTCATACTAGACGAACTCCGCCGAGGCAGTTCGATCTCTTGTTCAAATCCTTCTAACTGAACTACGTCCGACTTGATCCTCGAAAGGGGTACGTAGGCAGCCTTCCTTAAGGTCCAGTCCCAAATCTCAATAAAACCTTTCCGCATTTATTTGATCACTTGTCGTTGGTTGTCGCAGAGAATCCGGACCTTCAGGGAAAGTTAGGTTTACTTAGCTTTCCTCCGTTTTACTTAATCAAAATCGACAGTGCGAATTTCGGTTCCCACACCGCTCGCTCCAAGGAGAAAGAGATCAAGGAGTTGAGGCTGAAGGTGAGGAATCAGGAGGAGGCTGGAGAGCTGGCGGCTGCGGAGAATGTCTCCTTGAGGGAAAAGTTAAAGGCGAGGGAGGACGAGGTGGCTGAGCTGAAGGACGTGGAGACCACCTTTAATGCTGATAAGACTATGGCTGTGAGTGGTGCCAGGATCGTCGCTCGCTGGGAATTGATCCGGGAGTGGCTCAGCGACATGACTGGAGCCTGAAGTCTGCGCTGGAGCAGTATAAGATGGTGAAGACCACTGAAGCTGAGTTTTTGGGTCTTCCGCCTCCCTCCTTTGATGATGAGCCTCAACTTCCGGGCGATGAAGAGGTGGTGAAGACGTCGGGACCTGCTGCTGAAGATCCTCCTGCCGATTGATCCCGATCTTGCTCGACTGAACTCTCAACACCGTGGAGGGGTTTGTTTTAATGTTGTACCTGCTCCCTCTGGGAGTTTAAAACTTTGTCTCTGGCCTTCGGGCCTTTTGTTTTGTAGATTTGAATGATGGCTCTGCTGTGGCTTTTTAAGTACCCTTTCGGCTTAGCATTCTTTCTTTTCTTCTTTGAAGCATTGTATGTCGATTCTGGCTTTAGCGATTGTCTTTTCGGAGGATGCAGGTTGCTTGGATGATCTCTTGGATCGATATTCTGGAGAGAGTTAGAACATTGGTTCTATTGCTCGATGGTTTCCTCGCAGGAATAGAAGCTGTTTTTGACTTAGTGAAGCTTATTGGATTAGGTATTTGAAAGAATTCTGGTTTTTAAGATAATCTTACCTTATTGGATTTAGTATTTATAAAACCTTTTACAAATCCATAGTTATTGAACTTATCATTTATATAAATCCCATTAAATCCTCCCTTATTGGAAAATTGGGATTTCATCTGTAATATTTATCAAGAATTATTTTGGATTATCTAAGAAATGATTTGTAGTCAAAATTCAGTTAAAGGAAATACCACCTAATGAGATGGTATTTCACAAAATTAAAATAAAAAGTTTTCCATCTTCTTCATCACTAGTTGCCGCCACCATTACTGGTTGTCCTCATCCCCCACCACCGTCTATTCTCACTAGTCTTAGACGTTTTGTTCACGTTGGTTCTTGGACACACCGGTGGAGATACTCCTGACGTGGTTCTGTTCTGTTCTTTTAACAAAATTCTGTGTAATTGATATAACAGACAAGTATTCAATTGTATAACTCAGAAGTTGAAGAATTATTATTTTGTGTTAACGTAGTTCCATTGCTTGAATGATGTGGACGTGTCAAAAGGAGTACATGAGTTTCTTGAAATTTTATTTCAGTGTGATAATGAGCCTCTTAAAATGATTAAGCTTTTAGGCGTGATAGATAGGTTTGTTCCAGATTTTACGTGCTTAATTCATTAAATATGTTCAAACGTTCATATATATCTCTCCCTTTTTTTTATTAACATATATATCTTAAAACTCCCAAAATCCTTTTTAATCACCTTCTAAGATTTTGTTCAAATCCCCAGTTTTTCAAAATTCCTTTGATTTTTGTATATGCCGAAATCTTCTCCAATCATCAGTTCAATAAGCCCCCTTTAGATGATTGTCGAAGGATTCAGGGATCCTATACGTTGAGGGTCCTTGGACCTGATAGGTTTACTGTCGATTGGACCCCTTAGGGTTAGGTCTCTTCTAGGGATTCAGGGATCTCCTAGAGTTTCGTAGTATGCTCAGGACCTGGAGAATCCTTCTTTGGAGGAACCCTTAGGTTTAGGACCCTGAGGCCTTGAATTAGATCAAGGATTCTGGGACCCTAAGAGTATTCAATGGAACCCATAGGTTCTGACCCTTAGTTCTCAGATACGGACTCGTCGTCTTGGGACCCTGAGGTCTTAGATATGGAACCCTTAAGTTCTAACCCGTAAGTCTTGGATTTGGACTTGTGGTCCTGGGACCCTAAGGTCTTAAGATGGAACCCTTAGGTTCTGACCCGTAGGTCTTTAATATGGACTCGTAGTCCAGGGACCCTGATGTCTTTAGGTGGAACCCTTAGGTTCTGAACCGTAGGTCTTAAATATGGACTCGTAGTCCAGGGACCCTGAGGTCTTTAAATAGAACCCTTAGGTTCTGACCCATAGGTCTTGAATATGGACTCGTAATCCAGGGACCCTGAGGTCTTTAGGTGGAACCCTACGGTTCTGACCCGTAGGTCTTAAATATAGACTCGTAGTCCAGGGACCCTGAGGTATTTAGATGAAACCCTTAGGTTCTGACCCGTAGGTCTTTGATATGGACTCGTAGTCCATGGACCCTAAGGTCTTTAGATGGAACCCTTAGGTTCTGACCCATAGGTCTTAAATTTGGACTCGTAGTCCAGGGACCCTGAGGTCTTTAGGTGGAACCCTTAGGTTCTTATTGGAGATGGGGCCGAGGATTACTAGAACCTGGAGGTTTACCTTCTCCAGGTCTCAAAGACGAAGTTCAAGACCCGGAAGCTGATCTGGGACCCGAAAGTTTCTGAGAAATCCTGGAGCATTCGATTTAAGTTTTAGGGACCGCACTCTGCCACCTTAGGTGTGGCCTCTCTCGGTACCTTTTGGGGTTTCGTATTCTACCGCATTAGAGCTGGTCACTACCGAGTTCCTGTGCTGCACTCTGCCTTCTGCAGTAGGCCACTCTCAGTCTTAAGTTTGTGCTGGTGTGGTGAAGACCATCATGCCAGTCTTACGCTGTTTTCCACATCTGGAGAAACATGATATATAGATTGCTCCCTGCCGTAGCAGTACTTTTGCAATGTGCACACTCCCTGAATTAACCCGTAGGTGTTACAGTACTCTTGCATAGGGGACCCCGATACGGCCGTGGCTGTACAGGGGTTTTAGGTAGTATTGACAAGCACACTCTGGTTGATAAGACCCACTCTTGCCTTAAAGTGTCATACCCGTATAAGGTTTTGAGGGATATTGGAATTACCTGACACTTGGAGATTGGTTTTGACTGAAGGTTTCTTTGACCTGACCCTGCTAGTTGCCCCTTTAAGGACTATGGTATTCTATCTTATAGCCGTAACTATCTTATTATATAAACTATGTCTGTAGACTTTCAGCATACATATAAGTAGAAAACCTAGTTCTTAAATAGTATATAATAATCTTAAATATAAATCATGGTCCGGAGACCGTACAAGGTGTTAGCTTGCGAAGTGCCCCGGTGGTTAGGCCATTTTTACCTCTTATTGCTGCATGACCCGTGAGGCTGAGCTTGCTTTTGATGTTGACACTCTTGCTGAAGGGTCCCTCTGCCGATGGTATTGCTGGAGCTGCACGTCTTCTTGAACCATGGAGTTGCGCTTGGGCTAGTCCGCCTGCCCCAGCCTGGATGGATCTCCGCGTTGTTGATGCTCAGGGACCACGGGTTTCCTTCAATGAAGGTTCTCAGTGCTTTCATGAAGCTTGTGGTGGCGTTGATCCATTGGATCGAGCGGGTTTGGAGATCTCTTGCCTGCTGGGGTGGGGCTGCCTTCTGTTTATTGGCGACTTTCCTTTTGGGGACCCTTCCGCGAACTGGTGGCCGGTAGTTGTCGGCACTCCTGTTAGCCTTGTCGATATGAGCTGGAGGAGGAGGGTTCTGTGGAGACTAGGTCTTGTAGATAGGCGTCATCTTGAGGGATCTCAGAGGAGACCAAGCGGAGAGGTCGACATAGGTTCTCTGGAGGTTTTCAGGGTCTGGAGCTTGCATCTTATTGAGGGGTCCTCGCTTGCCCCAGTGGTTGACCCAGGGTTTCCGGGAATGCGGAGCCCTCGGTCTTTTCTGTAATTGCTATAAGACCTGCGTCTTCCCCTTCAAGGTAGTCTGATAGCAAGATCTAGAGTTCTCCTGATCTCCCTTGATGGCTCGGATGCCCCAGGGGGTAGGGAACTTCACTATCTGGTGGAGAGTTGAAGGAACATCTCCCATGTCGTGGATCCATGGTTGTCCCAGGATCATGTTGTATGCAGAGGGGCAGTCCACTACTAGGAACTTGGTGGACAAGTTAACTCCTTATGCGTAGACTGGTAGGATGATCTCTCCTGCGGTTTGCTTGACGTCACCGCTGAATCCGATGAGCGGGGTTACCTTGTGCATCAGGGTATTATCCTCCAGCCTCAGATCTTGGTACGCCGTTAGGAAGATGATATTGCTAGAGGAACCGTTGTCTACTAGTATCCTCTTCACCAGGCAATTTGCTACGGTGAGAGAGATGACTAGTGCGTCGTGATGGGGAGCTAGAACCCTCTCTTGTTCCTTCGCGGTGAAGCTAATCTCGTCGGTGCCTAGGAGCGAGCGTTTGGGTTGAGCAATCTCCAGGCCATGTTTGGCATTGCGGGTGCTCTTCTTAGCAGCTGCGTGGCTGATTCCGCTTACTTCTGAGCCTCCGGATATGACGTGAATCACCGGTCTTGTTGAGGGGGTGAGTTGGGAGCGTCTCCCTTAGGTTCCCCCAATGTCTCCTTGCTAAGGTGGGATTTGGCTTTATCTGATAAGTACTCCCGGAGATGCCCCTTTTGAAGTAGCTCGTTCACCTCGATTCTTAAGGCGACACAGTCCTCCGTTTTATGCCCATGGTTGCGGTGGAACTCGCACCAAAGTGCGGGGTTCCTGGCAGAGTGGCGCTTTCATCTTCTGGGGCCACTTGACTGACCCATCTGCCTTAAGGTGTTGACGAGCTCCGGTGTAGATATGGAGAGGTGTGAGATGTCGGGCCAGGTTGCCGCAGCCATTGCTTCCTCTTTCTCCATGGGTCCATATTGGAATCTGCCCCAGTTTCTGCTTCCGCAGTCTTTCAATCATTTCAGGGAGGATCTCTCGCCTCGGTTTCCTCGATCTGCCCCAGTTTCTGCTTCCGGATGCATTGACATCACCTTCTCCGGAGCTTGGAGTGTCGAGGTTTCCAATCGATCGGACCGGAGCGTTGAAGCGACGCTTCTTGTTGCTTGCAGAGTTGGAAGCCTTATTCTAATCTCGGAGAGTCGCGTCCTCCGTCTGTAGCTGGTGGAGCTTCTCAGCACTTTGCTCCAGCTGTTTGGAGTGTTCACCAAGTTTCTCCTTCAGGCTTTGAACTTAGGAAGTAAGCTCGGGATTCTCGGTTGCTTCCCGGGCCAGTTGCATGTCGGTTACTTGGCTCTGCAACCCGTCGATTTGCTTCTGGAACTCAGTTTCTCTTGGAGTAAGTTCCTGGAGGTCGTCTCGTTCATCCACCGCCATCGTCACGTAGTTTGATTACTCCCCTCCTTCTAGCGCCAAACTGTTAGGGGATTTTTAGGTTGGATCGTTTTAGTACCACGGAACGCCGGATGAGGAGATAACCTCGGGGTTAGATGGATGTCTCGTATATGTTTTGGAGAGATTTAAGGTGTTTAGAGAGTATTTCGTAAGAGATTCTGAGAGTATGAAAATATTAAAGGCTTGAAGAGAGATTTATTGATTAGACTGAACAAGAACAAGAGAAGTTACAATTGTTGAGTATAAACCCTAGTTCTAGCCGTCTAAATCTAGTCTCCAGCCTTCAAGAAGTCGATCTTAGGTGTTTAAACCCTTATTGGTTATTTGAATCTCGTTTAGGTGTTGAACCCGGGTTTGATTCGAATGGTAAGGAATGTTTTTGCCACGTGTGCTCGTGGATCCCGCCGTTTGGGGTGGTAGATGTAGATATATAGACGTCTAGGAGCCGCCTCAATTAGGTTGAACTCTTCCATATTTTCGAATATGGAAGATTTCACCTTGCAAGAAGTTTTCCATTTATCGGAAGGGAGAAGGGTTCAGGGACCCTATCGCAGGGTTCAGGGACCCTGATCGTAAGGAGATGTTTGCAGGGTTCAGGGACCCTTCTTCAGGGTTCATGGACCCTGTTTGTAGATCCTCTCGGGTAGGGACCCAAGGTTTATATATATGTCTAGGATCCGGAGATCTGGATATAGGGATCCTAAAGGAGGGGTTCGGGGACCCTAGCTGGAGGATCCTTCAGGCAATGACCCGAGGTCTCTATTTCTAAGATCCGGTGATCTGGGCTCAAGGACCCTATCTGGAAGAACCCATGGGCTAGTACCCAAGATATCTGATTTATGGGATCCGGGGATCCAGGTTCTGCCCGGAGGCTGGAGGAAATAATACCGGGATATTTTTCCCCAACAGCGGGTACTCCTTCAATGTCTAAAGACAGTGGATTCACCTATGGACGAGCCATCCTGGTCATGAAAAAAGAGGAAGTATTCCAAGATATTTGGCCGCCTTTAATAAAATTGGAAATATTCTATTATCCAAGGATATATGGAATATTTCCAAATCCTAAAGAGGAGGCACAACTTCTACTATAAATAGGGGGTTCATAAATCCTAAGAAGAAGGTGAACACGTTCATAAAGAGAGAAGACAAGTTCTACAGATTCCCATGCGATATTTCATACCTAGAAGACTTTCCTCTTCGATACGCTTATGACTAGCTGATCCCGACGATATCAATCAGCTAGATAGGGCTATATACTTATTATTGCACGTCCAATATAGAGGAAGACGTCCATCTACACAAGAGATAAACCCCATAGTCAATTCGACGGCTACCGAGGCAAGAATTGACCTAAAAGACTACCTCTACCGACATATCTATCGAAGAAGAATCCCTGGGATTACAACCAACAAGATGGAATCCTATGCTCATGGCAGCATGCCTATTACTCTGCATACTGGTTCAGGCTATGATCTCCTGCTCATCGACAAGGACGCTCCATGCTCCATGAAGCATATCGAACTTGCATGCTCTCTGGAGCATCCCAACGATCCCGTCATTTATTCCGGCCTTGCGCCCTCTAGAGCAGATGATTCCTATCAACTAATGAGCCATGTGCTCCTTAGGCCACGTGCCCACAGGCTATGCGCCTCCATCAGGCTACACGCCTCTATCAGGCTACGCGCCTTCATCAGGCTACATGCCTTCACTAGGCCACATGCCCATATGGCCATGTGCCCACCTATGCTGTGCGCCTCCAATACTGTATCCAAACTCAGAGTTTGTACAGGGAGCGAACCTATGCAGGTGCATAGAAGTGAGACATCCACGAAACAAATATAGGGGCATACTAGCTGGATCAGGCCCCAAGGGACCTCTGATCCTGGCGAACCCTATATTGGGTGTACAGCACACAAGGGACAAATCAGCCGGAAAACTCGCTCCTAGATGGGAGGGCCCTTATAAGGTAATAGAGGTGTAGGGGGCTGTTGGGGTCAAAAACGGTCACAGCAAAATTAACTTTCAAAAATACTCCTCGAAAAAGATAATTCTCGTAAAAATTACTTAAACTAATTTTTACGATAAAATTCTTGAATAGATTTGTCCGCAGCGTCGAAACAAGCTCCAAGGGTTCATGTTGACGACGAAGTTAGTATCAAACATTCGATAAAAATATATGTCTTAAGAATTTCCACGTTTTCAAGGAAAACTTATACGAAAAACTTGCGGGAAAATCTTGTTTTTAAAAACAAGATTTCTTAAATCAACGATTTAAGAAAATTAACGATTTATTAAATCAACGATTTCTTAAAATCTACGATTTCTTAAAACTACGATTTCTTAAATCTACGATTTCTTAAAAATCGCCTCCTTGCAAAAGGTTCCGCGACTAAACAAAGTTCTCGTTAAAACACGATCATCGGAGATAACAAAATATTGTTAAACCACGAGGATGCGGCTTGGCAATCGCGGAACAACCAAGGGGTCATACGAAGCTCGGAAGACTCGTCTCGGCGAGGGCTCACCAGACTCGTCTCGGCGAGGGCTTCGATTTGATATCTTGATCGTTTTCTGGGTCCTCACGGTTTGAGAGAACGGCCTCTTTGAAGTTCCAATGCAGATTCCTTAAAATCTTGTTTTAAAACAACGATTCTTTAAAACGACGATTTCCTAATCAACGATTTAAGAAATCAACGATTTCTTAAAAAATGACGATTTCTTAATCAGCGACTTAAGAAATCAACGATTTCTTAATCAACGACTTGAGAAATCAACGATTTAAGAAAATAACGATTTCTTAAAGTCAAACGGAACTTTGTTATCAAAGGACCAAACCTCCGCAAACAAGCATCCTAAGAAAATCGTAGCTTTGCGATAGGTTCAAACACTTGGATAACGGACCTTAGACCACGGCATAAACCCGATCGCGATGGCAATCGGGTCATGAACGAGAGCTCGGTTGCTATAGCGAACGGATCACGAAACCACACTCGGTGGCTATAGCGACCGAGCCACGTACACGGCTCGGTCGCTATATCCACCGAGCTGCGGATAGATAGCGACCGAGCTGCGTATAGAGCTCGGTCGCTATAGCGACCGAGCTGCGGATAGATCTCGGTCGCTATAGCGACCGAGCTGCGGACAAAGTTCGGTCGCTATAGCGATCGAGCGTTCGTACATCGATCATTCTCCGAAACGTCCAAAGTCTTTCGAAACGACCATACGACGTAAAACTATGCATTCTCGACTATCCGTATAGCCGTTCTCCGCGACTCACGACTATCCGTTTCTTGATCTCTCGATCAAATGGAATCGTCCGTTTGGTTTATGATAAAACCGCGAAAACTTAACTTTATCGGAAAAATCGTAAAAACGTCTCAAATCAAAAATACGGCCCAAAGGGGTCTTAAACTTGATTCGAGGCCCACTTACGATTTTTTAAAAACCCATAAACCTTATGACGGTTTATGCTAGGAGGATAAGCATCAGTTTCCGCGGAAAAAATGAAAACTTTCCGCAGATAATCATGAAGATCGGAAAAAATGGAATATTCCCATTTTTCGACTATGACGGCTTAAGGGCAAAAGGGGGAAGCGTAAACCGACCTTGGAGGGAGTATATAAGGAGTTCAAGGCGAGAGGCATAGAGACATCACTTTTTCCAGAGCAAACTAGCACTTAGAGCATTTTAGGCAACTTTCCGTTTTTGTTTTCGAGCTGCGACTCAATTAGGTTTAGCCACCTTCGGTATTAGAACTAGGATCTCGCCGACAGCTCTCGTAGCCGAAGCACGTTGTCCTGTTGTTGTCATGCTTATACGCAGATTCGGAATAAAACCCTTCTTGCTCTCTTTTTACGATTTATATTTTATTTTTCCGTTGTTATCGTGTTCTGATTGCTTGACGTGTGGTTTCTCAGAAATCCGGGACCTTCTGGGAAATTAGGGTTTTCCTACTTTCCTAAAATATACGAAATTTTGACGGTGCGAATTTCGGTTCCCACAGGGGCTGGAGCCTATAAGCTGCAAGACAACGACGGCAAGGTCCAACCTAAATGCTGGAACTCCCTGCACCTCAAATTCTATCATTTCTAAAAGTAAGATTCCCGCTTTCTATATTACTATTACTACTATTATATACTTAAATACTTAAAGGGGCATACTAGCTGGATCAGGCCCTAAAGGACCTTAGATTTTAGCAAACCCAATAGCAAGTGATGCTACTCACATGGGTGTATGACAGATATGGAACAGGTCTGATCAACCCTAAACCAATGTCTACACAACGGGCCCCGCGTAAAGGCCTATAGCCAAGAGTTACGTGGGGATCACATACTAGTGCTACCCAAACCCTGCATTAAACACGCCACGAGCTAGAAAACACGCAGGGGGCATGACGTACACTGTGAAGAACTGTAATCAGATGCTGACGGCTAATATGCAGGGAAGCAACGTGCAAAAAAATCCGGTTAAAGCACACAAAATTCTATACCTATCCACACGTGGAGGGTAGTGTGTCTGGTGTGAAGTCGCGCTGCGGGGCAGGCCCACGCCAGACCATAGTAAGTCTGAGAGTGACCTTTTCTGCAGAAAGGTAGTGTGCAGCGTTGAGATTCATGAGCGTGGCCTATACCTCCGGGTAGCAGAAGTGCAGTTTTTCAAGACTAGATCGAGAGTGGCTCGCCTCCGGGCAGCAGAGAATGATCAAAAGGCTTCCCAAAAAGCATACAAGCCAAAGAACCTCCGGGTTCAATAAGACCTCAAGGTTCATAAACCTCCGGGTTCAATAAGACCTCTGTGGGAACCGAAATTCGCACTGTCGATTTTTATTAAGTAAATCGGAGGAAAGCTAGGTAAACCTATCTTTCCCTGAAGGCTCGGATTCTCTGCGACAACCAAACGAGATCGATAAAGTAAAAGTACGATAAAGACGTAGACAAAGGATCACTCTAAGGCGTTTTATTAAATGAACGGTAAATAAAATACAATGTTCTCCCGAAACAGAGAGAAGAGATATGTTAAAGAAAAGACAGAACTATAGGCGGCAAAACATTCTAAGTCTTGCTCCGCTAGTCTAACCACCTAAGCCCTAAGTTCCCTAAGCTAACAGGAATTCTCTAAGTCTCTAGATTTCGGATTTGCTTTCTCTCTCAGATTTTTTCCTCTGCCTCTACTTCTTCTCCCAAGCTCCTTTATATACTCCTCATATGACGGTCTATTCTCCTCTTGGGCTGCGAATCGGACTTTTCCATTTTCGTCGATCTTTGTGTTTATCGGGAAACTTGACATTTATCTTCGGGAAACTTGACATTTATCCTTTTATGTAAAGATAAACCCAAACCGCCATACTCATCTCAAAAATCGTAAATGGACTGTCAGATTATGCTTGGACCCCTTTCAGGCCGTTCTTCGGACTTCCGTCGTTCTTACGATTTCCTCGAAAGAATGCTCTTGTCTTGATATCAAATTCTTCGGAGGATCTCCAATTCTTCGTATAGCTGAGATAAATGGTGTTTTAAGATAACCATCACCGTTTTATACGAAGAATTTAAGATCTTTCCATCTGTTGATATCTACGGGTTCCCGAAGTCTTTCCGACGATCTTGGTTTGGAGTAAGAACGGGAGTTTTGTACGCAGAACCTCAACGATTCGTACTGCGGGGCTTTGGGAAAGACGCAAAGTACAGGTTTCTAACAGCCCAGAGCCTAGAACTTACGCACGGGGGCTAGCCACCCGGTGCCTAGAGCTTGGGCACGGGGGCTAGCCGCATGGCGGCCAGAGCCACGCACAGGGGCTAGCCGCCCGGCGCCTAGGGCTCGGGCACGGGGGCTAGCTGCCCAGCGGCCAGAGCCACGCACGGGGGCTAGCCGCCCGGCGACTAGGGCACGGGCACGGTGGGTAGCCGCCCGGCGGCCAGAGCCACGCACGGGGGCTAGCCGCCCGGCGCCTAGGGCTCGGGCACGGGGGCTAGCCGCCAGGCGGCTAGAGCCACGCACGGGGGCTAGCCGCCCGGCTCCTAGAGCTCGGACAAGGGGGCTAGCCGCCCGGCGGCTAGAGCCACGCACGGGGGCTAGCTGCCCGGCGCCTAGAGCTCGGGCACGGGGGATAGCCGCCCGGCGGCTAGAGCCCACGCACGGGGGCTAGCCGCCCGGCGGCTAGAGCCCACGCACGGGGGCTAGCCGCCCGGCGCCTAGAGCTTAGCATGGGGCTAGCCGCCCGGCGCCTAGGGCTCGTGCACGGGCGTGTTCGTTTTTCGACGCTTGCTTTACGGAGGGTTTTCGTGTGACAAATATACTTAGCCGTTGATTTCGAGATAACCGTTTTTGACCCTAACAACCTCAGGGTCCATAAGCCTCCGGGATCAATAAGACCTCAGGTTCCATAACCTCCGGGTTAAATAAGACCTCAGGGTCCATAAACCTCCGGGTTCAATAAGACCTCAGGGTCCATAAACCTCGGGGTTTAATAAGACCTCAGGGTCCATAAACCTCCATGTTTAATAAGACCTTAGGGTCCATAAACCACCGGGTTTAATAAGATCTCAGGGTCCATAAACCTCTTGGCTCAATAAGACCTCAGGGTCCATAAACCTCCTGGTTCAATAAGACCTCATGGTCCATAAACCTCCGGGTTCAATAAGACCTCAGGGTCCATAAACCTCCGGGTTCAATAAGACCTCAGGGTCCCTAAACCTCTGGGTTCAATAAGACCTATGGGTCCACAAACCTCCAGTTTTAATAAGACATATGGGTCCACAAACCTCCGGTTTTAATAAGACCTCAGGGTCCATAAACCTCCGGGTTTAATAAGGCGTCCGAGTCTAGAACCTTCGGGTTCAATACGACCTCAAGGTCTAGGACCACGACGCATTGAACCGCTAATCCACTTGCCCTCAAGATCACAAACAAACTTTTAGAGACTAAGCGATGATTGTGCACTCGACCTCTGATGGAAACCTCTGACCCCACAATCTCTTCAACCAAGTTGTTCACATCAGTGAACTCTTTTCCCTCAACAGCCTCGCTCCAGCTTCTTCTACCTGCAGCCGACTTCACGTCACCGTAGTTGCTGGAAAACGATTCATCCTCCTCCAGAGGAAGAGGAAGAGAAGATGATGAGGCTTCTTCTCGTTTCTTTTTAGGGTACATCTTCTTCAGTACTCTCTTCTTTGCTGCATCCTTGCTGATCTTCTCTCCAGATACCTTCAAAACCTAGAAACCTATCAAAATCTCTACTTTCTTTCTTGGTAATTCAAAAGTTTCAATTAACTAATATAAAAACTCTGACTTTGGATGATATAATATGAACAAGAGAGAGGGGAGAGAGATCTTACGGCGAGGATGGAGAAGCGGCTGAGAAAGAAAATATATGTTGGGGATTTTTCTGTCTGATTGTCAATTAGGTCATGCGCCAATTGTTATTTTACTCCCTGTGTGAAAACCGAACCGATTTAAACCCCCATCAAACCGAGATAGAACATTAACGCGGTTGGAAAAACTCATCAATTATTTAACCCTAATAATAATATCAATCTTATACTAAATAATATGTAAGCATACAACATAAAAAAATAGAAATACTACAATATATATAAGATTAACATTTTACATTAAAAAAAAAACAATTTGAAAATATGAATTTAATGTATAGTTTTTCATTTTAATATTACATAAAGTTCTACATTAAATATATGTAAGATTACTATTTTACATTAATCACTAAAAAATGTGGCTTATCACCATAATGTAACATTACTATTTTTTTTTAAAAAAGAGAATATTGATCCAATGGATAGTTTTATATTTTTTTATATTACTAATAAATACAATTTCGAAAATAATAATTAATATGTAACATACAACATAACTGGAAATTCTACATTAAATATATGTTAGATTAAAATTTTACAATTTAAAAAAAAATTGTAGACGACGATCTAATCTGAACGTAAGCTCACAGCGGCGTAAAGCAGAAAGGAGAGAAACCCAATGTCTTTATGGACCGTGCAAAAAATATGAACTTTGAGCCTGATCCATTGGTAAGCTTTTAAAAGAAAGATGAAACCCAAAAGAAGCCCAAAGCAAATTCTCATAAAGCAACGCGGAAAAAAACAACGCGAATGAATAGTAAAGCGTGAAATTTATTAACATATAACGTGTCCACACGTGTCATCATTTCCCCCATCCTTCCATAAGATGCGGACGACTGTGGAACCATCACAAGTCTACTTTATTATTAAAGATACTAGATATAGATCCGTGGGTTGCACGAGTTTTAGTTAATGTTTTAATTTCATTGTATGATTTTTTATATTGTATTGTGTGAAAATTATTTTTGGTATAAGAATTATTTTTTTCACATAACTTTTGGTCAGTACTCCTATTCTAATAATCATGACGCATAAGTGAAGTCAGTTATTAGCAACTTTGTGCATAAGTTTAGAGAAAGAGTTATTCCCGAAAATTCAAATCGAATTCAACGTAAAGAAAAAATGAAATAAAGCAAAATTCAAAGAATTTAAAAATTGATAAGCCAATTGAGTTGATGACAACATCATACACTTTCTTAAGCTCTTAATTTAATGCAAGTTTGTATTAGTTTTATATGTTATTCTTCTTATTCAACCACATTATAATGATTCCATGACAATTCATTCTAGGATCTCAAAATTTTGTTTTTGCACTTGTTAGCATTTATATATTATGATTTGTATGGTCTATTCATAGTTCCCAGCTTTATATATTTCTTTATCTTTTCTCATAAAATAGAATTCTATTGTAAATATGAATCTCTCCATTATATGATTCTACTATTAAGGTTCTACATTTTAAGAAAAAAATGTAATGGAATGATATTTTCACCTCCTTATTTATAAACAAAAATATCATCTCTATACTTCCTTCTAAAAATAAAGAAATTCTATTGCATAATCACACATTAGAACAAATACATTTTAATAATATAATTTCTCTATTTTAGAAAAGAATATAGATATGAATATATTGGTAATTGGAAATAATTTTTGATGTTTTATTAATAGATAACATTATAGATCTAACATTTTGATCATGCAATTAAAAGTAATGAAACTATTAATACTTTATGCAGTTTGATACTGCTTCGATTCTCGTGATATGTGTATGCTAAAAACTATGTTTCTGAATCTCAATTGTGTGAATAACTGTTTATGAAAAAGATGTGGACTGCATGTTGTAATACACATCAATAAGATACAATCATTAAAAAGTTTTTGTAATTTTATTTCAGATATGTGATATTAAATATCATATATATATTTTGGAGTTTCGTTTACGAAAAATGATTATTCAATTTTTTCACTTTGGATCTGCAATTATAGTAACAAAAATTTCCAGAAAATAAATATACATATGACCCTAAATTATAATTTTTCTGTATAGAACAAATTAATTACATAATTATACATATATAAGATTTTTAATAAAGAAAACAAAACAAAATATATCTTTTGTAACTATTAATTTTAACTTATTGATCTATATATTTCGGTAATATAAAAATCTCTTTTTGTTAATCCTGATTAGTTATGTTAATATAAATTATGAGAAACTATTTTATGAGGATATGCGTATGACTACATTTTCATGATTTGTTTCATAATATCCACACCAGACGATATTCCTTACATAATGCTGAACATATCCTATAAACATTTTTGCCAATAAACTAATGATTCGCTTTCTCTTGAACTCGAAACCTAGACCACATAGTGTAAAAACATTAATCCGAACATCTCTAATGTACATCTCTATATTTTCTTCTAAAATAGAGATCCTCTATTATAGAGTTCCTCTATTTTAGAGAAAAATATAGAGAAATCTCACTTTTTGCCTCTATATTTAGAGATGAAAATAACAATAATTAACTATTTATTATTATCATATAGCTTATACAATTTTATGGGGAAATTTCAATTCTACCACAAGTTTGATACCACTTTTCAAATTTACCATTCAAGAATGACTATTTTCATAAATAACCTAAATTGTTGATAAAATTACACTTCATAAATAACCTAAATTTTGGATAAAATTACACTAAACTAATTTTTCTAAATATTTATAAAACATTTATAAACTCTACCCCAACCCCTTAAAACTAAACCCTAAACAATAATCACTAAAGTATAAACTCGAATGTTAGTAAACTTATTCTCTTATAACTTTTACAATTTTCTATTTCTTAGATATAAAAAAGGAAAACAGTATTAAATAATTGTTTGTGTGAATTTTTTTTGTTTATATTATTCTGTTTAAAACTTAAAAAGGAAAAATACTGTTAATTAACTATTTATTATTTTCAAATAGCTTATACAATTTTATGGGGAAATTTTAATTGTACCACAAGTTTGATACCACTTTTCAAATTTACCATTAATGAAAGACTATTTTCATAAATAACCTAAAATTTTGATAAAATTACACTAAACTAACTTTCATAAATATTTATAAAACATTTATAAACTCAACCCCAACTCCATGAAACTAAACCCTAAACAATAATCACTAAAGTATAAACCTTAATGTGAGTAAACTTTTGATTGAGAGTATTTTTGAAAAGTGGTATTTAACTTCTGGTATTTTTGACAATTTTTCCAATTTTATTTGTTTATTATTATTGAAAAAGGAAGCTTACTATTAAATAATTATTAGTATATTTTTTTTTTGTCAACAATATTTATTGAAAACTTAAAAAGGAAAAATGCTATTAAATAAAAATTACAATTAGATTTGTTCATGATTTATTTTAAAAAGGAAATTTATTTTCGTATAATTTTACTATTTTCTATTTCTTAGATATAAAAAGGAAAATACTATTAAATAATTGTTTGAATGAATTTTTTTTATAATATTTTTTAATAACTTAAAAAGGAAAAATATTATTAATTAATCAAATATTTATATAATAAGATAATTATTTAACACATGTCACAATCTTAAATGTATAATTAACATGTGTCACGATCATGTTAATTAGTAACTTTGAAAACTAAGCTTTATATAATAAGATTACAGAAAATACTACATTAAATATAGTTTTTAGATTACCATTTTACATTAATCTTTTGATTCTCTCACACACTCACCAGCTGTAAAGGTATTGTCATAAATAATTCACTGCATTGTTTATTACTTCGGCTGCAAGAATATTATTATTATTATTATTTTTGTTAAGTATGTGAATTTTCATTAAACAAGTTAATGATACAAGGTGATACAATAGTTTTAATGAAATCAAACCTAATGAATCTATGAAAGCTAATTAAAGCATGGGTGTCTAAGTAAGCCACAAAAAAAGGTAAAAAAGACTTCCTCAGAAAAATAAAGGTCTAAACACACTGCTAAGAACATGTTCAAAGCTTGGCTTGGATATGATGTCAATGAACAACCTTTAAGTTCCAGTAGAACTCGTAGAGGCAGGAAACCGGGACCTGAATACAAGCAAAACAGAGATCATTGGAGATTTCAGCCGGAGAACGATCTGAGGAACCGCAGACCATCCCGAAGGCGACTCCAAAGGGTGACAGGCGAAGCAAGGGTGACAGGTGAAGCAAGGGTGACCAAGCCTTGGTCCAGCCATCAGAACCCAGAAGAGTCCACTCCAGACGCTGTCCACTCCAGAAGTCAACGAAACCAGTCCCTGAGATTCCAACCCGAGGAGGAGTAGCCATATATGAAGAGCAGGTGAGTGCTGATTGATGCAAGCGGAGGTTGAATGGCTCGACTCCAGTCATAGCAGAGAAGCACTGCACATAAAAGTTGGCTACAAAGCATCAAATGGGCAAGAACCAGAAGGTTAACTTCCTTCTGAAACTTTGAAGAACAGAGGAGATGAAGCCCCTATCAGCAGGCGGAGGAAGGGGAAGACCCGACAAAGCAGCAGAGACAAATGAGGGTAAAGGCACGAACGTCGAGAGCCACCGATAGACCCGACACAATCGACACACCATGGTAGCTGTTGAGACACCATAACAAGAAGAAGTCCCCGGCGAGAACCTCGAGTTCGCCTTTTCATCTCTGGCCATAGGATAGAGATGGGGAAGTTCTAACAAAAGCAATCGACGGAGGAGACAGGGGAAGGCAGTGGAGGGTGGACATGATGAAAAGATGAATTCAATTTTTTTTCTATTTCCACCACGATCTCAATCATTGATGAAAAGATAAATTCATTTTTTTTTTTAAACTAGAACATGATCTGGACGATTCTTCATTGAGGTTAGAAGGATGAGCAAGCAGCATTGGTAAATATTGTTGGAACGAACTGAGAAGTTGTGTTTACAGATGATACGTTCTTAACGTTACAAAAGAACGAAACACTTATGTGTGTTTGTACTTGTGTCTTTTTATTATAGATATTTTAGAAAGTTTATGAGTATAATTGGCATTTTGAAAGTTGAGTCATATGAGTAAAACTGTACAGAATTAACATCTCAATTACAATAGAATTGAATAGAATTACAAAATCCATGATTAGTAAACTTTTTGAATAACAAAAAATTTGAATAGATTTTAAAATTCTTCAAACCAATAACAATGGATTTTAGTAAGATTTTAAAAATCTATAAACCAATAACAAACGAATCTTAAAATTTTATAATTCCTCTAGGTCCATCCACCAATAACTCCCCTTAAAAAATACTTTTCTCACTAAAAATAATAAATAATATGTAAACATACAACATAAAAAATGGAAATACTACATTAAACATATGTACAATTACCATTTTTTATTTTTCAAAAAATTATCTGAAAATATCGATTTAATGTATAGTTTGACATCTTAATATTCCAGAAAAACTACATTAAATATAAGTAAGATTACCATTTTACATTACGCACTAAAAAAGGGGTTTATCTCCATAATGTAACATTATTATTTTATAAAAAATATATTGATCTAATGTATAGATTAATATTTTAATATTAGATGAAATACTACATTAAATATATGTAAGATTACCATTTTATGTTAAAATTATCTTTTCTCACTAAAAAAAGGTGGCTTCTCTCCATAATGTAACATTTACCATCTCATAAGAAAGAAAATATTGATCCAATGTACATATAATTTTACATTTTAATATTACAGGAAAAATATTATGTAAAGAACACAACTTATAGCTCTCTTTCAAACTCAAAATCGACTCATACCATTGCCTCCATCAAAGAAAACTCCAGCAAAAAAAACAATGGCTCCATCATCAACCCCTCTTGTGCTAAAAACGTTTGATTCAGACCCTGTTTGTTTAGTTAACACTGCGACAATAACAAGCTGTACAAAATTTAACGAAAGACATGGAAAAAAAGAAAGGAAACTGGTGTTTTTAGTAGCTGGTGAGAGAGAAACATGTCCATGAGAAGAGAAAAAGGAGACAAATAGAGTTGCTGTTTTATTTAGCATTACATATACTTCCGAATCTCTTTTATTTTTCGATCCCTGCGTTTTCCCGTGTTTCACCGGAACGACCAGTGAAGAAGACCTTTCAGTTGCTCATCTAAGTCGCTGCGTTTACTAAACGAACATGGCCTAGCATTTTTATTTGCTCCTGGACTGAGAACTTTGGAGAGGTTGAAGTTAGATTCTACACACGACGACATTGGCATTGTGGCAGTTCAGTTCTATACATAAGAAAGTTGTGGTTGTTGAGAATCTATCCGAGTTACAGAACTCAAAATACGTAGAAAAACGTGATAGGTAGCTCAAAATACTTAGAGAAATATTTTAGATAGCTCGAGGAAAAAAGAGAAAACAAAAGAGATATCAGTAGGGGCAGTAGAAACTCTGGAAGAAAAATGAAGTAGAAAAGACAAGCTACCAAGATTAGAGTATACAGAACCAAGATTATAACCTTTGTTTGGTAAACCTAGACTATATAATTGTCATATATTCAGTCAACAAAAATTAAACAAAGAACATATCATTAGTTTGTAACTCTTCGGATTACAATGTGAGCATAAAAAAAATTAACATTTGAATTCTTTTTCATGAAGAACCTCAATTAACCAAAATATGGCTAACTATGATTCATGTATAACAAAGAACTCTTTATGAATGTTATACTCAACTGGTTTATACATAAGTACAATAAAGGCCATTCAAAAAACAATTCCTTTTTTTAGGTATAAAATTAAGTATGAATCCACAAATGAATATTAATAGTTTAACAACCTCCTAATTGTGTGAGCTACTTTATACGAACATATCTAAATATCAATTAAAAACTCTGAATTTGGATAATATATAATAAAAAGAGACAAATATGGAGAGAGAGAGAGAGAGAGAGAGAGAGAGAGAGAGAGAGAGAGAGAGAGAGAGAGAGAGAGAGAGAGAGAGAGGGAGAGGGAGAGGGGGAGAGAGAGAGAGAGAGAGAGAGAGAGAGAGAGAGAGAGAGAGAGAGAGAGAGAGAGAGAGAGAGAGAGAGAGAGAGAGAGAGAGAGAGAGAGAGAGAGAGAGAGAGAGAGAGAGAATGGCGAAGCAATCCGAGAAAGAAAATAGGCTTAGGGATTTTTCATGTGTGATTGTTAGTCAAGTAGGTCATGCGCCAAACTATTGTTATTTTGGTACTGTTTGGAAATATGAATAGCATAATAAATGAGAATTATTTAGAAAACATAGATATGAATTATATAATTTATTTTATTTACACAATTAACCATTGTATTTATAATAAATTAATTATTTTTTGTATATGTCAAGCTCTCTTCTTTTTTCTAATTAACCAAAAAACAACAACATTTTTTTGCCATATGTTAAGCTCTCTCCTTTTTACTAAGTTTTTATTTTTTTAATTCAAATATATTCAATTAAATTAATTCATTAAAATAAATCAGAATCATTCATTCCTAATTCAAATTAGAAGAATTATAACTAGTTAAGAATTCCATAAATATTTATTTTATAGTTATAGTTATTGTATAATATGTGATTCACCCAAACTTTATGCGAACAAAAATTTTATTGACACGTGGCATACTAATCTAATACAATTTTTCTGATGATTTTATGTTGCATGGACTTCTGCTTAGGTAATTGTGTTGTTATTCAGTGGGCTTTTATTTTTATTTTTTCTTCAAACTGGCCCAGATTTTTAAGGGTTTCTTTCAAATATGTTTGTTGGCTACGTTGAAAACATTCACTGCTCGGAAATCCGAAAGATCAATCTCTGTCAAGCATCAATTCCAACTTCTCAAACACAGCCACATTTTGTTTTGCTGCTGTTCAAACACCATGAGATTTAGAAACATTTTATCTTCTTCATCACATTGATTACATGTTTTAGAGCTGTCGTAGGAGGCTCTTGTCACAATAAAAAAAACTTATTACACCTATATCCAAAGACTAAATCATATAGTTAAACTAGCACAGCAAATACTTCAATGGTTGGTGCAGATCTTGAAGCCTGCTTTGGAAAATTGTTTTGGATACTCAGGATGCTCTGCATGTTGGACTCTAAATCTACAAGACTTTGAGAAAGTAGGGTAACAACTCTGAAAATGTTTGTGGTGTCCTAAAATGTTTTACGTTTGAATCTTTTGATCGATATGGTCAATGTGAATTCTAAAAGAGAATTCTTATCAGGATATTTGATTGATATGGTTGATGTGATCCCTTATTTTCTATTTGCTTGTGATGTCTTAATATGTTTTATGTTTTAATATTTTCAGATTTGACACATCTCTTTTCTTGCCAATCGGTTAGCCTGGGTGTTTGCTAAGCGCGGTACATAATGAAACGAAATAGAGGTAAAGGAGCTAGCCAACATAGCAATGTCGTGGAGCACGCCCTTTAGGACCACATCCTTCCCTTTAGTCGTCAGTAGGGAGATGAGGTTCTTGGAGTCAGTGAAAACACGGATACAACTGACATAACATGACGCTGCAGTAACAAGAGCAGCTTTAACCGCCAATGCTTCAGCCACAAGAGCCGAAGGCACAAAACGCCGGTGAGAGGAGGAGCTTTCGATGATGGAGTTGCTGGTGTCGTAGAGTAGCCAACCCATTCCACAGTTCCCACTTGAAGAATCCCATGCTGCATCAGAGTACAAAGACCAAGTACAAGAGTTAACAACAGGTAAAGCTAGTGACACAACCACACTCTGTGGTAAGGAAGGCTTTTGGACATCTATCTGAGCTGCCTTCCAAGCTTTAGCATCTTGAATCGATTTCAGGATAGTATCAGTTTCTGAGAACAGTCTGTTCTCAGACACCAACCTATTCCTATTACCCCAGAGCATCCATAATATCCACGGGTATAAAGGAGTGTTTCCTAGACCCGAGGGAGGTAGGGAGATCATTTTCCTGCAAGCTTGAAGCAGAGAACGATCGATGTTGTATCATCTCCATTTGGTTTGAACAATAGCGGAGCTAGCTCCCAAACACGAGCAGCAAAAGGACACTGGAGAAGGACAGGGATCTCAGTCTCACGGGTGCCACATCTCTTACATGTCAAGTTCTCAACCAGACCTCTACTCTCCAGAATCGATCCTACCGGGAGAGCCTTACTGTTCGCCTTCCACAGAAATTGCCTGATCTTCGGTGAGATGTCCACTTGCCAAACACATTTCTTCCAGTTAAACAGGAGATCCTCAGGTGCTCCATTACAAAGCTTTGCTATAGCATAGCCCGATTTAGTGGAATATTCTCCATTGTCACTATGGAGCCACACCCGATCATCAGGGCCATAGAAAACAATGGGCATCAGTTTCCTAATAACCTCTTCATAATGAGGAATAGTACGTCGAATAGCTGCAATGTTCCATTAACTTGTTCCCTCCAGGATTAGCTTGCTGGTGTTCCAGTCCTTATTTTTTCTTGTCGGGGGTCCGATAAGGGCCACTGGTTCAGCGGTAGAGAGCCACGGTTCTCCCCACATTTTCACGCTGTTCCCAGAACCTAACGCCCAACCTAAGCCTTTAACTAGAAGATCACGTCCCAATAAAATCCCCCTCTAGCAGTGTGAAGCCTTAGTTGGGGCTTGTGTCTCAAGAAAGGAGGAGTTTACACAGTATTTACCGATCAGGATCCGGCCTAGCAGGGAGTTTGGGTTTTTAAGTATTCTTCACGAGAGCATGGCAAGCACAGCGTCGTTGAATTGAGCAATTTCTCTGAAGCCTAAGCCTCGAGCACTCTTAGGCGTAGATAATTTGTTCCATGCTACCAAGCATATCTTCCTAACCTCAGGGGATAGATCACACCAAAACCTTGTTAAAACCGATTGGATTTGTTTACACAAGGATAGCGGTAACTTGAAGCAGGACATCGAGTAGGTGGGCATCGCCGCCAAAACAGATTTTAGGAGTACTAACTTCCCAGCTCCCGAGAGGAATCTAGTAGTCCAGCTATGAGATCTCTGTCGGATCCGATCCACTAAAGATGCGAAAATATCGCGCTTCTTTCAACCAAAATGCTCCGGGAGACCTCAGTAATTTACAATGCCTCCCTCATTGAGGATCTGAAGCTGTGACCTAATCCTCCGCTTGACTTCTCCCAGGGTCTTAGAAGAGAAGGTAATAGCTGAATTTTCCAAATTTATAAATTACCCCGACGCCTCTTCGTATTTCTTCAATATGGCGTTGAGTTCATCACAGCTCCAAGCATCCGTTCTACTGAAGAACATCGTATCGTCTGCGAAAAGTAAATGGTTAATCGCAGGACTGTTCGTCGCTACCTTGACTCCAACAACCTCCCCGCTTCGTTGTGCCCGTTTGCATAAACCTGACAAAACCTCCGTACAAAGAATGAAGAGGTAGGGTGAGAGGGGATCTCCTTGTCGAATACCTCTTGAGGGATGGACCCTTCCTTGAGCAGCGGCATTTATCAGGTACGAGTAAGACACATATGTCATGCAGGTCATGATCCATGAGATCTAAGTATCATGGAAACCAAACTGGGACAGAACATTACGTAAGAAGCTCCACTCAATACGGTCATACGCCTTGCTCAAGTCAGTTTTGATGGCCATACAACACCGGACCTACGCTTTTGAGTGTTAGAGGTAATGGAGGATCTCATGGGTTATTAATACATTGTCTGAAATAGCTCTTTCTTTCACAAACGAGTACTGGTGGTCGGATATCAGGTCCGGGAGCAAAGGTTGCAAGCGACGGGTTAGGATCTTCGCAATAATCTTGTAGTGGGTGGAGCAGAGTGCAATTGGTCTGTAATCCACCACTTTCATGTGGGATGAGCCTAACGCGAGTCTCGTTCTGACGGGAATCAAAAGTACCAGTAGCAAAGAAGTCCTGGATGTCAGAGACTACATCTGCCCCTAAGATATCCCAAAGCTTTGGTAGAAGCTAGCCGAGAAACCATCTGGTCCCGGTGCTTTTTCAGGGTGAATCGAGAAAAGAGCTTCCATGATCTCACACAGTGTTGGAGGAGCTATCAATGTCTCGTTCATCTATGGGACAACACGGGGTGATATACCTTCTTGTACCACTTGAGAGGAGTTAGACATTTGAGTAGTGAAAATACTCGAGTAAAAGTCTGTGATACTCTTCACTATCTCATCCTCCTTGTAAACCGCTGTGCCCTCTCGATCCTCAATCACAGAGAACTTATTAATAGCTCGTCTACCCCTAGTTTCCGTGTGAACATAACCAGTGTTCCGGTCACCACACTGCAACCATAGAATCCGGCTCCTCTCCTGCCAAAAGTCCTCTTCTTCATTGTAGGCTGCTTCCAATATTACTGTGAGTGTTCCGATGCGGTTCACGTCTGGGTTCAGGCTAGATAATGCCTCTTCTAGCTCCCTTTAGGTCGTCTTAAATTTTCAGTTTGCTGTTCCGGTTCTGCTCCTTTGTACATTTGATGATGTTGTGTCGAATGTAATCAAGTCGGCTTAGTACCGAGTCGAGAGGGTGGAGATGCCACTGATCTTTCACCAATTCTCTGATCTCAGGTTTGTCTTTTAACCTCCTATCGAACCTGAATAGACCTTTCTTCCTCCATCTTGAGACATCAAAATGGACCACAACAGGACGGTGATCAGAGCCTTCAAATCGTAGGTACTCACACCTTCCGGCAGGGAAACGTTCAAACCGTGAACAATTGGCCATCACCCTGTCTAGTCGTGATTGGATGAAATGGTTGTAGCGGGTTCCTCGCCAAGAAAGGTGGTTCCCCAAGTGTTGGAGATCCCAAAGGCCCATCTGGGAAACAAAACTTCGGAAGGACAAGAAGGATCCTTCCCATCAGACCGGGCCTCCAACCTTCTCCGAATTGTCTAGGATGTCATTGAAATCGCCTGTAGAAGCCAAGCATCCTCCCAAGCTGCTCCTAACTCCGTTAGCAAACTCCAAAAAGCTGCTCGGTCAACCGGGTTTGGTGCTCTGTAGATGAAGGAGACAAAGCAGAAGAGTGACATTATCTGACGCTTCCACTACCAGGTCATGAGGCTTCGGACTGGTATTAAGGACTTCACCGGCAAAGATGACCGGAGGAGGTGGTCCATCTGACAAGGGTCAGGGGAAGAACCCGGAGTGTAAAGACCACTGCTCACGTTTACCCAGCAGATATACCCGAAAGGGTATAGAGATATACCCGAAAGGGTATAGAGATATACCCGAAAGGGTATAGAGACAGAGGTAAGTGGAAACTAGCCAAAAGAGGAAGTCAACTTTGCGAAACAGACTAGTAGCCAGCGGTTAGAGACCTTCCTCAAAACTAGTGGCTGAGAGAGTTTTGTGTTTTAATATGGACTAATGTAACAGAGCTAAAGATGTTTTTATTATATAAATATATGTTTTGGAGTCTATTATGTAGGTTTTCAGGCTCAGGAGCATTTTGGAGTAAAGTGATATTTTAGGTGCCCTTTTGGAGCTTAAAAGAGAGTTCGATGACTATCAAGTTCAGACCAGAGGTCGATATTCAGAGATCACTATTGATCGATACACATTCTTTGCTATCGATCAACGACACATCCTTAGAAGATGACGTATCGAGATAACCTATCGATCGATGTACATCATGTACTATCGATCGATATCGAGCGCGTAAGAAGACTTGTTGGACTCAACTGACTTGAAGCCCAACACATCTCCAAATTACAAGATTGCCCTGACGAGTTTTTAAACTAATGAACTCATATTTATAGTTATGCCTATGTGTTCTCGCAAACAAGCTTTTATCTATCTTTTCACCACTTCAAAGTTACTCTTGCATTATTCTTAATTCAAAGTTCATTTCTTTTATTACTTTGCAAAGGTTATAGAATTCTAGATCTAGAAAAAGATACAAAGAGATTTGTTATCCTGAGGAACTTAAGTGTTCGGTCTTGTAACCTCTATGAATCTCTATTATTACCTTGCTGTTATGAACTACTTAGCCATGTCTGAGTAGATTCTATTGTTAGATTTAGCGTTCAAATAGTTATGAAGGATTAGCCCCAACTATAGATTGTTGAGTTGTGATATTCATTCTCATGATGAACCATGATGCTTATTCTAGAGCAGCTAACTAGAATATGAACTTGGAATGAATTAATTCGTTAATCATTATCCTGATATCATCTTGCATAAGCTAAGATCCTTAAGGGATACGCGAGAGCCCGTCTATGATCTTGGTGAGCAACACAATCAACTCGATCTGAGCTATATCGATCGATACTCCTATTGAGTAATCGATCGACGACAAACATATATCGATCGATATCGCTGTCAAAACATGGATCGATATTGTCGGCATCAGATCGATAGACAAGTCTAAATACTGTGAGAGCTGATAGACTTATCTAAGAGTTGAAGTTCTTTAATATCATGCATATAACTTGTTATGCATCTATAACACTATAATCCTAATTATCTGAATAGCAACCCTAAATCTAACTACTTTTCTTTATTTTTACAAACCTAAACCAATTCAATCGAGCAACTTACCATTGCTCAAAAACCTGCAATTTACATTTAAAACCATTTCAACCTAGCATAATCACTAAGGATTACATCTATTATGTTCCCTAGCTCCTTGTGAATTCGATCCCAAAGTACTACAACTGAACCTCTTATTTGAGAGAGTAATTCACTCCTTCGGGTAATTTGAGAAATACCAAAATCTTTTCAACAGATTTATTAGAATTTTAGAAATATTTATAATTATATTTAAAATGAAAGGATATCAAAGATATTATGATGAAAATAGTTACAAAGATTTATATATTGACCTTAGTCATATCGTCTAATTCTAATTTGAAGAAGAATAAGACTTAGTCATACCTTATACATATAGTCTATTTTCTAAAAGATGATCCAAACAAAAAAATCACACATAAAATAAGTCATGACTTCTATTTTAATAGATAAGACTAGGATAAGATCCGCGCCTTGCGCGGGATGAAAAGTTGTTATTTTTATTATGTTTTTGGAGAATGAAACTATTTTTTCACTGCTATACAGCTAATTTTCCGTTGTAAAATGTATACATATATTTGCAGAAAAAATAGTTTTGTACTTATCAGTAATAACCAGTGACTGTTACCAAAAGTCCAGGGATCGCTCCTCATGTTCCATTTGGCTGCAACAACTAGTCAATGCGGAGGATGGCCAGTAATGTTAACTCCTTGAGAATTACTTAAAAAACCAGTTTGTTGGTTGGTTTTATCTTGATTCTTGGCGGGTTTTAGCTATTTTCTATTTTGAGCTCTTTATGTCATCGATTGGTGAGATTGAGCTGATATTTGGACGAAAGATATATCTTTGAGTTAGCTTTCCAATGCCACCGGTCTGAGGTCAATCCAACGGTTACATCAGAAGTTATGCCCGTTTTACTGAAGAGTGGTCAGTCTACCTCGCGAGAGAAAGCTGTCGAGAAGAGGAATGTATATCGATCGATGGTGCAACCTCTATATCGATCGATATGGATGCCAGAACGTGGGCCAACTATATTTCATGACCGATTGAAGCCCAGAAGCAATCCAAATTACCAGAATACCCTTGGACGACCAGAAATCCTATTTATGTTATTCTAAGCCATTGTGGACGGTTAATCTTTAATTCTATTGTTTTATCTTAGTTAGGAGAGAAGGGAGGAACTCCTATCATAGTCTTCCTGGAACTCCATTGGTTTTGCTTTTATATTATTATGCTTTTCATCTATTCATCTATGATTTCTATGACAACTATCATGTCTGAATAGATCCACCTGTTAGGTTTAGGGTTCATATAGGTTATTTGGGATTAGCCCCAAATATAGAATTGGTAAGTTGTGATATTCATCATTGAGACTATTCTTATTGCTTGTTCTTGAATAATTAACGTGAACTTGATCTTAGATTTATTAGGCACGAGTGAGACCTTGGCTTTTTATCTGACTTGTCTTCTCTGAGCTAGGATTGAGAAACCTTAGTGAACACATATTCAACCCAATCGTAAAGCTTACTAGAAGTGATATCAATCGATAATCCAATAGATTAATCGATCGATATTGTGAAAGGTGTATCGATCGACACTTTCTTGTGATCAATAAACGAGAGTTGAGATCCAAGATCTAGATATTATACTATCTATACAACGATAGTTGTTAGATCTGTACTCCCAGTTGAGTTCTAATATACCTAGCAGCTTAGTAACCTATATCATTATAATCCTGATTTCCTGAATAGAAACCCTAAGTCTAGCAACCATCCTTCCATCCAACAACTCATTGCAAAGTTGAACAATTATCTTGTTTAACTTGTTTACTATTTTATTAGTTACTTATTTATTTACTGCATTATAAACTATTAGCCTAGCTTAATCATATAACTATTAGATCTATTAGGTTCCCTAGCTCCTTGTGAATTCGATTCCTAAGTAGTATAACTCGACCTCTTATTTGAGAGAGTATAAATCACTCCTTAGGGTAATTTGAGTGATATCAAATTTGGCGCCGTTGCCGTGGAGCTTTGATCGCCATTAGATCTTGTTTAGTTAGATTTAGTCTAGGTTTTGTTCTTGTTCTAAAATACTGATAAATTTTTTTCTTCTATTTCAGGTACATACATCTCAGTACCAGAAACAATGAAGAGAAGATTTTTAGGTCCTTCAAGGAAGGAACCTGCTGGTTTATGCACGATCCGTAAGTCTAAGAGAGATGTATCGATCGACAACTTCCAAGCATCATCGATCGACAGCATACACCAGAAATCGATCGATAAGGCACACCATCAATCGATCGATAACCTACAAGAAGCGGTGATCGATAGAACCAACCAACCGAACACTGTTCATCTGGCTACTGTTCACCCGAACACTGTTCATCTGGCTACTGTTCATCGCACTACTATTCAGCCGAATCGATCGATAATGTTCATCATGGTACTGTTCACCGCAATACTATTCATCCAGGTACTGTTCATCCTGACACTATTCATCACGATAATTATCATTATCTATCGGAAAAAAAACTGTTCATTCTAGATGGATCGACACTATTCATCTGACGTCGATCGACACTGTTCATTGCAGCGCTGTTCACTGATGTACTGTTCACCTGATGTCGATCGATACTGTTCATCCCCCGTCGATCGACACTGTTTACCCTCCGTCGACCGACACTGTTCACTTGAACTCTGTTCATCAAAATACTGTTCATCGAGGTAATGTTCACCCGATGTCGATCGACACTGTTCATCACCTGTTGATCGACACTGTTCACCGAAACACTGTTAATCGCGACACTGTTCATCGAAACACTGTTCATCAAAGCACTGTTCATCGTGACAATGTTCACCCGAACATTGTTCATCTAAACACTGTTCATCTAATGTCGAGCAACGTTACCAGCATGGAGACAGGGAAAGACGAAAGGCTTATACTTAAGATCGATAAAAAGGGTATCTGGCGAGACAAAGAAGGTCGCCCTCGCAGCAGCATGGGACAATTGATTAATGCAGAGGGTAATGTAATCCCTGATGTAATTGCTGTTGCTGAGATGAATACCTTTGATTTGACAAGCCAATGGTATGATCGGGGAAGTGAGGAACCTTTCACGGGTCTTCCTCATGAAGATCCAAGAAACCACATCAAAGAGCTTGAGGATCTAGTTTCAAGGCAGAAGCAAAAGAAAATATCCGAAGACCTCATACTCTGCAAGATTTTCCTTATACTATCTCTGGAGATGCATTTAGCTGGTTCAATAAGCTGCAGCCAAGATCTCTAACATGTTGGGAGGACATAAAAGGCGTCTTCCTAGGTAAATTTTTAAGCGAAGCTGTAGCAACTCGAAGTAAAAGGCTTGATTACATGATAGACAAGATGACTGAAGATCATGAGAAAGGAATAATAACTAGTCTTAGTCAGATTAGTATTAGTCAGATTATGGATTTTGTCTACAGTGAGGAGAATGATTTTGAAACCCCTAAAGCTAGTGTCAAGCATCCGGACATTCAGGTGCAACAGGCAGATGAGGGTACGCAGAGGAACGAACTGAACAGAGAACAACTGGTCAACCAGAGTACAATTTAGGATGATAAGCAACATGGATCTGGAGAACCAAGCATAGTAGATCCGACTTCAACATCGATCGATAGTGGTATCTCAGAATCGATCGATATCGGCACTTCAGAAACGATCGATATTAACTCTTCACATCGATCGATACCTCTCGAAAACCCTGATGCTACTACAGTGAATTCAGAGAGTGGACGACAGAGGACACTTAGAGACCACAACGTGCCTGAAGATTTATATGCTAAAGGTCTACATTGCGTCGTTCACCATCCCAGAGTTCTGTCCCTGAGCTGCATCCTGCATATATCTCTCTTGTGGGTCAGAATCCTTTTCATGGTCTTCATCATGAAGATGCCACTAACCACTTAGAGGCATTTGAAGATCTAGCCTCGACCATCAAATGCAATGGAGTCCCTGAAGATTACTACTTTTGCAAACTATTTCCATACTCTTTTGCTGGGGATGAATGTCATTGGTTGAAGAAGCTACCACCAGGATCTCTCACTACTTGGAATGACATTACAAATGCTTTTGTCAGCAAGTTTATCTATGAAGCTGCAGCAAATCTTGAGATTGAGATGGGATCTATGATGGAATATATGGTGGAGGATGATGAACAATTTGAATCTAAAGAGCTGAGCAGAGTGGAAGAAACCGTTACTAGTAATCTCAGCATCGATCGACATCACTACCTCATCGTCTCTCGACACCAGCACCTCAATATCGATCGACACTGACATTTGTCATCGATCGATACCACTTGAAATCCCTGACAGTTCGAGTTGTCCTCAGGACACTGCAGACTCGACACAGCAGAGCATTGATGTACTAAGTTTTTCTCCTTCCCTAGATGTATAAAAAGAGATCTTCAAGGAAGATATCTTGGAGCAAGAAGAATTCTTAAAGTTCGAGGATGGAGAAAAACTTGGAAATTTAGATTCAAGTAAAGAAGTTACTATGGAAGACTTCTTGGAGCTGGAGGAATGGCTTGAGGATTTGGATCAGAATTTGAAGGGGTAGCTTGATGACGAACGGAGTACTACAATAAAAAATCTGGAGACTTCGTCAAATGCTAGCATCGATCGACACCAACCTGATGAGATCGATCGATACCCTTTCTGCATCATCGATATACACCCACCCAACGCCATCGATCGATAGTCGCCTAACTGCATCGATTGACGCCCACCCGATTGTATCGATCGACACCCATGGTTGGATGAACTACCAGGTTACATAGTTGAGATGGAATCGATTGAGGAGATAGTGCACAATTCTGAAGCCTCACACATTGCTGTCCCTAAACATTAGAGACCACCTATTGAGAGAGAAGAAGCTGATGGGTTTCACAAAAGAGTGAAGTGGATACATGATCCTGTGAAAATTGTGGTTCCATGTGCGGTGTTTGAAGCTGATTCTCCTATTCCACCAGATAAAGACGCAAATCTGAGTTCTTACATTGAGGTATTGGATGATCATCAGCACGTAGAAGCTTCACAGAGAGGGTTGAAACTTAGAGATGAAGTCGATAAAACCCTAGCAAAAGAAGCATCGATCGACACCGATCAGACAACATCGATCGATAGTATCAATCCACCATCGATCGACATCTACCGGATACCACCGACCGACATCATCAATCTACCATCGATCGACACTACCTCAGGTCCATCGATCGACACCAGACGTGAATCATAGTAGAATGAGTATAAAGTGTGTGGAAATATTTTTGATGGAGATACCACCATGCGTTCAGACAAGTCTGGGGGAAATAAGAGGATGAATTGGAAGAAGCGGAGAAGGATCAAGTGAGGTTCTCCGTTATCATTGATCCCTTACTTCTCAGATGATGTCAGGAACTCCAAAGTGAGATTACACAAGTCTTTGGGAAAGAAGAGGAGAAATTGGAAGAAGAGGAAACAAACAAAAGGACGTTCTAAGTTACCAATAACTCTTTACTTCTCAGATTTTGTCAGGAAATCTAGAGTGCGCATCAGATGCTTCTCACATCCATTTGCAAAGCTTAAAGCAGTCCTTATTACTGAGATGATAAACAAAGGAAGAAGAGTCTATGGAGGAGGCTTTCACATAAGAATGATAAAGCTTCTAAGATTGGACATTGAGACTTGCTTTGGAGCATGTTCTCATTCTCATCCGGATTAAATCAGATCTCCAGAAGTCAAGCTAAATGACTATAACAAAGCGCTGAGTGGGAGTCAACCTACTGTTAGGTTTGTTTTCAATTTGATTTATTTTCATATGTTACTAATTTATGTTCTTATTAACTGCAGGTTAAAAAAAAAGAACAGTAATGATGGTACTGTAGCAATGCACTGTAGCACGAACATCGAGCGACACTGTAGCAGAAAATTGAGCGACCCTGTAGCAGCAACATCGACCGACACTGTAGCAGAAAATCAGGAGTCACTGTAGCTGCGATTAATGTAGCACCACTACTGTAGCAGGATCACTGTTAATCGAGAAAAAAAAATTAATTTGTTTTCGTAGTTATCTATTACTGACTTTTAGACTGTTAGTGTTTTATTTATATTAGGTAAAAGGAAAAGATAAGTCTGCACCAGCAGCGAAAGACAACCGGCCGGTGTCACTCGACAGATCATCACAAGTATTGATCGCCACTTAACGGTGTTGATGGATACTCATATCAATGGCTGGTATACTCGTGAAAAAAATTTCAATATAGTCCTTATGATTTATTCTCCCACTAATCTTAGACTCTATAACACTGGTAACAGTGTTGTTTAAGTCTGGGGGAGGTTATACTAACATTAAGTTTTAGTTAGCTATTTAGAATAGGGACCCGAGTAAACGATTACCATGATATCGACCAACAAGAATAAGTCGACATCGATCGACATAGCTACATCTGCCACGACCGATGACAACATATTTACGTCGATCGACACTCATTCTGGTCAGGTATATCGTTCTAACTTGTTAAATTGAGTACTTATGATTTATTTACACCGCAACTCCGACTGGATATACACTGGTCACAGCGTTATTCAAGTCTGGGGGAGGTTCTACTGATATTGTATTTTAGATTTGAAAAAAAAACAGATCAAAGCAGACGATTGCTCAGAACATCGACCGATAAGATCATCTCAATATCGATCGACAGCACTTCATATCCACCGATCGATTTTCTCTTCATTGTGTCAAATGAATGCTTTAGCCATCGACCAATGCGACCACGTCGATATCACTAGACAGCACTTCATCAACAACGATTGATTGTAACTTCAATATATCGATGGACAATGAGCAGGTTACCGTTCTTACTTGTTTAATTTCGTACTTCTGCTTTATTATTTTTGCATTACCACCAACTGTGTTACAC
The DNA here is from genome assembly GCA_019705995.1 of Raphanus raphanistrum x Raphanus sativus. Lineage (NCBI taxonomy): Eukaryota > Viridiplantae > Streptophyta > Magnoliopsida > Brassicales > Brassicaceae > Raphanus > Raphanus raphanistrum x Raphanus sativus. Next base: position 737,942 of record JADEVD010000014.1, read on the forward strand.
TGAGGACAGTGTAATTTAAGTATGAGGGATTACTAATGTTTATCTACCTTTATGTGTCTTATTTAAAATGTTCTCAAAAAGTTTTTATTGAGTCAAGAAGGGGATGGTGATCTGATTTATTACTTGTCATCTAACCACTCTTTAGACCAGTCTTAGATTTACTAACTGCAGAAGTACTAGAGATACTAAAGTGGATCAACCTGTCAACTATGTTTGCACTTGCTTAGAGTGTTTGAAGGAACCAAAGCTGACCTACAACCTAATTTGACTTGATTTGCTTGTCTTGGGGCTTGGTATACAAGGGATCGGAATCCTCCTGTAAATCTGAAAGGTAAACGCTTATATGTGTTGCTGGTTCCCTTCCTTCTCTCTCTTCGGCATCTCAAGATTCAAGTTTATAAAGAAAAGATTGAGATGATTTCTTGAGAGGATCACACATTGTGGAAACGAGGGGTAAGTAAATTAACTATGACCCCATTATTCGCTACACTTTGTCAAAAGAAATAAAAAAAAAAAGAAAAGAAAAAAGCATCATGTTAATAAGATGAAATAGATGTCTAATCAACATCAAAATTCATTGGGATTTAAAGTAATAAAGAGATTCAGAGAAGAGAGTAGGGGGGGAAGAAAGGAATCAGATGAAACTACCTACTTGCTTGAGTTGAGTCCATGTGTTCCTTGATCGATACTCCCAGGGTAAAGCCTGCACTTTTATTTATGTTAAGAAATGAGTTTAGTAGAGGGGATTGTCAGACATGATCTGCTAAATTGTTGACTAGGTGAATTTGGTTGCTATACTAGGATATTGTATAATGTGCTTCTAAGGTTAGAATTTTTATGAATTGGTTTGCACTACTAGAGAGATGGTGACTAAGTTTTTAAAATCTTTTGAGTCCCTGCTGTTTTCAAACCTCTTTCAGAGAGACTGCCTGTTGGTTTTGCTTGAGGACAAGTAAAAGGGTAAGTTTGGGGGAGTTGATCGACCATGGATTTTACCCATTTTTAGCCATGGTCTATAGGTGTTTTTATATATATTTACTACTACATAGATTCTATTTAGATTATTTACAGGTTCAGGTACGATTTGGAGTAAAGTGGTGATTTTGGTATCTTTTGGAGCCTTTTGAGTGCAGAGCTGCGTAGACGCGTCAGATGTTTAGATATGTATGGAGACTTTACCATGGTGAGATTGAGCTGATATTTGGACACAATATAAATCTTTGAGTTAGCTTTCCAATGCCACCAGTCTGAAGTCAATCCAACGGTTAGATCAGAAGTTATTGCCGTTTTACTGAAGAGTGGTCAGTCTGCCTCGCGAGAGAAGGCTGTCGAAAAGAGAAATGTATATCGATCGATGGTGCAACCTCTATATCGATCAATATGTATGCCAGAACGTAGGCCAACTATATTTCATGACCGATTGAAGCCCAGAAGCAACCCAAATTACCAGAATACCCTTGGACGACCAGAAATCCTATTTATATTATTCTAAGCCATTGTTGACGGCTAAGCTTTTATTCTATTGTTTTCTCTTAGTTAGGAGAGAAGGGAGGAACTCCTATCAGAGTCCTCCTGGAACTCCATTGGTTTTGCTTTTATATTATTATGCTTTTCATCTATTCATCTATGATTTATATGACAACTATCATGTTTGAATAGATCCACCTGTTAGGTTTAGGGTTCAGATAGGTTATGTGGGATTAGCCCCAAATATAGAATTGCTAAGTTGTGATATTCATCATTGAGACTATTCTTATTTCTTGTTCTTGAGTAATTAACCTGAACTTGATCTTAGATTTATTAGGCACAAGTGAGAGCTTGGCTTTTTATCTGACTTGTCTTCTCTGAGCTAGGATTGAGAAACCCTAGTGAACACATATTCAACCCAATCGTAAAGCTTACTAGAAGCGATATCGACCGATAATCCAATATATTAATCGATCGATATTGTGAAAGGTGTATCGATCGATATTCTTATAGAATAATCGATCGACACTTTCTTGTGATCAATAAACGAGAGTGGAGATCCAAGATCTAGATATTAGACTGTCTATACAACGATAGTTGTTAGATATGTACTCCCAGTTGAGTTCTAATATATCTAGCAGCTTAGTAATCTATATAATTAGGGCTTTTTGCAAAAGTGACTCAAAACTTAAAGTCAAACAGAAAACTAACCTTTTCTTTTGACTCATTTTTTTTTTGAGTTTTTAACCCCACACCTGCATTTTATCTACGAAAATGCCATTAACTTTTTATTTTTTTTGTTTTTCGAAAATGGCTTCTTTACTGTCTCAACCTCATCTTCTTCAAGTATTTACAATATTGCCACTGCCATGAATAGTGGGAACAACCTTGTACGAACTGTTTGGAGCATTTAATGCCCTTTAATGCACGTAAATCTCTTTACACTCTCTCTGTTTCAATTGTTATGAACTAAAAACAACATTTCTTTCACTTTCTCTCAATATTCATCCAAAAAACTCAAGCTTTTGATTCAAAATATGGGCGATGGTTGACAGAGCCATATTTCTTTCGTTTTGACTTACGGTTGCTTTCGTTTGAGGTTCTGGGTGGTTGGAGAAGACCCTGTGTGCAAACGAAGTCATCTCACCTAGTTTAAGGTACGAATTTGAATTTTTTTCAAAATCTGTTCGCGTAGAAGACTTACAAGTAAGTCATCTGTATGTAGAAGACTTACTGATGAGTCTTCTGGTCAAACGGACGACTAAACTAAGTCGTCCAGCTTTGTTTGTTGAAAAAAAAACACTTCAGACGACTTATATATAAGTAGTCTACGAGAAACAGGCTAGTTTTGCATTTGACCGAATCGTGTCAGATCTTTGACTATTTCTGGACGACTTATAATTCAGTCGTCTCTGGGAAAGTTAAAATTTCAATATTTTATTAAACTAGACGACTTACGTGTAAGTAGTCTTAGGTTAGTTTTGTAATTGAAAAATAAAACTTCATAATTTAACTTTTACCAGATGACATAATATAAAGTCGTCCCGTCAGAAGACTTAATTTAAAGTCGTCCGGGGAAAGCAAAGTCGTCCAGAATTTTTCCCAATTTTCTGGTCAAACCTTGCTTATCCCGGACGACCTTAAATTAAGTCGTCTAGCTGGACGACTTGTAGTTAAGTCGTCTGGAGAAAGTTAAATTTCAAGTTTTATTTTTCAATTACAAAACTAACCTAGGATGACTTACATATAAGTCGTCTAGTTTGAATAAAATATTGAATTTTTACTTTCCAGAGACGACTGAATTATAAGTCGTCCAGAAATAGTCAAAGATCTGACACGATTCAGTCAAATGCAAAACTAGCCCGTTTCTCGTAGACGACTTATATATAAGTCGTCTGAATTTTTTTTTTTAACAAACAAAGCCGGATGACTTAAAAATTAAGTCGTCCCTTTTAATTTTCAATTGCAAAAGTGACCTCTTTAGACGACTTACCTTTAAGTCTTCTGGACGACTTAATTCTAAGTCGTCTGCGATAATGTTTATTGAACTTCTTCATTTTCTCTATGTTTACTAATGTGTTTTATTTTGAATATTTGCAGATGATTTTTAAGTTACATGCAGTGTATGGAGAATGGTTGTTGAGAGATTTCCGTTGGGATTTTTGTGGTTGATGATCTCAAAGGAGCAAGATTGTTTTTATTGAATGAAGATTCAACACATGCTGAACCTGGACATGAGATCAGTGACTGTGGAGATTAGCTACTCATTACCAGCAGAAATGATGATGACTCCAGGCAGTCCTCCCATTCATGTTACAAGTGATAGACAAGTTCGAAACTTGCTCGAGATACTCAAAACGCATAGAGTATGTCTTTGTGTATCAAGCCGAAACAAGGTGGAAACGGTTTCAGAGAAAAGAGAAGAAGCTGGTGAATGGGAATAAGATGTTGGTGATAATGATGAAGCTGGTGAATGGGAAGAAGATGTTGGTGATAATGATGAAGCTGATGAATATTTAGAAGATGTTGGTGATAATGAGTCTGTTGAAGATGAAAATCAAGATGGAGAGGAGGAAAATGGGGAGGAGGAAAATGGGGAGGAGGATGCTGATAACACTATTGTTGGTGAAACGGATCAGAATGGTGGGGATTACAGTCTTTATGGAAAGGTTCAAGATGAGGACGAGGAAGATGATGATAATATTTGTTTTGAAGAAATTGAAAAGACATATGCTAAGACAAATGCTATTGAAGGAGGAAAATCGGATTGTACCAGCATCTATGTCAACCAGAGTTTTGTTAGCAAGGATGCACTGCTTTCAGAGCTGCGGTTGACAGCAGTGAGGGGTAAGTTTTCTTTCAGAATATACAAATCAACAAAAACTCTCCTTGTGGCAACATGTTGGGTTAGCGGTTGTGGATGGAAGATCAGAGCGAGTGTGAAAGATGGGATAAACATGTTTTGGGTAACAAAGTATGTGGAAAAACATTTATGCTCAATTGGAGACCGAATCGCTCAGCGGAGACACTGTACTCCAAAGTATGTTGGTAGTCTTTTCATTGATCGTGTTGGAATCATTGATGGGATAACTCCACAGCATATCACTGATGCAATGAGGAACATGTTTGGCATGACGCTTGATTACACCACTTCATACAGAGCACTGTTATATGCACAAAAATTGGTGAGAGGATCAGCAGAAGAAGGGTATTCGCGTCTGCCTTCATATCTCGAGCAAATCTCCATTGCAAATCCTGATTCTATCATGGCTATAGAACTTGATTCTAAGAAAAGATTTAAGTATCTATTTCTCTCTTTTGGAGCTTCTATCAAAGGTTTTAAGTATCAGAGAAGGGTCATTGTGGTGGATGGAACTCACCTAAGTGGAAAGTATGGAGGTGTTATGTTAGTTGCAGCCGCACAAGATGGCAATTTTCAGATATTCCCATTGGCTTTTGGGATCGTGGATGCTGAAGATGAACCTTCTTGGGAATGGTTTTTCACAAAATTGGCTAGTTGTATATCTCATGACAAGCCTCTGGTGATAGTCTCCGACCGGCACGCGGCCATTAAAAGTGCGTGTGAGAAGGTGTTTCCTTGGGCAAACCGAGGAATATATTATTATCACCTTTAAGATAACATTGTCAAAAAGTTTAAAGGGAAACATTTCATGTACTTGGTGAAAGGGGCTGCTTATGTGCACACGGTTTACGATTTTGACCGGTACATGGCTGAGATACGGAGTGCAAACCCGGAACTTGCAACGTATTTGGAGAAGGCCGATGCCAGGCTATGGTCAAGGGTTTATTGTAAGGGGAACAGGTTCAACATAAAAACAAGCAACATCGCTGAATCTATTAATTCTGCACTGAAGCGAGCAAGAGGATTTCCGATTCCGTTCCTGCTGGAGTTCATAAGGCAGAAGTTAGGAAAATGGTATTGGAAAAGGAGACAAGATGCTTTGAGTCTCCCAACTGAACATAGCCGGGGTGTTGAATACTTGCTTGCTGTTCGATCAGAGATAGCGGATACGATGACGGTCGAACCAATTGATGGATGGCGTTTCTTTGTCAAAGGTGGCAAAATAGACTGTGTGGTTGATTTGGAACATGTAAAGTGTGATTGTGGTGTCTATGGAGTGGAGAAAATACCTTGCTCTCATGCTATAGCTGCTGGAACACATGCTGGTTTGCATATCTCCACACTTGTATGTCCACTTTACTCAAAGAATCATCTGTATGCAGGATACTCAGAGAATATATATCCTATCGTGTCACAACATATTGAGGAACGAGAATGCTTTCCTCCAAACGTAAAGCGTGGTCCGGGGAGACAGAAGAAATCAAGATGGCAATCTTGGTTGGAGCTATCTAGGATGAGAGGCCACAAACCCAGGAAGAAACACAGGGCACGGAGATGCTCAAACTGCAAGGAAACTGGCCATACGAAACCACAATGTACACAACCAGTTGACTAGTTGTCCAGACGACCTAAATTTAAGTCGTCCAGTCTTGATTACCCGTCCAGACGACTAATTGTTAAGTCGTCCAGTGTTTCGTCTACCAGATAACCTTCAAGTAAGTCGTCCAGAAGACCTTCTACTATCCCTTCAAGTGTATTTTTTTTAGACGACCTTTTACTAAGTCGTCCAGTGTATTTTATTTTTAGACTACCTTCTACTATCCCTTCAAGTGTATTTTTTTTAGACGACCTTTTACTAAGTCGTCCAGTGTATTTTATTTTTAGACTACCTTCTACTATTTTTATACTACCTTATTTGTAAGTCGTCCAAACCTACCAGACGACTTATTTGTAAGTCGTCCAGCTGGAAAACCTTCCAGACGACTTATTTGTAAGTCGTCCAGCTGGAAAACCTTCCAGACGACTTATTTGTTAGTCGTCCAAACCTACCAGACGACTTATATATTTACAAATCTATACAAAGACAAGTTCAAATAAATCATACACAAGTTAGAAAATCTATACAACGACAAGTTCAAATACAAATACACAAATCATACACAAGTTAGAAAATCTATACAAAGACAAGTTCAAATAAATCATACACAAGTTATAAAATCTATACAACGACAAGTTCAAATACAAATACACAAATCATACACAAGTTAGAAAATCTATACAAAGACAAGTTCAAAGCCATACACAAATCTAATCATACATGCCCACGAACATATCACCATCCTCATTCTCTTTCAAATGCTGATCAACAAGCTCCGTCCATATAACCACCGCCATATTATCCCTCATAACCTTCGCATTGGACCTAGCAAAGTCTTTAGGGCTAAAGGGGACCCCAAGAGCATGACATTCAATGTACTTTAGAGCGTACACGCCACAATCACCATTGTTGGCCGTGGGTACATCTTTCAACCGTCTCTCATATGTGTATCGCTCCAACCCGTATTTGACCCTTCCTTCGTCGGTGTCTGCGCACTCAACAAGCAGATAAGGGACCATCTCGAGAAAAGGCTCCATTATCTCATCCCATGCTTCTGGGACGCTAGATGAAGGTATGCTGTCCCAGACGACTATGTGCCTCTTAGGGATCGATATCCAAATAGCAACCCAATGTTTGTTGTCCAAGTTCACTGGCGCATAGATATCATCAATGTCCTCCCCCCACTTCTTGTTTGATTGGCAAAATGAAGGCATTGATCCGTCATAAAAACTCGACGCCCCACCAGGTAGCATTCTTCCTAAACCTTTGTGATCAGGTGCCGATGCTTTAAAGAACAGATACTGGTCTCTCCAAGACTGGGAAAAGTTGTGATCCAGGAAGCACATTCGCTCGCTCCGGAAAGCTTGTGGGTTCTCCTGATACCTCTGCCTCAGCACATTAATCCAAGCATCTATATGCTGCATATAAAATAATACAAGTTAGAACCTTCCAGACGACTTTTATTTAAGTCGTCCAAACCTACCAGACGACTTATTTGTAAGTCGTCCAGCTGGAAAACCTTCCAGACGACTTATTTGTAAGTCGTCCAGCTGGAAAACCTTCCAGACGACTTATTGGTAAGTCGTCCAGCTGGAAAACCTTCCAGACGACTTATATATTTACAAATCTATACAAAGACAAGTTACCAGACGACTTAAAGATAAGCAGAAGACTTACTACGTCTTCCAGCCATCCTTTGGGTGTCCGGAGGATGTGATACCACCAAGTTGGTGATGTACGTGGTTTGTCCTCTTGCTTAGTGAAATAATGACTTCAAACAAAAAAGCAATCAGTTTTGGTAGACTAAATCAAGCTATTATGGGTAAAGCAATCACTTACGGATCAGTTTTCAACCAATCAGCGAGCTCCTTCAACTTAGGTCTGTTTAGTGTGGGAAATGGATTATACTTTGCCACTCTAAGGAGTTTCTTTCTCTCTGCCGTATAAGGAGATATCTGCGTGGGAGCAGGTTTCTTCGTTCGTTCACTCCTTGCACGCACAGAAGCAGTGGGAGCTGTTTTGTCCAATACAACCAGGCTCGGTTCTGAAACTGGAACGCTTGGATCGGTGGAACCAAAGCTCGGTTGTTGATCGTTGGAAGCGAAGCTCGGTTGGTCAGTGGAAGTGAGAGGAACAATCTCTTTGGAGGTGACACCATCTGCTTTATCCTCCGGCAAGATCTTATATACCGAGATCGCCACATCTGCTGTATCCTCCGGCAACAATCTCTGCAATAAAAGTTGCACACAAGTTAACCCTGGACGACTTAAATAAAAGTTGTCTGGACGACTAGTTGACCCTGGACGACTTAAACGTAAGTTGTCTGGACGACTTAAACGTAAGTTGATACTAACCTCTTTGGGCAGAGGAGAAGGCTGTTTCTTTTGAGGAGTAGGCTGTCTCGTTTGAGGAGAAGACTGTTTCTTTTGAGGAGTAGGCTGTTTCGTTTGAGGAGAAGACTGTTTCTTTTGAGGAGTAGGCTTTGCCTTTTGAGGAGTAGGCTGTCTGGTTTGAGGAGTAGGATGATTGGTTTGAAGTGTAGGCTAATCCTTTTGAGGAGTAGGCTGTCTGGTTTGAGGAGTAGGCTGATTGGTTTGAGGTGTAGGGGTAGCCTGTTTGTTACTAACCCCGGTTTCTGTGGCTTGAGGGGTAGGCTGTTTGTTACTAACCCCGGTTTCTTTGGCTTGAGGGGTAGCCTGTTTGGTTACAGGTGTAGGGGTAGCCTGATTGGTGACACCAACCTTCTTCTCCACAGCTTCCAATCTATCGGACATCTTCCTAATCTCCCTGATGCACTTCTTAAACCCATCTTTCATCATGTCAACTACGTCCTTCATGACAGCTTCCAATCTATCGGACATCACGTCCTTGAACATATTTTCAACCTCCTCTCTGGTCACCCAACTAGCCTCTTCTCTAGCCTCTTCTCTAGCCTCTTCTCTAGCCTCTTCTCTAGCCTCTTCTCTAGCCTCTTTAGGAGCCTCTTTAGGAGCCTCTTTACGAGCTTTCTTTCGAGGTCTCTGATTGTCTTCCTCCTCCTCCTCCACCTCCACCACAACCATCTCTTTGGCTCTTTTCGATGGAGTCACAAACTTAGGTTTTGTACCAGTGACTTTCCCAGCAATCCATGGTCCACTTCCACGGTCTCCGATCATACATGACTTTAATGATGTTCTCCGCGGGCACACCTCAACCTCAGAGTCCCATTTTGGCCACATTTCACTAATGTCCTTCTCAACAAAGTTGATCACGCGGGTCTGCAGTAAATAGAAGAAGAATCGAGTTAGATATTTGAAACAAAATACTAAATAGACGACTTAATTTTAAGTCATCTACTAAGTCGTCCAGCTGGACGACCTTCCAGACGACTTATTATAAGTCGTCTACTAAGTCGTCCAGCTGGAAGACCTTCCAGACGACTTATTATAAGTCATCTACTAAGTCGTCCAGCTGGAAGACCTTCCAGACGACTTATAATAAGTCGTCTACTAAGTCGTCCAGCTGGAAGACTTTCCAGACAACTTAATTAAGTGAAGATGGAAAGGTACCTGACTCAAGATAGCAGCTTTCATGAATCTGCGGCCTCTGCTGCCCTCGTAAGCCAGAATCGGTGGAAGCGGACTGTTTGCTCTGGGACTACCAATACTAGCACCCATTCCCGGCAGAGCTTCGTACGCCCAGACCTGAAGAACTTGTATAAAACCATCCACGGTGTAACAGCCAGTAATATCTTTGTTCCACAAAGAGTCCATCTGCACCTTAAACGCGACTCTCCCCCATGGATAATTCTCAAACCGTTCTAAATCCATCACTAGCCTTGCCAGAGTAGCTCGTGTAGCGGTTGAAAACTTTCTCCCTTCAATGAATCCAGTGAAGATGGAAAGGTACGCGAGCCGCTTGCGATCTTCCTTGGACCAATCCCCGCATCTCTTCAGTGCTGCTATTATCTGATCAGTAGTTGGCCCAGCTTCCAGATGAACTCCCATCATCCCCCAGAAAGAAACCATCTTTTCGGTAACTTCACATTTTGGTGTCTCAAGGTCCTCGATGTACTCGCAGTTTAGACCAGTGAGGTTTTTAAACTCTAACAGTGAAAACCTCACAGGTTCTGGACCAACGAGAGACCACATCTCGTACTTCTTCTTAATGTCCAGCTTTAAACAGAGCATGTAGTGAACCAGCCTTGAAGCCCAACCAAATCCCTGCTCCTTGAACTTGATGAAAACTCCCAATCTCGACTCCTTGAGCTCTTCAAATTCATCATCAGTGAGAGCTTCCCTAAGAGCAGTATGCAACTTGTTGTTATCCGTATGATACGAAATGCTATTGTGGGGTTCTGGCTCTTCCCCTAATGTGTATAACCTACGGGGGAGTTCTGGAATATCCATCCTTTTTGTCTGCAAAATAATCAAAGACAACAATAGAAGTCAGAACACAAGCTAAATCAATCACGCCTTAATTGTTACTCCAGACGACTTTAATATAAGTCGTCTGGAAAGTCGTCCAACTGGACGACTTAGTTGACGACTTATATTTAAGTCGTCTAAAAAGTCTTCCAAATGGACGACTTATATTTAAGTCGTCTACTAAGTCGTCCAGTTGGAAGACTTTCCAGTAGAAAAATTTCAAGCGGACCTGATTAGTCGCATAAGGAGTTGGAGTACTCGTCATTGTGGTTATAGATCTGAAAAAATAAACGTGAAACGGTGACAATGAGTAAATTGATAGAGACAACGTTTTATGTTCATCTTTTACTCGAGATTGATGACTTACCGGCGTTAGGGTTTACAGAGAAACGGCGCTACGGTTTACAGAGAAGAAGCGGCGGCGCTAGGGTTTAGAAGAAGCGGCGGTGCTAGCTAGTGTTTAGAGGAAGCGGCGGTGAGAACGTTGGTGAGCACGGTGGCGAGGGCGACGGTTTGTTCGGAAATAGTGGAAGCGGGGGCGCTAGGGTTTAGAGGAATCGGCGGCGCTAGGGTTAGAAGAAGCTGCGGCGACAACGGTGAGAATGAAGTGAGATAGATAGCCAACGTTGAGAACGATGGTTTGTTCAGAAATAGTGGGAATTCGAATCGCCTTTGATATCGCCGGTGAGAGAGAACTGTTAGGGTTTCTGAATTTAGCGGAAAATGAAAAAAAAAATCACCTTATATATTGGGTAAATAATCCGGTTAGCTTTAAAAGTACATTGGTAAAAGTTAAGGTTTGGTCCGGTTTAGACGACTTATTCTGGCTGATAATGTACATCAGACGACCTAATATTTAGTCGTCTGTGCACAGAAGACTAAATATTAAGTCGTCCTAGACCCTAAAATGAACCCCTAAACTAAAATGACTAAATTAACTTACTAACCACGTTATAAAATCAAATTATACTTCAATAGTGTTTACTATACACAGAAATGAACACGCTTAGGTAATTTTAAAAAAATTTTAAAAACGGTTTTAATGCTTTCCAAAATCTAACCCTAAGAACACATACAATACTACAACATATGTTGATGAAACATAAACTAAAGAATATCATGACTCACTACTTTCACTCATCTGGGCTGAAAATAATTGAAATTTGTTATATATTAATTTATATCTCTTAAGACATATGTTAATTACATAATTCCAATTTTTCACTTATCAAAATATTTTTTACAAAATTTTTAAATTATGTTTAAGAATAACTGTCCAGACGACTTTAAGTTAAGTCGTCTGGACAACTTATTTTCAAGTCGTCTAAACAGACGACTTGCGAGGGGTAGAAACGTAAAAAAAATCTGTTTTTTTGTTTGTTCACAAGGAGATAGTTGTAATTTCAATAGCCTTTTAGGTTACTTTTGCCTTTGACCCAAGTTGGGGTATTCTTTTGGGTTTGACTCCAAGTTTTGAGTCACACTTGGCAATTCTCCCATATAATTATAATCCTGATTTTCTGAATAGAAACCCTAAGTCTAGCAACCATCCTTCCATCAAACAACTCCTTGCCAGGTTGAACAATTATCTTGTTTAACTTGTTTACTATTTTATTAGTTACTTATTTATTTACTGCATTATAAACTATTAGCCTAGCTTAATGATATAACTATTAGATCTATTAGGTTTCGTAGCTCCCCGTGAATTCGATCCCTAAGTACTACAACTCGACCTCTTATTTGAGAAAGTATAAATCACTCCTTAGGGTAATTTGAGTGAAATCAAAGTGGTAAGTCCACACATAGTTGTTTTCTTCCTGTGACTTGTTATCGAGATGACCCAACCGGAAAGAAACATAATGAGAATAGTATATCAGTGTACCACGCTAGAAATAAGCTACAGATGAATACAATGTTAAAGCAACACAATAAACAAATAAAGACAAAAAGGATATCATCGTCATCTACCTTGGAAAGGGTGAAAGCTGAACTCAGTAACGACACACAAATTACCCTTTAGCTTATAAAGAAGTGTTTCTGGCACAGAAGTCTTGTGTTGTCCTGTACTAGACCAATAAGAAGGTGTGGCACCAATTTTTTCTCTTTCATCAAGTGTTTTCAAGATACTCTCTTCAGGGAAGTTATCAGTGCTAGACGCTATAATCGCATCAGCAATACAGCTTTTAGTGGGAGACGCAGATGAGACCTTAGAAGAAGATTATGGTTCTAAGTCCGTGTCAACGCCGACATTGTTAACCGAGTGGTTTTGTTTTGTCAGCCGTTAACCGAGTGGTTTTTTTTTTCAACACCGAGTGGTTAGTTCTGTCTTTTTTTCTCTAAATTACTTTTTTTAAATGAAAAGCAATATATAATAATAACTTTATCTTTGACCAAAAATAATAATAAATTTATCAAATTAATAAATTAACTAGATTTTAATCCAAAACACAAAACTATTTTTGCTTACAAAATTTTATTTAGTAGAATCTATAATTGTATCATATTTTATGTATTTTAACCTTTACAAAATAATAATTAATATTATATATATTTTTTCTTAGTCCACATTTAAAAAAATAAATAAATGAAAACAGTTTATGAAAAATGTCCTCTTGTTTTTTTATATTTGTATAAATTTAGATTTCAGTTTAAAATTTTTGAAATAAACTGAAAGGTTAATTGGAAATGTTAATATGTTCATATTTTATATTTGTAAAGATAAAATTTAATACAAATTTCCAAAATAACTTTAGTTACATTCTTAAAAAACCTATAATATAGCACAATATCATAATTTTAAATTTATAAATTTAGATTTCAGTTTTAAATTTATAAAATAAAGTGAAATCACCAATTTGAGATGTAAATATTTTCATATTTTACATTTGTAAAGTTAAAGTTTTAATACAAATTGCCAAAATAACTTTAATTATATTCTCAACTACCCTATACTATAACATATATCATATTTTATATTTATTTTTATATAAAGCAATACATGTAATTTTTGCGTTGATTTATATATATTTTTGTTTTACATTTTTTTTCAGAACCCCTTTGTCAAAACAAAACAATTTTTTTTTTCAGATGACAAAGAAAAAGAAGGAAGTTTGGTTGATAAATAAACTAGATTTTAATTTGTGATTCAAAAATGTTGAGTTTTTTTATGTAAACTAGATAGGAATTAGTATTTGGGATTGTTATAATTACAAATTCATTATACAGAATGGGAACTTTTTAAAAAAATTGTGATTTATTAATTAGTTTACTTAAATTTTGGGCTATTTACAAAATGAGGTCAAAACTAAAGTCAAACACAAAATTAACCTCTTTTTTTTTGAAAATTGTTTTTGCCCTATTCATCCCACAAGTTCAATTTATTTACGAAATTGCCATTATTTTATTTGTTTATTTCGAAATTGGTTTTTTACCCTCTCGATCTCATCTTCTTCAAATATTTACAAGATTTCAATTTCCATCAATACATCAACCACCATGAACAAACAATTTGAAGCTCTTAATGCATCTAAATTGAAACTTAACTCATTCTTTCTCCATCCTTATCAACTAAAAACAACTCCTCTTTCACTTTCTCTCCATATTCATCTATAAAAACCCAGTATTTTGATTCTAAATTTTTTTATGGTTCATAGAGCAATTGAAACTTACAATTCTTGGTGGGTCACATTCGTTCGAGCTTCTGTGTTCTTGGTGAAGACTTCTGGGAGCTAAGAAAGTTATCTCACTAGTTTAAAGTATGAAATTGAGTTTTTCCAGATTTGTTCGTCTAGACAACTTCCAGGTAAGTCGTTTGGCTGTGGACGACTTAGCTGGAAGTCTTCGGGTCAAACCAGAGGTTAGTTTTGTAATTGACTTTTAATATGTGTTTTTCTCGACGACTTACATGGAAGTCGTCCAGCTTTCTTTGTTAAAAATAAAATTCCAGATGACTTCCATGAAAATAGTCTAAGATAAACATGTTAGTTTTGTATTTGACCGAATTGTGTCAGAAATTTGACTTTTCCAGACGACTTCCATGTATCTAGTAGAAAACCAAAAAAATCAAAATTTTATTAAAATTAGACGACTTACATGTAAGTCATGTAGGTCGTCTCAGGTTAGTTTTGCAATTGAAATATTAAACAATTTTTTTTCTTTTAGACGACTAACAGGGAAGTCGTCCAGTGGACGACTTACATTTCAGTCGTCCCATATTTTATTCTGAGATTCAGGTCAAACCTTAGGTCAAACCTTGGTTATCTTGGACGACTGAAGTGTAAGCCGTCCACTGGGACGACTTCCTTGTTAGTCATCTAATTTTTTTTTGTTTAATATTTCAATTACAAAACTAACCTGAGACGACTTACATTTAAGTCGTCTATTTTTAATAAAATATTGATTTTGTGGTTTCTATTAGACGACTTACATGGAAGTCGTCTGGAAAAAGTCAAACTTTTGACACAATCCGGTCAAATGCAAAACTAACATGTTTTTCCTAAACGACTTACATGGAAGTCGTCGAAGGTCATCTCGAGATTTTTCTTTTACAAAGGACAACTTCCAGGGAAGTCGTTCCAGGGAAGTCTGCTGCTCAGACGACTTCTATGGAAGTCGTCTTTGTAAAAATTTAATTGCAAAAATGACATATATGGCGACCTCTCTGGACGTCGTCCAGACGACTTCCATAGATGTCGTCTGCGTCAATGTTTAATAAAATTGTATTTTCTCTAAAATTATAAAAACTTTTTAACACTTTCTTGTTAGGTCACATAAATTAGACAATATTAGGGCTACTGAATGAAATTTATAACTTTATTGATGATATTATGAGGTTATCAACATTCATGTTAATTAAAGTTTCAAGCTAATGAGAGAAGACTTCATACGAAGTCGCTAGAAGACTTCCCGAGAAGTCTTCTACGTTAACTATTGTAATGTGTTTTAACTCATACATGCAGTGTATGGAGAATGGTTGTTGAAAGATGGATTTTTGATAACTTATACACTAGTTTCCGTGGAAGTCTTCTACGCTAGTTTTTAAGTCTTCTAAACTTTTTTTTTTGAAAAACTTATATTTTTAAGAGTGTTAAGTAGCTTCAAAATATGTAAAACTTTGATTTTCAAAATATGTTTTCTCTCTTAGTTTTACTAAATTTGACTAAGTTTTTCAACAAAAACTTGTAAAAAATCTGATATGCTTTGACTAGTTACAATTTTTTGTTTCGCTCTCTTAAGTACTTTTGATATAGACACCAATGATGATAATTGTTATGAGTTGGAAGAAGGGTTAAAATGCTTCTTAAAATGTTGTATCAGTATGAGGCTATCAACATTCTTGTTTATTAAGATGAGAAGAAGGCCATTAGAATTTTTATTGCATATGAGAGATCCAAAGATAAGAAAAAGCTATTGAATCCAATTATTTCATTGATTTGTAAATGTGTAAACACATTGTTAGCACATATATTATATCTTGGTAAACTTTATCCATGATTTTACAGAAAAAATCACAACTAAACACATGCAAAGCACTAAACATACAACAAACAAAACTATTACATATCATTCATTTACAAAGATAAGATTGGACTCCACTTGATATGGAAGAAGACTTCGTCAGACGACTTCGAGGAAGTCCAGACAACTTCGAAGGTCTAGACGACTTCCATGAAGTCCAGACGACTTCTAGGAAGTCCAGACGACTTCCAAGAAATTCGTCCAGACGACTCCCAGGAAGTCCAGACGACTAACATGTAAGTCGTCCTGAAGTTTTCCAAATCTGAAAAACCAGCATATCCAAATCCAGATATGAAAAATCTGCACATCCATAAACATTCAAATGACTTAAAAAATAGAAGAAATGAGTGGAAGATTAGATAGATATACTTTTATAGAACACACAACGTACATATCCAAGTGGAAGATGAGAACCATCTAATCAAAAACCTGCAAAAAGACAGATTAGTGAGAGAGACATGAGACAAAACTGAAAATTTATATAATGTTTGGTGTTTTCAAGTCAAAGAGATTAGAGTGGGTTTTGAGAGTTTTAGTTTGGGAAAAAAAGTAAGAACTTTATACCATAAGAAATTACCAAACGAAGAAAAATCAGACATAAAATTTACCAAAACGCTCAGATCTGTTATGAAAGAGAGAAACATGGTAGAAGACTCCGTCAGACAACTTTCAGGAAGTCCAGGCGACTTTCAGGAAGTCCAGATGAGTTCCAGGAAAGTCGTCCATACGACTTCCAGGAAGTCCAGACGACTAACAAATAAGTCGTCCAGAAGTCTTCCGGATCTGAAAAAGCTGCATATCCAAATACAGATCTGAAAAAACTTGCATATCCAATAACGTTCAAATGACTTTAAAACAGAGAAAATGAGTGGAAAATTAGACAGATCTACTTTTATAGAACACACAAAAATACATATCTAAAATTAATAGATCTACCTTTAAATAAGTGGAATATTGATATCTTGCATATTAGCATTGTTTGATCATATAGACTAGAAATTAGCCATGTTTAGGTTGCATTTTGCATACATAAGTCTTTATTAGGTATTGGAACACTACATGGAGCTTTTGGAGATATTTGGGAGCATTGTGATCCAAAAGGGGTGAAAGATGAGCATGGATGGAGGCATTATAGAAATCTTCTGTTGCTAAGATTTTTTGGAGACACATAAGTGAAAGTGGTTTCAAGTCATTTGGAAATGTAATGAAGGAGTAATGATCAATTTACTAGAGGTATATCCATCCTGGTCGAGCATCACAGAGTGACCTTCCAGAGCGACCCACTAAGGTCGCTCCCAACCCAGAGCGACCTCCATGGAGTGAGGCCTCAGGGTTTCTCGCTTTTTTATCGTTTGGAGACCCAAAAGATGGACCCGGAGCGACGTGCCAGAGCGACCACCCAAGGTCGCTCCCAACAGCCAGAGCGACATCCCAGAGCGACACGCCTACGTCACTGCGCGTCATTTACTTGGTCAAAACATATGATTATCCAGGGACCTTTTGGGCATTTGTCTGGACGTTTTACACTTTCTAAGCCTACGTTAAAGTACTTTTTGTAAGCCAATCGGGCAGAGGATTTTGGATCTATTGAGAAACACACAAAAACATCTTAAAAATTTCATCTTTTTTGATCATTTCATTGTCATGTTCTTGTGTTCCTGTTGATTTCAATCTATTATCTGTCTATCTCTACATGATTAAGCTTAAATCCAATATGGGTTTGAGAGGAATCATGTAGATTAGTGAGTAATCCACCTTTGATTTCATGGGTTATGGAGATTAAGGGTGATTAGGCTAGTTCAAGGATGTTTAGTGTAGATTTCTCTTATTCCTTGCTACTAGAGTATTCATAATGCCTTTTTTGAGTTGGCCTCCCAAAGGATGAGGTTTAGGTATTTCCCACCCACAAGATGTTTGATCAAATGCTTGAGCCAACTCTCCTAAGCTTTTAACATACTTTACCAAAGACATTTGTTATTAAATGTGTTAAGATAGCTAACAGACAGAGGTTGGATAGTTTTAGAATGATGAACATTACATTTTTGTTGCAGTCATTTGAGAGTAGGAGATATAATGTGTAATTTTTTTCTTTATACAGGGAGACAAAAAAATCAATTTGGTTAAATATTTTCCATTCAGCCAACTTACTTGTAAGTCGTCCAAAAGACTTTAACTTTTTTAGCCGGAAACTAAAATATTTAGGAGGAACTATTTGGACGGCTTACATTTAAGTCATCTCGTTTAAATTATTCAACAAACGACTTAAAAGTAAGTCGTCCATACCCTAAGCAAAACCCCTAAGCTAAATTAACTAACTAACCACTTCATAAAATCAAATTAAACTTAAAAATGTTATTATACACTGAAATAAACACATATACGTAAAAATTTACTTTTTCAAAAAATAATCCAAGTTGAGGTATATGTTTGGGGTTAAAATCAAGTTTATGTCATATTTGGTAATTTTCCCTAAATTTTTTATATGTACAATATTTTGAAATTCCCCCTTAGATGTACATATTTTTTCCAAACCCAAAAAAAAACCAAAAAAAAACTCAAAATACTAGTTTGATTCGGGTCAGGGTCGAGGGATAAATACCTATCTTTATTTTTTTTTTTTTTGAGGATTTTGGGTAAAATTTTAAAAATATATTTAGAATATTCAGATAAAAATCTATTTAGAATGCTCAAAATACTAGTTTGATTTGGGTCAAGGTCGAACGAAAAATAGCTATCTTTATTTTGTTTTGAGTTGCATATCTCTGTTCGAATCTGCGTTCTACTCAAGACTTGCTCATGTACCCAAAGTACCCTAGTTTATTTTGTATTTTAGGTATATTTGAGTATTTTGGATATGTTTTTGTATTATGAATGTTTTTAAGCTTTTTTTTTTCTTGACAACAAAAGAAAAATCTACTCTACTTGCTAGCCACCAGATCAGCAAACCAAACCAGAGGTAACGCATCCACATATAACATAGCCGAAGGAGAAAGCCTTGCACCACGTGCAAGTTTGTCTGCCATTGTATTTTGTGCCCTTGGAATATGTTGGATCTTGAAATTAGTGAAGAAAGTCTTACTGCGGCAAAACTCCTCCATATGTGTAGCTTTTTGGTTTATGTTTCGAAAATAGCTTTGGATTTTCGGTAAAATTTTAAAAATCTATTTAGAATATTCAGATAAATTTTGGGTAAAAATTGCGTATAACCAGATCTTACAGCCATTGACATCGGAAGTCTTAAAATTATTTCCATGTTTACATATTTAGAGTATATTGTATTTATTGCTAGAGATTTTCAATCCCTTAGCTATTTTCTTAGTTTCTGGATAATGTATTAATCATAGATTTAGAATATTGTTAAAATTTGTGTGTCGAGAAATATTCTAACTAAATAAATAGTATAAGATTTTTGTAAGTCGTCCAAAAGACTTTAATTTTTTTAGCGGGAAACTACAATATTTAGGAGGAAATATTTGGACGGCTTACATTTAAGTCATCTCGTTTAAATTATTAAACAAACGACTTAAAAGTAAGTCGTCCATACCCTAAGCATGACCTCTAAGCCAAATTAACTAACTAAACACTTCATAAAATCAAATTAAACTTAAAAAATGTTATTATGCACTGAATAAACACATATAGGTAAAAATTTACCTTTTCAAAAAAAAATCCAAAATGTAACCCTAAAAATACATTTAATACTACAACATATGTTCTCAAACCCTAAAAACCAAGGAATATCATGATTAACTACTTTTCACTCATCTATGTTGAAAACTATTCAATTTTATTATATCTTAATTTACATCACTTAAAACTGTTTATCATTACATGATTTTAATTTTTCACTTGTCAAAATTTTTTTTTTTTTCAATTTATAAATTATTTTAAAGATTAACTACGCCAGACAACTCACTTAAAAGTCGTCTGGACGACTTTCAGAATCGCGGACGACTTTCAGAATCGCAGACGACTCAATCGATTTCATAGACGGCTTACTTGTAAGTCTATAAGAAGACTTTATTATTTTTAGCGGAAAATTAAAATACTTAGGCGGAAATATTTGGGAGACTTACATTTAAATCATCTGGTTTAAATTTATTCAACAGAGGACTTAAAAGTAAGTCGTCCATACCCTAAACATAGCCCCAAAGATAATTTAACTAACAAAACAATTCATAAAATCGAAATAAACTTAAAAAGTGTTTACTATACACTGAAATAAACACATATAGGTAAAAATTTACTTTTTCTAAAAAAATTCAAGCTTTCCAAAATCTAACCCTAAGAATACATACAATATTACAACATATGTTGTCAAACCCTAAAACCAAACAATATCTTGATTAACTACTTTCACTCATATATGTTGAAACTATTCAATTTTATTCTATCTTAATTTACATCACCTAAAAGTGATTATAATTACATGATTTTAATTTTTCACTTGTCAAAATATTTTTTTCTTAATTTATAAATTATTTTTAAGATCAACTACTTCCAAGTAAGTCGTCTAGACGACTCTCAAAATCATAGACGACTCAGACGACTTAGTGGGGCTATATTCGTAAAAATGACTTCTGTTTTTTTGTTGGGTCACAAGGGGCTGCCTGTTATTTCACAAGGCTTTTAGGTTACTTTTGCATTTGAATCAAGTTGAAGTATATGTTTGGGGTTAAAATCAAGTTTTATGTCATATTTGGTAATGTTCCCTAAATTTTTTATATGTACAATATTTTGAAATTCCCCCTTAGATGTACATATTTTATCCAAACCCAAAAAAACCAAACAAAACTCAAAATACTAGTTTGATTCGGGTCAGGGTCGAGGGATAAATACCTATCTTTATTTATTTTTTTTTGAAGATTTTGGGTAAAATTTTAAAAATGTATTTAGAATATTCAGATAAAAATCTATTTAAAATGCTCAAAATACTAGTTTGATTTGGGTCAAGGTCGAAGGAAAAATAGCTATCTTTATTTTGTTTTGAGTTGCAGATCTCTGTTCGAATCCGCGTTCTACTCAAGACTTGCTCATGTACCCAAAGTACCCTAGTTTATTTTGTATTTTAGGTATATTTGAGTATTTTGGATATGTTTTTGTATTATGAATGTTTTTAAGCTTTTTTTTTCACGACAACAAAAGAAAAATCTACTCTACTTGCTAGCCACCGGATCAGCAAACAAAACCGGAGGTAACGCATCCACATATAACATAGCTGAAGGAGAAAGCCTTGCATCACGTGCAAGTTTGTCTGCCATTGTCTTTTGTGCCCTTGGAATATGTTGGATCTTGAAATTAGTGAAGAAAGTCGTACTGCGGCAAAACTCTTCCATATGTGTAGCTTTTTGGTTTATGTTTCGACAATAGATTTGGATTTTCGGTAAAATTTTAAATATCTATTTAGAATATTCAGATAAATTTTGGGTAAAATTTGTGTATAACCAGATCTTACAGTCATTGACATCGGAAGTCTTAAAATTATTTCCATGTTTACATTATTAGAGTATATTGTATTTATTGCTAGAGATTTTCAATCTCTTTGCTATTTTCTTAGTTTCTGGATAATGTATTGATCATAGATTTAGAATATTGTTGAAATATGTGTGTCGAGAAATATTCTAACTAAATAAATGGTATAAGATTTTAGTAAGTCGTCCAAAAAGACTTTAATTTTTTTAGCGGGAAACTACAATATTTAGGAGGAAATATTTGGACGTCTTACATTTAATTCATCTCGTTTAAAGTATTCAACAAACGACTTAAAAGTAAGTCGTCCATACCCTAAGCATGACCCCTAAGCTAAATTAACTAACTAAACACTTCATAAAATCAAATTAAACTTAAAAATGTTATTATACACTGAAACAAACACATATAGGTAAAAATTTACTTTTTCAAAAAAAATCCAAAATATAACCCTAAAAATACATACAATACTACAACATATGTTGTCAAACCCTAAAAACCAAAAAATATCATGATTAACTTCTTTTACTCATCTATGTTGAAAACTAATCAATTTTATTATATCTTAATTTGCATCACTTAAAACTGTTTATAATTACATGATTTTAATTTTTCACTTGTCAAATTTTTTTTTTCAATTTATATATTATTTTAAAGATTAACTACGTCATACAACTTACCTTAAAGTCGTCTAGACGACTTTCAGAATCGCAGACGACTCAGACGACTTCCAAGACGGCTTACTTGTAAGCCTTTGAGAAGATTTTAATATTTAGCGGAAAATTGAAATATTTAGGCGGAAATATTTGGGAGACTTACATTTAAACATCTGGTTTAAATTATTCAACAGACGACTTAAAAGTAAGTCGTCCATACCCTAAACATAGCCCCAAAGCTAATTTAACTAACAAAACAATTCATAAAATCAAATTAAACTTAAAAGTGTTTACTATACACTGAAATAAACACATATAGGTAAAATTTTACTTTTTTCTTAAAAAATTCAAGCTTTCCAAAATCTAACCCTAAGAATACATACAATATTACAACATATGTATTGAAACCCTAAAACAAAAGAATATCATGATTAACTACTTTCACTCATATATGTTGAAACTATTCAATTTTATTCTATCTTAATTTACATCACCTAAAAGTGATTATAATTACATGATTTTAATTTTTCACTTGTCAAAATATTTTTTTCTTAATTTATAAATTATTTTTAAGATCAACTACTTCCAAGTAAGTCGTCTAGACGACGACTCTCAAAATCATAGACGACTCAGACGACTTAGTGGGGCTATATTCGTAAAAATGACTTCTGTTTTTTTGTTCGGTCACAAGGGGCTGCCTGTTATTTCACAAGACTTTTAGGTTACTTTTGCATTTGGTTCAAGTTGAGGTATATGTTTGGGGTTAAAATCAAGTTCTATGTCATAGTTGGTAATTTTCCCTAAATGTTTTATATGTACAATATTTTTAAATTTTCCCTTAGATGTACATATTTTATCCAAACCCAAAAAACAAAAACAAAATGCAAAATACTAGTTTGATTCGGGTCAGGGTCGAGGGATAAATACCTATCTTTATTTTATTTTTATTTTTTTGAGGATTTTGGGTAAAATTTTAAAAATGTATTTAGAATATTCAGATAAAAATCTATTTAGAATACTCAAAATACTAGTTTGATTCGGGTCAATGTCGAAGGAAAAATAGCTATCTTTATTTTGTTTTGAGTTGCAGATCTCAGTTCGAATCCGCGTTCTACTCAAGACTTGCTCATGTACCCAAAGTACCCTAGTTTTTTTTTTTGTATTTTAGGTATATTTGAGTATTTTGAATATGTTTTTGTATTATGAATGTTTTTAAGCTTTTTTTTTCTCGACAACAAAAGAAAAATCTACTCTACTTGCTAGCCACCGGATCAGCAAACAAAACCGGAGGTAACGCATCCACATATAACATAGCTGAAGGAGAAAGCCTTGCATCACGTGCAAGTTTGTCTGCCATTGTCTTTTGTGCCCTTGGAATATGTTGGATCTTGAAATTAGTGAAGAAAGTCTTACTGCGGCAAAACTCCTCCATATGTGTAGCTTTTTGGTTTATGTTTCGATAATAGTTTTGGATTTTCGGTAAAATTTTAAAAATCTATTTAGAATATTCAGATAAATTTTGGGAAAAATTTGTGTATAACCAGATCTTACAGTCATTGACATCGGAAGTCTTAAAATTATTTCCATGTTTACATATTTAGAGTATATTGTATTTATTGCTAGAGATTTTCAATCTCTTAGCTATTTTCTTAGTTTCTGGATAATGTATTGATCATAGATTTAGAATATTGTTGAAATATGTGTGTCGAGAAATATTCCAACTAAATAAATAGTATAAGATTTTTGTTTGATATTTTATATAAAGTTTGGTAAGATATTTGTTTAGATATCAGAATAAAAAGTATAATTATAATTTGTTAAATGTATTTATTTGATATTGTATACTATTTTAGTTTTTTTGCTATGTAAGCATAATTTAATATAAATTTTTTGTTAAGATATTTATTTATAAGTAAAAATATATCTGTAATTTTTGAACTACATGTTTTAAAAATTCATCTTGTTAATTGAGTAGTTAGCTAAGGTTCACCCAACAAACCCAACCCTCACAAAATAGTTTCTCTTCATAGTTTCGGTATGAAGCTTCTGAAATGACTGAATGAAGATATAGTTTTACAAACATCATTTCTGAAAGCCTCACAAAATTGTTTCTCTTCGTAGTGGTGGTCGTTATAAGAAATTGACAACACTTTTCATGCCTCTCAAATCTTCTGTTTTTTTTTGTTGTCCAAATCTTCTGTTTATTTATTAGAAATAATACCTTATACTTTAATGGTTAGAAACCAACTTTTATACCTTATATGGACAGTGGATTAATAAATGTTATTTTGATAAAGTCTTTTTTTGATGAAAATAAAGGTAATAAACGTTGTTGCTTTGATTATAATGTAACATGATATTCTTTTGTTGCTATATAATAAGGTTAAGTCATAAATGTTAGTTGTATATAATAGATTAAGTTAAAAATGAAAGGGTCCATCAACCTTTCATAAGTAGATTTTTTAAGAATGGTTCTGTTTTAATAGTATAGATTTTCATCTATTCCATGCATACACTTTGGTTCATATTGCATAGTCTTTGGAAACTTGAAAAACAAAAAAAAAAATTAAGATGGCAATTATTTTCTTTTTTAAAAGGTTAAACAATAAATAACAACTTCAGTTAAATATGTATATAGTTTTTGACATAGTTCATAATAAAAATATGTCTACGAAGACGATTTTGTTGTTTGTTATTAAAAGCAATGCTCTGTGACAAGAAGTGTTTTAAAACCCGGAACAGCTGGTTGGATCATGACTCTTGTGGGAACCGAAATTCGCACTGTCGATTTTGATTAAGTAAAACGGAGGAAAGCTAAGTAAACCTAACTTTCCTTGAAGGTCCGGATTCTCTGCGACAACCAACGACAAGTGATCAAATAAATGCGGAAAGGTTTTATTGAGATTTGGGACTGGACCTTAAGGAAGGCTGCCTACGTACCCCTTTCGAGGATCAAGTCGGACGTAGTTCAGTTGGAAGGGTTTGAACAAGAGATCGAACTGCCTGGCGGAGTTCGTCTAGTACGAGCGTTAGTCATAGAAACGGGCATGTCGAGAATAATGCCTAGGGTTTCTATGTGCGGAACTCTAAGTAATTTTACGGTTTTGGTAAAAAAACTTAATTTTACAGGTTTAGAGGAAAAACATAATTTTGTCGTTTTTACGAAAAAACTCATTTTGAGGTGTTCATGGAAAAAATTAATTTTGTTGTTTTGGTGAGAAATAAAACTTTTTGGTTTTGATGGAAAACCATGATTTTGAGATTTTGAAAAAAAAAATCAATATTTTCGTTTTTGGTGAGCATGTTATAGTTTTACCAAAAAAACTAAAATTGACGGTAAAATATTTAGGGGGTGTATTCAACCGAGAATTTTAGGTGATTTGTGTTAAAATGACAAATCTACTGTTATTCAAACATGAATTTTAAAAACTCATTTAAAATCTACTGTTGTTATTGAACTTGACATTTCGTAAAGTACTCTGAAATCCACAGTTATTAAAAATATTATAAGTTGTGGAGTTTTAAATTTTTGAAGTGATTTTAAGGTGTTTAGGTGGAGTTTCTTAGTTGAAAAAAAAATAAAACTCAAATCTCATTGTTTTAAGTGATATTCTAGAGTAGTTTAACAAAAATCACATAAATCTCTGCAACTTATTAAAATCATCTAAATCTAAAACTCTATTAAAAATCAAATCACATCAAATGTTAAATTCAATACATACTCTTTCTGATTTTGAGGCGCAAATGTTATATCAAACTCTTTTTTTTATTTGCATCCCAAATAATTATATATTTTGAATATTATAGATTTTTCATCCAGATGCAACATTGAGATGCTGATAGTGTGTTAAAATAAAAATAAAAACATCGGAATTTCTCATCGGAATTTTAAACCCAAAATAAGTAAATGGGCCTCGAAGGCCCAGCATATCTTATAACCCAGTGGAATGACAGTATATAAATAAAAAGCAAAAGAGGGAATAGGAAAAGAAAAGCGAACAAACAATATGGCGACGCGATTCGCCGGCAGCGGGGATACAAATCCGAGTCTTAGCAAGCTGAAAGAAGCCGTCATCGCTACCACATTAGGCGGTGTCGGCGGAGCTGTTTGCTGCGGCATGGTAGGAATGTTCATCTTGGCCCCACTGGCGCGGGGTTCCCCAGGAGCACTGAGCCGGACTCAGGTTTTGTTCAATCTTCATATAATCCCATTTTCCCAAGTAACCGTCGTTTCTAAGGGTTACGTGAATCAGTACGCTCGTGAGTATGCTCGGAACGGTTCAGCATGTTTCGCTGCATGGTGTGGAATTGAATCCATAATGAAGGGAATCAGAGGCAAAGATGATCTTACTTGTTGGTAAATTTATCTAATTTTTTTTTATCATCCTTTCTTTTTATGCACTTTTCTTTGTGGTATTTATTTATTTATTTTTTTGTTATAACTTTGCTGCAGTTTGGTCTCGACATCAGGTGGTGGGATGGCATACTCTATTGTGAGCAACGGCTTGAAAATAAAGCCTGCACAAGCACTCCTCAGCGCTGCTGCTTTCGCTGTTTTGCCAGGAACATATTATAAGGTGATTGATTGATTGAGATTGTTTATGTCGGAGTTAAGTGGTTTCATGAATTAATTAATTAATACAAGAGCGTATCTTCTTACTTAACACCGTTTTTTTTTTTCTTTTTTTTCCCTTGAGGTGAGGGAAACAATCAGATCGCGCAATGCCCAAGACGCCTTTTACACAGATGCAAGAGCTATGCTATTGAAGCTACGCCTTGAGGAATACGAGAATAACTTCAAGAAGGGACATCTCACTGATCTCACCTTACCATTGCTCACTGATAGGTTCTGTATATATACATCTTCCCTTCAAGCTTGAGTTTATTATGTAGCAACTATAAAACTAATTATCCTCTTTCTGAATCCAGTGACCTAAAAGAAGTGAACATTCCATCAGGGGCGAGGCGTCTGATACTAGATCATATCAAGAGGTTTGTTTGTTTACAAGCTTCTATACTCTCTTACATTGATCAAAGATGTGAACTGGATCCAACAGTGCTCTGTTGTTTTGAGTGCAGGCACGATAAGATGGTAAACCGCAAGTGAGGATAGCAGTTTATATATGGATTGGTGATGACTTAGAATCTTGCTAGTTTGTAATAATAATCTTAAGTCTTTATTCAAAGCCAAGAACATAAACATCACTTTATTCCCTGAAATTTTATGTATGCGTAAGTTAAAACAACAACATAAGTTATAACACAACCTTGTTGAATTATCAACCCCGAACCTCGTACTCTCATAGTTTACCTTCAATGATCTCATCACTCGATTTCACCATTTGAGGAGTGAGATGATTCTTCCAGTCACCAACCTTCACCTTTCCTGAAGAACACATTAGAATCTATACCAATTCTCGTTGTCCCGTTCTTGTGGGTCTCCAAGTTGCTCAAGTTACTCAAACTACACAGGTTCAAGATCTTATCCACCGAGATGTGGGTTGAAGTAGTACAAAGCTTAGAAGGCAAGAGAAGTTGCTAGGATCAAAAGAGAAAAGGATGTAAGGGAAGCTGTGTCGAGAGAAAAGGAAGAGATAGGCCAGTTGAGGAGCATGCATGTGTCAGAGCAAGAGAGGAATAGTCTTTCTTCCACAGACCAGGATCTGTTCAAACTGATGGTATATTTCAGCACGACTACTCTGCTCCAACAGGAGAAGATAGACTGGACAAATGAGTTCTGAGGATACAACATTGGGTGGAAAAACAAAAAGATGAGGACACGCCAACAAGGAAATGGCAGTCATGGATAGCAAGAAGGTGAAAGTCTGGTGAAACCTAAGCCTAGTCGATTAGATCGGTAGTCTTCTTGATGCGTTTTGTGAAATAAGAATGCTCAAGAACAACAAAATTAATTTTTTCCATGAACACCTCAAAATGAGTTTTTTCGTAAAAACGACAAAATTATGTTTTTCCTCTAAACCTGTAAAATTAAGTTTTTTTACCAAAACCGTAAAATTAAGTGTTCCATCAAATCCCAAAAAAAAAATTAGTCATAGATCCTTCCGAGAGAGACAGGAGCCTGCGGACAAGATGAAAATAGAACGAGAGGCGGCCGGACGTTCTAGGTCCTACCTTGCTAGTCTACCGCCTAAATTCTAAGTTCTTAACCTAACAGGAGCTCTCTAGGTCTCCAATCTCGGATTTCTCTCTCTCTTAATGATTTTCGCTCTTCCTTTCCTCCTCTCCAAAAGCTCCTTTATATACTCCTTCTTATGACGGTCTATTCTCCTTTTGGGCCGCGAAGCGGGCTTTTTCCATTTTCGTCGACCTTCATGTTTATCGGGAAACTTGACATTTATCTTCGGGAAACTTGACATTTATCCTTCTGGAAATTTAGCATTTATCTTGTTATGTGAAGATAAACATAAATCGTTGTATTTATCTCAGACAATCGTAAGCGGACTGTCCGATCGCGTTTGGTCCCTTTCGGGCCGTTTCTAGGACTTCCGTTGTTTTCTACGATTTCTTCGGAAGATCTTCAATCCTTCGTAGAGTTGAGATGAGTGGTGTCTTAAGATAACCATCACTGTTTCGCACGAAGAATTTAAGATCTTCCTTCCCGTTGATATCTTACGAGTTTCCCAAGTGTTTCCGACGATCTTAGTTTGGAGTAAGAGCGGGAGTTTTGTACGCGGAATCTCAACGATTCGTTCCGCGAAAACTTAGGAAAGACGCAAAGTACAGACTTCTGACGGCCGGGGCCTAGAACTTATGCACGGAAGCTTGTCATCCGACGACCCGAGCCAGCACGGGGCTAGCCGCCCGGCGGCCATGGCCAGCACGGGCGCTAGCCGCCGGCGGCCACGGCCAGCACGGGGCTAGCCGCCCGGCGGCCACGGCCAGCACGGGCGCTAGCCGCCGGCGGCCACGGCCAGGACGGGGCTAGCCGCAGGGCGGCCACGGCCAGCACGGGCGCTAGCCGCTGGCGGCCACGGCCAGCACGGGGCTAGCCGCCCGGCGGCCACGGCCAGCACGGGCGCTAGCCGCCGGCGGCCACGGCCAGCGCGGGGCTAGCCGCCCGGCGGCCACGGCCAGCACGGGCGCTAGCCGCCGCCGGCCACGGCCAGCACGGGGGCTAGCCGCCCGGCGGCCACGGACCAGCACGTGCGTCTCGACGAGGGCTTCGATTTGATATGTTGATCGTTTTCTGGGTCCTCACGGTTTGAGAGAACGGGCTCTTTGAAGTTTCCCGGCGGCCAGAACCAGCACGGGGGCTAGCCGCCCGGCTGTTGTGGTCACTCAAGCTGAGGTTCCCCTAGTGCATAAGGGTCCGACTACAAGATCAGGTTCAGCAAGGTTAAGGAATGGTTTCACCAAGGCGGTTCAAGAACTGATTGATCAAGGTCTCAAACAGCTATTGATTCAAGAGATGTCTGGTTTGAAGATTGAAGACCCAACCGGCTCCATAGAAGTTCAAGATCAGCCCGGTCCAATTCAGTTCTCTTCCATCGTCCATAACCGAACCGGCCTCATCCTCTCCACATTCAATCTCGGTTCAGAATCAACTCTCAATCCATCCAACCAGCCTATTTCCGGTTAAGAGATCCAGCCAGCCATCAGAGTGAGTAACATGAGCTGTACTCTTTTTCCTCACCAAGTTTTTGTCCCAATTGGGTTTTTCTTGGTAAGGTTTTAATGAGGCAGCATGCAAGCATGTTATTAGCTCTGGTCAAGGCAATCTCTACCAAGCCGGTTTACCTTCTATTTTAATTTAATTTCGGTTCAAAGACTTGGGCAATTGTTGGCCTTGTTTTATTTTTATTTCTTGCTTAAGCCTTTTATGTTTTTGAGTCCATTAGGGAGTTCCCTATATAACTCTTATGTCTGGCCGATTTTGGGCACTTAGTCTTTCATGAAATTTTATTTGCTGAAGCAAAACAAAACCCTTAAGTCTTTCTAGTTTGTGAGAAGCAGCCAGAGAGCATCTCAAGATCTTATCAAGCTTTCTTCCATCAAAGCTTGTGGCGATTTACACTCCATCCTCATCCATTGATTTGTCTTGAGAGAGACTTCAGTCCAGCAAGCAAATCCCACATCTATCCATCTCCATCCACTGTTCTTGTTGAGAGAGACTTCAGTCCAACAACTTGAACCCATCCTCCATCTCTCTATCCTTGTTCTTGATTTTTATTTCATTTTGTTTCTGTTTGCATCATCATTTATTCTGCATCTGAAAATCCCATAAAAATCATATTTGCTTCTGTTCTTATTTTTCTTATCAGTTTTTCTTTCTGTTCTTCATTTTAAACTCATAAGAAAACTCATAAAAATCTCCCTTTGTTTCAGGTACAAATCAAGCACCAATACTCTCCCCATCCAGTCGCCAATCTCTCTCTCTAAAATAACCATCCGGCCAGTTTGGGTTCTTGCCCACAACATTTTGGTATCAGAGCTTAAGGCTCCTGAATGCTTGGGTTGTTTCTACCCCCTTTAACTTGTTCATCATTCTGTTATTGTCATCATATTTTTTATTGCATCAAAAAGTTAAAAAAAAAATTTTTTTTGCATTGTTCTTGTTGTTTTGATTGTTCATCCTAGTTCATACTGTTCTTGCTGCATTTCTTTAGATCATTTTCGTGCCTTAGGTTGTTCAGTCAAAGTGTTTTTTGTGATTGTTGATCCGAGCTTCCATTTTTGGAACTAGATTGGCAATTTGCAATAACTTTTGATTGTATTTGCATAAATCATATAGATTAATTAGTTTGCATTCATTTCTGATAGGAATCTCATTTAATCTGATTGTTTGCATTCATTCTAGATTATCAATCATCATTTAAAAAAAAAAAAAGATTTCAATCATCATTTATTTTCGATTTGCATTTAGTTTCTCAATCTTTTTCCATTTTTAAACCTTGTCAACTTTAAATTCTTTCTTTCAAAACTTTAAAAAAAAAAAAAAAAGATTTCAACTTTCCTTTCTTTTAAAATTTCGAATTTAATTTTTCAAAGTCAAAAAAAAAAAAAATCTTTCATCATTTGCATTTATTTGATTTTTCATTTGCATTTGATCCTTCTTTTTTTTTTTTTTTTTCTTAAGTTCTTCTCTCTTCTTTCTTCCTTCTATTCCATTTCCCTTTACACTTGATCTCCTTTTTCTTTCTTACTCTTCAGGAGATATGGGAGACTTAAATGGTGCAGCTGAGATCAACGCCCAGCTCCAAGCCTTGCAGGCCGGCCAAGCTCAGCTCGTTGAAACCCTTAACGCCTTGACTGCTCAAATGAATCTCATGGGTCAGGGAAACCAGAACCAACCCAATGGCCATCCAGCCGCAAGAAGGTTCGGTCCCTACCTCAACCATCCGCAGTCCGAGTCGGAAGAAGATGAGTCTGAAGAGGAGCCACCAGATCGTGGAGGCGCTAACCAAGCCGCTAGAGGTGGGAGACGTGGTAGAGATGTGAGTCCTTACCAAAGGAGGGACGGAAGCCCTGACCGGAGGAGAGACCGAGACCGGAACGATGATGCGGCCTTCCAAAGAGGCAAGGACATCAAGCTGAAGCCACCTACGTTCGCGGGAAAGGTCGATCCGGACGCTTACATCACATGGGAGAAACGCATGGAGTATATCTTTGAGTATTACAAGTACTCCGAGGCAAAGAAGATAGCTCTAGCCGCAGCCCAGCTTACTGATAATGCTTTATCTTGGTGGGATCGAGATGTCGCTAAGTCCGGTCCAGTATGGAGAGCTCAAAACTGGATTGAGATGCGAACCAAACTCCGAGCGAGGTACATTCCATCACATTATCCTAGAGATTTACTAAAACGTTTTCGTAAGTTGTCTCAGGGAACTAAGTCTGTGGAAGAGTACTTTGAAGAGTTTGAGGCTCTAAGAAACCGTTTGGAAGTGGACGAGTCCGAGGCGTCCATGATGTCTCAGTTCTTGGAGGGTCTCAACGATCGGATCGCACGGAAGGTGGAGCGCCAACCTTATGAAGACTTCAACGACCTCTTGCATTATGCCGTCCAGGCTGAGAGCCATATCAAGAGGAAGAATGCGGCCACTAGCCGAAGCAAACCTGCGTGGTCTCAACCAGGTTCCAAAGGAGCTGAAAGAAACAAATCCATAGAAGTGGAGAACCGGTTCAAGAAGAACCAAGCTGACACCACTAAAGCCGGATCATCTGACCAAGGTAAGGGTCAAGTTCAAAATCAGAGAACCCGTGACATTACTTGTTTTAAGTGTCAGGGAAAGGGACATTACGCTAGGGATTGCCCAAACAAGCGTGTGATGGTCCTTAAGGCCGATGGTGAGTACGAGTCGCAGGACGAGGCCGAGTTGGACTTGGTTGAATCTGGAGACGAAATTGTAGACTATGCTGACACTGGAGAGTTACTTGTGACCAGACGATCCCTCAGTGCCCTCTTTGATCCTGAAACCGTACAAAGAGAAAACATCTTTCACACAAGATGCACCGTGGAACAAAAGGTATGTAGCCTAATCATTGATGGTGGATCTTGTACTAATGTGGCTAGCAAGTATCTTGTTGATAAGCTAGGATTGGTCAAGACGCCCCATCCTAGACCATATAGGCTCAAGTGGCTTAATGATGAGACTGAGCTTAAAATAGCCGAACAAGTTGTTGTGCCTTTTAGTATTGGTAAGTACCACGACCAGGTGAAGTGTGATGTAGTCCCCATGCAAGCCGGACATATTCTCTTAGGGAGGCCGTGGCAGTTTGACAAAGAGACCATCCATCATGGCCGGACCAACATCTACAGCTTCAACCACAACAACAAGAAGCATAGCCTAGCACCACTCAGTCCACAAGATGTGCATGAAATGCAAAAGGCAATGGACCAGTCCAGCAAGGTAAGTAAGACTAACCTTTACATTACTTCTGGTCAAGTGCTTAAATCTTTACATCATGAGACACAGGTGCTACTAATGATCTTTAAGGAAGGTTGTTTTGCAGGTTTTGAAGTCCAAGACGTGCCAGCTGAGGTACAAGTCCTTATGGACCAGTACAAGGACGTCTTCCCTGAAGAGATACCAGCCGGACTACCCCCCATCCGCGGAATAGAACATCAGATTGACTTTGTACCAGGCGCGCCCTTACCAAACCGAGCCGCGTACCGAGTTAATCCCGAGGAGGCCAAGGAGTTGGAGAGGCAGGTCCAAGACCTTATGGACAAGGGCTACATTCGTGAGAGCCTCAGCCCATGCGCGGTTCCGGTCCTGCTAGTGCCTAAGAAAGATGGCACATGGCGCATGTGTGTGGACTGCCGAGCCATCAACAACATAACCATCAAATATCGGTACCCTATCCCTAGACTTGATGATATGTTAGATGAACTAAGTGGTTCTACTGTGTTTTCTAAGATTGATCTTAGGAGTGGATACCACCAAGTTCGGATGAAGGAAGGTGATGAGTGGAAAACCGCCTTCAAAACGAAACAAGGTTTGTATGAGTGGCTTGTGATGCCATTTGGCCTTACCAACGCCCCTAGCACGTTCATGAGGCTTATGAACGAGGTTCTAAGGCCTTTCATCAGTAAGTTTGTGGTTGTTTACTTTGATGATATCTTGATTTACAGTCAGTGCTTATCGGACCACCTTGAC
This sequence comes from Raphanus raphanistrum x Raphanus sativus, assembly GCA_019705995.1. Lineage (NCBI taxonomy): Eukaryota > Viridiplantae > Streptophyta > Magnoliopsida > Brassicales > Brassicaceae > Raphanus > Raphanus raphanistrum x Raphanus sativus. Next base: position 771,535 of record JADEVD010000014.1, read on the forward strand.
CATTTAGAACAGGTGCTAAAGGCTTTGCGGCAAGAAGGGCTTTATGCCAATCTCAAGAAGTGTGTATTTTGTACTGACCAGTTAGTGTTCTTAGGCTTTGTTGTGAGTTCACAGGGACTGAAGGTCGATGAGGAGAAGATCAAGGCGATACAAGATTGGCCCACCCCGACCACAATTGGACATGTCCGCAGTTTCCATGGTCTGGCCAGTTTTTATCGGCGGTTTGTCAGGGATTTCAGTACCATTGCTGCTCCCATGACATCTGTGATCAAGAAGAATGTATCCTTTACTTGGGGACCTGCCCAAGAAGAGTCTTTTAATCAACTTAAATATAGTTTGACTCATGCACCAGTCCTTACTCTGCCTAACTTCGATAAAACTTTTGAGATTGAGTGTGATGCTTCAGGTACGGGCATAGGAGCTGTGCTTACTCAAGGTGGCCGACCTGTGGCTTTCTTCAGTGAGAAATTGAGTGGAGCTGCCCTCAACTATCCTACCTATGACAAAGAGCTCTATGCTCTCGTGAGGTCTCTCGAAACTTGGCAACATTATCTTTTGTCTAAGGAGTTTGTTATTCATACAGATCATGAGACACTTAAACACTTGAGAGGCCAAACCACACTCAAGAAGAGGCATGCTAGGTGGTTAGAGTTCGTGGAGACATTTCCCTATGTCATCAAGTACAAGAAGGGAAAGGACAACGTCGTGGCCGACGCCCTCTCTAGACGCCACACTCTCATCACTACCATGGAGGCTAAGATTTTGGGTTTTGAACATATTAAACTTGCTTATGCCACTGACCCTGATTTTTCAGAACTCTATGCTAGTACCACCAGAGGAGTTGTAGGTCCATTCTACCAGCATGATGGGTTCCTGTTCAAAGAAAAGAGGCTTTGCATTCCTCAAGGAACCATGCGAGATTTACTAACCCGGGAAGCACATAGTGGCGGCATGATGGGCCACTTTGGCCGGACCAAGACCTTAGATGTTCTCACTGAACACTTCTACTGGCCGAGAATGAGACGCTATGTCGAGAACCTTTGCGCCAAATGCACTGTCTGCATAAAGACTAAGTCTCGATCTCATCCCTATGGTTTACATATGCCTTTACCTATTCCTAACGCACCATGGGTGGACATCTCTATGGACTTTGTTCTGGGCTTGCCCAAGATAGAAAACAAAGATTCCATTTTTGTTGTTGTAGACAGGTTCTCCAAGATGGCACACTTCATACCTTGTGACAAGTCCAATGATGCCAGCCAAACCGCCAACTTGTTCTTCAAGGAAGTGGTACGTCTACATGGAGTGCCCAGAACCATTGTGTCCGACCGTGACACCAAGTTCCTTAGCCATTTCTGGCGGACACTGTGGAAGAAACTTGGTACTAAACTTCTTTTCTCCACCACCTGCCACCCACAAACAGATGGTCAAACCGAGGTAGTAAACCGTACTCTCTCTCAACTGTTGAGAGCTACGGTGGGTAAGAATTTGAGGAATTGGTTAAGTTGCTTGCCTTTTATTGAATTTGCTTATAACCATGCCAAGCATTCTATTACTAACCAATCCCCTTTTGAGGTTGTCTATGGATTTAACCCAGAGATTCCGTTGGACTTCAAGCCATTGCCACCGGACATGCAAGTTAGTCAAAGTGGTGTGGACAGGGCTGAATTTGTCAAGGGCATGCACCAGCAGGTTCAGAAGACACTTGAGACTAAGGCTGAGAGGAACCGGGTCAAGCTCAACAAAAATCGCAAGGAGGTTCTATTCAAGCCGGGTGACTGGGTATGGCTCCACATGCGACCAGAACGGTTCCCTGCAGAAAGGAAGTCCAAGCTGGCGCCTAGGGGAGATGGCCCTTTCCGAGTGTTGGAGAAGATCAACGACAATGCTTACAAGCTAGAGCTTCCAGGTGAGTTCAAGGTTTCCCCAACGTTCAATGTTGCTGATTTAGCCCCTTATCTTGCAGATGAAGAAGAAGTTCTGAGGACAGAACCTACTCAAGGGGGAGGGGATGTTGTGGTCACTCAAGCTGAGGTTCCCCTAGTGCATAAGGGTCCGACTACAAGATCAGGTTCAGCAAGGTTAAGGAATGGTTTCACCAAGGCGGTTCAAGAACTGATTGATCAAGGTCTCAAACAGCTATTGATTCAAGAGATGTCTGGTTTGAAGATTGAAGACCCAACCGGCTCCATAGAAGTTCAAGATCAGCCCGGTCCAATTCAGTTCTCTTCCATCGTCCATAACCGAACCGGCCTCATCCTCTCCACATTCAATCTCGGTTCAGAATCAACTCTCAATCCATCCAACCAGCCTATTTCCGGTTAAGAGATCCAGCCAGCCATCAGAGTGAGTAACATGAGCTGTACTCTTTTTCCTCACCAAGTTTTTGTCCCAATTGGGTTTTTCTTGGTAAGGTTTTAATGAGGCAGCATGCAAGCATGTTATTAGCTCTGGTCAAGGCAATCTCTACCAAGCCGGTTTACCTTCTATTTTAATTTAATTTCGGTTCAAAGACTTGGGCAATTGTTGGCCTTGTTTTATTTTTATTTCTTGCTTAAGCCTTTTATGTTTTTGAGTCCATTAGGGAGTTCCCTATATAACTCTTATGTCTGGCCGATTTTGGGCACTTAGTCTTTCATGAAATTTTATTTGCTGAAGCAAAACAAAACCCTTAAGTCTTTCTAGTTTGTGAGAAGCAGCCAGAGAGCATCTCAAGATCTTATCAAGCTTTCTTCCATCAAAGCTTGTGGCGATTTACACTCCATCCTCATCCATTGATTTGTCTTGAGAGAGACTTCAGTCCAGCAAGCAAATCCCACATCTATCCATCTCCATCCACTGTTCTTGTTGAGAGAGACTTCAGTCCAACAACTTGAACCCATCCTCCATCTCTCTATCCTTGTTCTTGATTTTTATTTCATTTTGTTTCTGTTTGCATCATCATTTATTCTGCATCTGAAAATCCCATAAAAATCATATTTGCTTCTGTTCTTATTTTTCTTATCAGTTTTTCTTTCTGTTCTTCATTTTAAACTCATAAGAAAACTCATAAAAATCTCCCTTTGTTTCAGGTACAAATCAAGCACCAATACTCTCCCCATCCAGTCGCCAATCTCTCTCTCTAAAATAACCATCCGGCCAGTTTGGGTTCTTGCCCACAACACCGGCGGCCAGGACCAGCACTGGGGCTAGCCGCCGGCGGCCGAACCAGCACGTGCGTCTCGACGAGGGCTTCGATTTGATATCTTGCTCGTTTTCTAGGTCCTCACGGTTTGAGAGAACGGGCTCTTTGAAGTTTCAAGGCGGATTTCTTGTCGTTCGGCCTGTCCAAACTTAGATTATTTCTCGTTTCTTCCGTATACTTTCGTATGGTCGTGTCATATCAGCTACGGACCTAATGTCTCTCGGTTCTTCTTGATTGTATCATCGAAGTTTTACGACTAAATCTGAGTTGGTTTTCTTGTAAAGTTTATCGTGTAAAACAAGAACGATCGACTTAAACATAGGTTTTTTAAGCTATACGACTTGTTTTGCTTTCGACGCTTGTTTTATGGAAAGTCCGCACACGATAAATATTTTTAGCCGTTGATTTCGAGATAACCGTTTTTGACCCCAACAGTTAGCCCCCCAGCATACAAGATGCGGGAGCTATTTTGTGTGCGGAAGATTTGAAAATCGAATTTTTCGGCTAGGAATATTTTATTCCGAAAAACTCTATCACCTTTGATTTCTTATAAGTAGCACCCCATTCCCCTCTCAGAAAATATGGATTTCTCTCTAAATGAAAAGAAAGATTCCGATGTCGAAATGAGTGAAACTAACCAAGCCTCGCCGGCGCAGGATGCTCCTGCCCTTACGCAGACATTCGTCGAGGGGTTCAGTTCTTTTCTGGGCAAGATGGAGCGATGCCGTGCTGAGATGGAGTCTAGCGTGGCAGGTCCTAGTGCTACTTCCGTTCCGACTTCTGTGGCTCCGACTCTCGGATCCGATGTCGCTTTAACTCCGGATCCCGCGGTTCTGGCTCTTGGACCCGACGTTACTCCAGTCCTGATCTCTACAATTCCAGCCTCTGGATCCGATGTCCCCTTGCCTGCTGGAGAAATTGTCGTTCCGGAGCAAGCACCCGATGTCCAGGCTCGCCCTGAGGGCTCCCCTTTCGCGCTGATAGCGGTTTCGGAGGATGCGGTGGAAGTCATGCCTCCTCCTCCAGAAAAGAAGAGGGAGATCATCTTGGGACTTCCCGCGTCCAACGCTGTTCCACCATCGAAGGGACGTTCAAGAGCTGGGGTTGCCGGATCAGCGAAGAGAAAAAGGTGTACTAAGAGTGAGGAAGGCGAGGTTTCGGCGAAACTATCGCAACATCGCTCCAAGCTATTTCGTGAAACCCCCTTTTTTTTGTTGACTCCTTGATTCTCACCTTCTCTCGTGTGATCAGTTTGTATCGTTGATCGACGGGATGCTTGGCGATTGCGGACTGGAGGTCACACGTTTGTCCAAGGAGCTGGATTCGTCGCGGGAAACTTTGAAGCGCACTGAGGCTGTGCTTCAATCGATTGAGAGCACTCATGCTGCCCAGACGTCGACGCTCGAAGCTAGGATCAGCGATCTCGAGCGTGATCTGGGAAAGACTGTGAGCTCGCTGCTCAAGGCGAAGGAGGAGAAGAAGAGCAAGTCCTCGGAAGTTCGACGTCTTAAGAGGCGGATTCAGCGCTTCGAGGAGATGGGAGTTTGCACTGCGACGGAGCTTGCCGGCCCGTCATCCTCGGGTACCCTGGTCCCGAGTTCGGAAATTCCAGAGGTTCAGGATTCTGGAATCTTTGCGAACAAGGGCGGTGAAGAGGTCGGCAAGGGCGATGGCGAGGCTGTTCCTGCTTCGGGTGAGTCGGAGAATGAAGGCGGTGTTCCGGAGGACGCCTAGGTTTATCAATCCCTGAGGGGATTTTTATTTTGATTGTATTTCGGCCGTTGGTTGGCCATTATGTATGATTTCGGGACTGGCCGTTGGTGGCTTTGAGTCCCTGCCCTTTTTAGGGCGTTGTATTGAACTCGCGGTATGCGTTTATAAAATATTTTGCGTTTAGAACTTCTGTTTGTCGAAGTTAGAGGGGCAGGGTGTGAGTTGTCGTCTCATTCCTGCCTCCCTGACGATCACCGTATCCGTAGTTTGTACAAAGCGAGATTTTCCTGCGGTTTACGATTTACACGAAAATTCGTGAAAACTTACAGACTTGAGTGAAGAGACAAGTTTTGGGATCTCGCGTCGTTGACGCTTTGCCTATGAGATGTTAAGATACCAGCAAGGCTAGGTTTAGGGCAAGACCTAGGTTTACTCTCAGACTGAGGCTGTGCGATGACAAATCGGCTTTCGTTTTGCCTGTTTGTGATTTTAACCTGATTCATACCGTTTTAAAATCCGCGAAGTGGTATCGGCTTATATGATTTGTCTGGGCACGAATCGAGCTACTTCCTTTACGAAGTGCTGAACCAAATTTGGATTTTTTGTATAGCGCGCTATGGGATCCTTGTCGGATGTAAAAGAGCCTACCCTTAGGTGGCTTGTCTGTTTAGGACGTTAGAGTTCGTTTGTTGTGATCAGCAACAACGATATGATGCCGTTTAGAAGGCGTATGAAGGTTTTAATCGAAAAATGAATGTTCAGGCACGAAGCAACGTCTCGCAGTGCTTTGAAGTTTGTTTTTCTTATGCTATAAAGGACTATGGGCTTTTAGAAATCGCGGAATGTTTCCGGGAGATAGTTTATGATTTATTTGGTGGATACTGGATCCATTGTTGAGGCCGTTTAGCGATTGGCGAGTTTGTTGCGAAGAGTTTCGAAAATTCGGTTTCTGTGTTTGTGCCGCATTTCAAATGTTCGCGGGCTTGGAGATGTTTTGTGAATGTCCGTAGTCAGAAACTGTTGTTTCAGTTTGGACGTGCAAGTTATAAAATTTTGATCGAGGAATTAGGACCAGGGGTCGCGTATATTTGACCCAGGGAGAAGCGTCTACCTTCGCTTTGCTTCGCGAAGTGTTGGCCTTCCGGGATTTTAAGGACGACTCGTATAACTCTTGGAGCTTTGTCACGAGTGTTTCTTTTCATGCTTTGTTTACGGGGCGTATAGAACTTAATCAGTCGATGTTAAGTTCAAATTTTTCCGTTAACCGTATGGCTGTTAGGACTGATTTTATTACGAGAAATTTATCGCATGATTTCCGCTTTTGGGCTATGCGACAGAGTTGCTCGCGTAATGGTCACTTGGCGTTTTATGACAAATCGTGGATTATCGTTTGGCCCTTAAGTGATTGAGCGGCGATCGTTCAGCTGTTTTGTCTTGGCGTGAAGGCTGTGTTCAGCCTTTTAACCAAGGAGTTGGTAAACGATCAGACCGCGATCCTTTCGCATTAAGGTCATATTGGTTCATGATTGTCCTTAATGGTGATGCCGAATTCAGGTCCGGACTTTATGGAAACACGTAGTTGGCCGAGGGCCGAATAGAGTTCGTCGAGATAGACATGCCAATCATAGCGGAGTTTTCCAAGTTATGGGTGATGGCTTTTCGAAACGATTTTCCACTTTAGGTTTCAGTTATACGATAGATGCTTCGTATAAAGTTTCCTTTGGTCGCATGAAAATTGTTTCATTTTATCCGAGGAAATAAAGTTTAAGGAACCGACGAAGAACACGTTCGGATTCAGTTTTGGGTTATTTCCCGCTTGGACGTAATTTTCCGTATTGCGATGTCGTTTTGCATGAGACCGATCTTGGTTTTCCTTATGCTGTTTTTGTGTAACATGTTCTTGTTATACGAAAGTAATGGATGACCGGTTTCATGGAGATAGAAAATCGCAGATAGTCAAAGTAGCCTTGTTTCCGTGGTTTACACGGGAAATGTTTCCGCTTTGACTTCTATTTTTTTTTTTTTGGCGAAAGTTGCTTCGGGTTACTCATGAAGTTTTACCGAAGGTTATTTTGTTAATTTTGTATCTCACCGTCGTGCCATTAGTCTCACGGAAGCAGAATGAGTATGCCAAGGATGCGCGGCGATCGTTTCTCGGATTTTTGAGATATTAGATCGGTTTGCATGTTCTGCCTAGGCAGTCAAGAAACAATAGAACAAAACTGGAAGAAAATGCCTAAGACATAGCTTGCTAGACTATCCACCTAGGTTCTAAGTTCCCTAAATTCTACGGCAGTTTACAAGACGTTCCCATTCCTTTCCTATGAAAAAATTAAAACCTTGATAAAATTTTCTAAATCGGACGTACCTTAGTCTCATTGATTACTCGAGATTGCCTCATGTCAGTTCCTCTTTGTCTTCTAACGTTTCATTGTCAAAGATCTTCGCCTAAGTTCATATCTTCGTTTCTTCGTACTGCTCGTTAAATCGACCATGTACCCGAAGGAATAGTGCAGAATTGTTGAAGCAAAGGGAGGAGAAGTAGGCGAAACTCGAAGAAGGCTAAGGTGGGCGGACAAGTGAAAACGATTGGCAAGACGTCACTTGAGTGAGGCTTGATATTTCGTCAAGCTATGAGTGAACTGGTCAGGTCAAGAAGCTTATGATCTTGTTTTTCTTTACGAATGATATTTCGTAAAATATTGCCGAGATTTTACTTTACGAGAGTTTTTCAACAAAATATTGTCGAGTTAATTTTACGGAAACTGTTTCGTAAAATGTTGTCGAGTTTAATCGTGCAGAAGCTGTCTCGTGAAGTATTGTCTAGGATTATTTTACGAAAGGTGCAAAGTATTGGATTGGACTATCGTCGGAATAGTTTCGCGAGGATTTGCCGCGTTCTCCGAACAGTTCCCGGGGGCGCTTAGAGCAGGACTCTGCGTCTAGCCGCCCGGGGGCGCCTAGAGCGGGACGCTGTGTCTAGCCGCCCGGGACCGTGCTCCTCGTGTCACTTGTGCGTTTTCTCGGGTTTTTAGGTTTCTCGATCAACACTCGGTCTCTCAAGGTTTCTTGATTAACACTTGGTTTTTCCGAGGACTTTCAGGTATCGATTTCATCTTGATCGATCTTGACCTCCAGCAAGAAGTCGTTTCCTAGAACGTTGTTGACCTTTTATTTTACGAGAGTTATTTTGCAAAATGTTGTCGAGTTATTTTACGAAAAATGTTTTGTAAAATGTTGTCGAGTTTAATCATGCAAAAGCTGTCTTGTAAAATATTATCGAGAATTTATTTTACGAAAGGTGTTCCGTAAAATGTTATCGAATTTTAACATTAGAAACGCTGTTTCTCAAAAAACATTTAAACTCGAAACCCTACTCGCTGAGATTTCTCAAACTCGGTATTTAGACCGTCATATCAGTCTTGGGCTCGATCCTACTCTAAAATCGTATGTGGGCCGTTTAGCCGCGATCCGGGCCCCTTTTGGGCCGTCTTGGGACTTAGACGTTTTTACGATTTTTCCTTAGAAACAGCCGTTGATGTGACACTGGTTTTTCCGAAAGGATTTCAATTCCTTGTATAGTTAAGGCGACTAGTGTTCAAGCTAACCATAGCCGTTTTATACGGCAGGTAGGAATCCGTCTCGATGACCAAGTCTTTTATAAATTTTCCCGAAGTCTTTCTTTGATAATCCCAAGCGAGGGGGGTTGTGTCCATGGACCCGAGGATCGTGTTGCAGGAATTTGGACGGGGTAAATTGTTGATAGGACCCGAACTTGGTCGGGATGGTCCGTTCTCGGGACGTTTGTCTTATATAACCGTTTGCATAAGCGTTGGTCGTAGGAGCAGTCACTGCTAAAGTTGTTTTACCAGCGTCGATGTGAGCTGCGAGTTTGTCTTTTATATTTCCAGACATTACTTTGATCAAGCGTGTTTTGCGGCCGTAAGAGTAAGAGTAATCCGTCCCCCCCTCCTTCTAGCGCCAAACCGTGGGAACCGAAATTCGCACTGTCGATTTTGATTAAGTAAAACGGAGGAAAGCTAAGTAAACCTAACTTTCCCTGAAGGTCCGGATTCTCTGCGACAACCAACGACAAGTGATCAAATAAATGCAGAAAGGTTTTATTGAGATTTGGGACTGGACCTTAAGGAAGGCTGCCTACGTACCCCTTTCGAGGATCAAGTCGGACGTAGTTCAGTTGGAAGGGTTTGAACAAGAGATCGAACTGCCTGGCGGAGTTCGTCTAGTACGAGCGTTAGTCATAGAAACGGGCATGTCGAGAATAATGCCTAGGGTTTCTATGTGCGGAACTCTAAGTAAAAGGATTGTTAGATCCTTCCGAGAGAGACAGGAGCCTGCGGACAAGATGAAAATAGAACGAGAGGCGGCCGGACGTTCTAGGTCCTACCTTGCTAGTCTACCGCCTAAATTCTAAGTTCTTAACCTAACAGGAGCTCTCTAGGTCTCCAATCTCGGATTTCTCTCTCTCTTAATGATTTTCGCTCTTCCTTTCCTCCTCTCCCAAAGCTCCTTTATATACTCCTTCTTATGACGGTCTATTCTCCTTTTGGGCCGCGAAGCGGGCTTTTTCCATTTTCGTCGGCCTTCATGTTTATCGGGAAACTTGACATTTATCTTCGGGAAACTTGACATTTATCCTTCTGGAAATTTAGCATTTATCTTGTTATGTGAAGATAAACGTAAATCGTTGTATCTATCTCAGACAATCGTAAGCGGACTGTCCGATCGCGTTTGGTCCCTTTCGAGCCGTTTCTAGGACTTCCGTTGTTTTCTACGATTTCTTCGGAAGATCTTCAATCCTTCGTAGAGTTGAGATGAGTGGTGTCTTAAGATAACCATCACTGTTTCACACGAAGAATTTAAGATCTTCCTTCCCGTTGATATCTTACGAGTTTCCGAAGTGTTTCCGACAATCTTAGTTTGGAGTAAGAGCGGGAGTTTTGTACGCGGAATCTCAACGATTCGTTCCGCGAAAACTTGGGAAAGACGTAAAGTACAGACTTCTGACGGCCAGGGCCTAGAACTTATGCACGGAAGCTTGTCATCCGACGACCCGAGCCAGCACGGGGCTAGCCGCCGGCGGCCATGGCCAGCACGGGCGCTAGCCGCCGGCGGCCACGGCCAGCACGGGGCTAGCCGCCTGGTGGCCACGGCCAGCACGGGCGCTAGCCGCCGGCGGCCACGGCCAGGACGGGGCTAGCCGCCGGCGGCCACGGCCAGGACGGGGCTAGCCGCCGGCGGCCACGGCCAGGACGGGGCTAGCCGCCGGCGGCCACGGCCAGCACGGGCTAGCCGCCCGGCGGCTACGACCAGCACGGGCGCTAGCCGCCGGCGGCCACGGCCAGCGCGGGGCTAGCTGCCCGGCGGCCACGGCCAGCACGGGCGCTAGCCGCCGGCGGCCACGGCCAGCACGGGGGCTAGCCGCACGGCGGCTACGGACCAGCACGTGCGTCTCGACGAGGGCTTCGATTTGATATGTTGATCGTTTTCTGGGTCCTCACGGTTTGAGAGAACGGGCGCTTTGAAGTTTCCCGGCGGCCAGGACCAGCATGGGGGCTAGCCGCCCGGCGGCCAGGACCAGCAAGGGGGCTAGCCGCCGGCGGCCAGGACCAGCACGTGCGTCTCGACGAGGGCTTCGATTTGATATCTTGCTCGTTTTCTGGGTCCTCACGGTTTGAGAGAACGGGCTCTTTAAAGTTTCAAGGCGGATTCCTTGTCGTTCGGCCTGTCCAAACTTAGATTACTTCTTGTTTCTTCCGTATACTTTCGTATGGTCGTGTCATATCAGCTACGGACCTAATGTCTCTCGGTTCTTCTTGATTGTATCATCGAAGTTTTACGACTAAATCTGAGTTGGTTTTCTCGTAAAGTTTATCGTGTAAAACAAGAACGATCGACTTTAACATAGGTTTTTTAAGCTATACGACTTGTTTTGCTTTCGACGCTTGTTTTATGGAAAGTCCGTACACGATAAATATTTTTAGCCGTTGATTTCGAGATAACCGTTTTTGACCCCAACAACTCTCTCTCTCTCTTCTAAACAATTTTGAGTTGTGCTAAAACCCAACAAATTCGGTTTATGAACCGGTTACTCGCTGAACCGATGGTCCAGTATGATATTAAACCCTGTTTTTTTCTTTAAAATTCAAGTTAAAAAATTCAAATTTAAAAAAAAAACTTTCATAAAAACCTGTATTGTTTTCAATATCTATTTAAATAAATTGTTTTTCATTACATTTTATATTATTTTTGAAGTTTTCATTTTATTTCTATATCATTTTAGCTTCAAACAATGATAAAAAGTCTTAAAAATAATTTATAGTTATGCATATATATATATATATATATATATATATTAAATTAAATTTACAACCTAGTTGGACTGGTGTGACCATTGACCTAACTGCAATGTTAAGTTAACTCTCGGTTTGGTACTCAAAACATTGATGGCAAGGATAAATTAGTATCATCCAGTTTATAGATAATTAGAATAAATAAACGTTATTCATAACAACAAAATATATACTATCTTAAATAAATATAATATCATTTTAAATTTAAATAAAAGTCAATTTGTTTTATATACCGATCTGTCGATAACTCGAGACTAATGATATTTGCTTTGAGACAACATTTGTTAACATTAGCTTTTGCTTTTGTTTCCAAAAAAATAAGCTTGGAATGGAGCTCAAAGTCACCGACGAAGAATTCCTGAATCTTCAAATCCTAGAACTTTGAAGGTTGGATAGTTAGTTCTATGTTAACTCTTTTTATCTTTGAGGAAGTTGTATTCAATGCAGCCCAAGTGTTTGGCGTCATCAATACAATACTAAAAGGAGAATAATCTCAACTCTTAGCCTATCCACGTCCTCAATTTAAATTAGCCTATCATGAGACTCTATTTCGCCATGTCATCTAAACTTCAGTCAAACAATTTTCGTAATGGGCTATTGGTGTGTTTAGAAGAAAATTTTCACTAAGACCCATATCAAGCCCATCTTTTTCATCTCGCGTTTACCTAAACGTCTCCCCGACCTTTCCACTTCATCGTCATCGAGTCAACTCCCCCTGGAATCACCGTTACTCACAACCTTCTTTAAATATGTTAAGTCTCATAATTCTTACTAATATCCTTCTTGCTGCATGTGACCTTTCGAAAACTCTCTGTCGTTTCAGTTTATCCTCAATGTTCTTTTCGTGTCGAAGACTCGGGTCCATTTCCATCCCTCCCACTGCTTTCTTCGATTACATATGCCCAGGTGTGTGTATGAGTCTTTTCTTATATCAGATTTTAGCCATGATCCTGGAATTCATCAACTAGTGTTATACGTATCAAGATCATGTATTAAGTTGCTAGCAAATCTTACACCAAAGATGCATTGGTTGGTAAGAAGTAATACTTTTCCAATGATCTTTACGAATTTGCTACAAGACCTTTTCTATTTTATCAGTGATGATCTATTTAATTGCAGGACGTTGACGTGGAAGCTGGGTATGACTGGCAGATCGGAACACGAGTGCGAAGAAGTAAGTATCAGAGTATTGCGCCAAAAGTAACGCTGCCTTCATAAGACTATGATGAGTCCTACATTAACTTCATGAGTCCTCACTTATGGTTTCAGGTTGAGGAATACAAAGATTTTGCATCTAGGCTTGAGAGAACAGAACTTTAGAAGGAAAATAGAGGCGTGTTTACGGGATGTTACGCGAAAAATCCAGCTAATGGGGATGATATTCCCATATGGGTAGCTGATTATGTTCTAGCAATGTAACTTCAGTTTCAAAAATTTACATTGCTTTGAAGCATTTGTGTGTAACAAAGAACTATGTGAAAGCTATGGAACCGAAGCAATCATGGCGGTCCCAGCTCATGATACGCGTGATAATTAGTTTGCGTTGAAGTATAGCTTTCCAATCAAGTGGGTAGTGAGGAACGAGGCAAGTTCAAGTGATGATGATCATAAGCAGGTTTATCCAGGAGTGGGAATAATTGAGAACTCATCAAGTGTGGAAACGTGACTTGAAATTAATCAACTATCTAGCACAGAAGCTGCTTTAAAAGTTATTGAATGGGCTGAGAGAACCATAAATGGAAAGAAGAAGGTTCCATGTTCATGTCTTCTCTCATTTGGATTATGTAAAATTTTAGTTCTTCCTTTCTTACTTGAAAGGTTTTGTTTTGGCAGGTAATTACAAGTTGAGAAATTGGCTATTTGCAGGGCAGCGTTACTGGGGAGAACCTATCCCGATCTTATTCTTGGATGAATCTGGTGAAACTATTGCGGTGAAAGAATCTGAACTTCCACTCACTTTGCCTGAGTTGAATGATTTCACTCTCACTGGAACAGGGGAACCACCACTTTCAAAAGCAGTTTCATGGGTATGTTTTTGCTGTTACCATAATTAGCCTTTTGGATGCTTTAAATGGAGACGGACATTTGGGTATGATTGATGATTTTGTAGGTAAACACCGAAGATCCTGCAACAGGAAAACCTGCCAAAAGAGAAACAAGTACTATGCCACAATGGGCTGTGTCTTGCTGGTAAAATGTCTATTTATAAGATCTCTTCTCTTCTTGATTCATGTTTATAATAAGCAAGAATGTTGAGCTATGTAGTGAGAAACTATACAAAAACTACATGAATTTTTTTTTTGCTATATTTTGTTCATCATAGTCTTTTTTATTTATCTCCAGGTACTATCTGAGATTCATGGTCTTTTATCAGGTTTACATCGGAATTTAATCTTCATAAGTGTTCTGTCATCATTCAATATCATTTAGCCAACAATACTTAATTCTAATGACATCTCTTTTGTTTGGTTACATTGTACTTCTCTTAATGAACTCAGAAGATCTTACCATGCTTACAATGTAATGCGAAGTATAAGTAAAGATTTGAAGAGGTGTGGTCTATAACTGACATCTTAGTCTCTTTGACTTTGATTTATGTTTTCTTACCGTTCAATTTATCGTTTTTGATCCTGTAGCTTATATATGATACTAAAACTATTTACAGTAATCTTTCAATGATAAATCTTCATTCAGTGTTAGATCTATGGCGGGCGCCCTTTGATTTAGGCTCTCTATTTTTGACCAAACACAGATTTATACTATTTATAGTTAATAATTACTAATTACCTTTTGTTTTCGACCTGATCTTCAGAAACTCATATTACACTCTTTATAAATTATAGTTTCAGACCTAAACTTCAGCTTGGAGTTCTGAATATGAGAACAATATTCTCGGCAAGCTCAGCAGGACGACAACGAATGGTGTGAACATGAAACAAAGATAAAATCCATAGAAGAAATTTGGCAGGAGCAAATGAGATATTTGCAACCCAGTACGCCCATTGCAAAGAGAAGTCTAGAGGCTGAGGATTCCGCTAGAAATTTGGATGCATATGTTATGTGAAGGCTAGCAATTATTATGGGTTTAAGCGTAACAAGCCGGTTAGCAGAAGAATTTCTTCAGACAAAGAACTCAAGTGTCTGGAGATGACTCAAAGGCCTTGATGGATCTGAAGTCTGGTAAGGTGGAAGTGAACTTGAATCCCTAAAGGGAGCTAAGGAGGCTGAAACAGATGTTTGAGACCTGAAAGAAGAATTACGAAAGGAGACAAAGGGAAACAAAAACGATACTAAGCAAAGTGAATAAACTTCGGATAGGGTGAAGCGTAAGTGATGGGAGAGGTAAAGGAGTACCAAGTAGCGGTGGTCTGTTTCTTTACTTGAGACGCAAGTTTCTTTTTAACACGTTTAGTGTTATGAGGTTTTGGTTTGTTGCTGAGATGTAAGAATACATGGTACTAAAAATGAGTCATATTTCTCATGCCCATCTTTTTTGATCAAAATTCTCATGTACATCCAAATCTACTTGCAAATTTTGTCAATATTTTTATATTAAACATGTATTTAAGTATCTATTTGTTAAGGTTCCATTCCAAAATCTTGTGGGCAGACCAGTGTTGTGTACTGTTCCTTTTCGTTATTTAGAAATGAAATGAAATGAAAAAACATAATTTTAAAAGGGTGTTATTCAATCAATGAATTTAAATCAACTGTCAATGTTTTGTAATCAATAAATTTTAAAATTAAGAAACAGTTTTAGTTTGTGAATTTTAATATTTAAAGACTCCACAACAAATGATTTGAAATCAATTTTAAATATAAATAAATTTAAAATCTTTTGAAGTTGAATAACACTAGATTAAAAAAAATTCATTAAATAACTAGCAGAATTTAAATTAGATTTATAAATACTATATCCAATAAAATTAGATTTAAAAATAAAATTATCATTTGAATAACAGTGGATATCAGACATAAATTAATAACACCCATTACGAATTTTGAGACATCATATTTTAGAAATTCAGGTATATTTTCTTTAAAAAAATCTTTAGTATATAAGCTTACATAAATTTCTTGAAGTAAACATATATAACACTGCATGCAATGTTCTTAACATAAATACTTTAACACACACATAAAATTATATATAAAAAATAAATTTTTATATTTTATATTTTATATTGACGTTTTCCTTTCTTTTCTATTATATGACATATTCACTTAGAACAAAAAAAATCACATGGTTAAATCAAAAAAAATTCAACAACAAAAAATGTATATTTATAAAAATAAATATAAACATATTGTTTTTAAACGATGGATTTAGATAAACGCCTTTGATTAGTGATCTAACTTTGTGTTAAATTTGTAATTTCCTCTTAACATTATTAGAAGAAGCTTCATAGGAAAATTATGCAAAACTAAACTGGTGTTATGAAATACGAAACACAATAGAACAAAGTGAAGTTCACCATGTTAAAGAAATAATAAAATATTTTATTGGGTTAGATATTCTATAGTATTTTTGATCAAATATTATGTAATACTACTTTCAAATAAACATAAATTAAAATGGTGAAAATATTGTATATTATCCGCGCGTAGTGCGGAAAATAGATCTAGCCAGTGATAATGTTGTTATAAACTCATGTCTAAACTATGCGTTGTTCGTTATATGAGTTTGGGGGAGCAGGGAAACATGAACCTAATGTGGATATGTGAATGTGTTGCACATATCCAGAGGTCTAGGATTTACAACAGTGTTGTCTACATGTTCTGAGTCTTACGAAGAGTCAAGAACATAAAAGAGAAGTGCAGTGTAGCGTCTGAAAAAATGAGATGGATTAAGAACTCATTTTGTTGCTGTTGGTTTTCTTCTTTCTCCCTCTTACTGGGAAATCTGTTGTACATTCTTTCTTATGTCAAGTGAGTGCGTGTATGAAGACTTACAGATAAGAATATCTTCCGTTTGTTTATCCATGGTACTTAGCGTGTAAACTTTTCCAGTACTCCATTTGAGAAGAAAATAACTTAAATTTTATAAACAATTACATCATACCTTAATAAAATCCCGACAATTCTTTATTAAACTTCCATAACGCATTACTTCTTTAGAAAGTCTCCCAAACAAAAGTCTATTGCTGAGATAAATAGGAAGTGTGTAACATCATTAGGTTCATGTTTTGTTTTCCAAAAATAAAACAGTTACAACTCTTTAAATCAATAATGTTTAAACGATATTTTAATCATTTTAATCATTTGATTAAGTATTTTTACATATTTATTTTAAATTTTCTTTATGTCAAATAAGAATAATAATTGCTTCCATATATTTATTTATTAATCGAATTCTTTGTTGACATGAAGCAGAATTAAGCTACTAGACTTGAGAAGTAAGCTGCCAGACTTAAGAAATAAGCTGCCGGACTTGAAAATTAATCTAAAGACTTATAAGGTTTTATAAGTCTTTATAAGGATTGCTATAATTGAGTATTTTATTGAAGAGAAGAAGAAGAGAAAAGAAGACCGTGAAGATATTTTAAAACAATGAATATTTTATTGTATTGTGTACTGTGGAAACTTGCTTTTAAATACTTGTATCGAGATCTACAATCAAATCAAGGAAAATAGTTCTCTCTCTCTCTCTCTCTCTCTCTCTCTCTCTCTCTCTCTCTCTCTCTCTCTCTCTCTCTCTCTCTCTCTCTCTCTCTCTCTCTCTCTCTCTCTCTCTCTCTCTCTCTCTCTCTCTCTCTCTCTCTCTCTCTCTTCATTCTCTAGAAAACTAATCTCTTACTCTCATAATTCTAACATGGTATCAGAGCTTTAAGCTCCTCAACCTGACAAAAGCTTCCGCAAATCTTTTTTTTCTCAGTTTTTTTCTTAAAAATATGTTGGATACTCTCTTTTATCTACTGGTTCAAAGATCTTCCAAGAAAGAAGAAACTCACCAGATCTAAATATAATAGAAGTATACATTATTTTATGGAACTCAAGAAAGCTTCTACCATATCAGGAACTCAAGAAAGCTTCTACCACTGGTTCATATCTCTCCATGAAGAAGAACTTGAATACGGTGTTGGTTCCAGAGCACAAGAAGGCTAACAACATACGAGGCAAAATATGCTAGAAGAAGTGACTTGAATCTAGCCAGGAATGTAATCAAGGAGGTTGAGCATCCAGCAATTCAAGGAAAAACTATGTATTCATCTGTCAATGGTGGTTCAAAAGAAGGAGGAATCTGGAGAAGTACTGATAGTGCAGCCAATACTGATGGTTCAGCAACTATGAGTGACCTTCATTCCTTTATTAAAGCCTTTATCTCATCCAAGAAGGCTGGTACACACTCTCTTGACTCTAAACCTATCATTATAGATTCAGGAGCAAGTCATCACATGATTAGTGATAGGACTTTGATTAGTGATGTACAGCCTGCCTCAGGGAATATTTCTATAGCAAATGGTGATAAGGTTAAGATAGAAGGGATAGGGAACCTTAGGTTGTTTGATAGGGAATCAACTGCCTTGTATATGCCTCAGTTTACATCAAACTTGCTATATGTGAGGAAGGCTACGGTTGATCTTCATTGTCAAGTTGTCTTCAGACCAGATGAGGTTGAATTTCAAGACTTAAAGACAGGCCAAGTGATCGGAAAAGGGCACATTCACAACGAACTCTATCATCTTCAAACAAAAGAGAAGCTCGAAACATCTACTTCTAGTTGTCTGGTCAGCACATTATGGTATGCTAGGCTGGGACATCCCCATACCAGAGCCCTAAACCTGATGCTTCCAGGTGCATTCTTCAAGAATGATGATTGTGAAGATTTCATATTGAGGAATCATGGTAGAACAGTCTTCACACAGTCTATCACCATCTATGAGAAATGTTTTGACTTGGTTCACTCTGATGTATGGACTGCACCGTGCATGTCAAGGGAGAATCACAAATACTTTGTCACCTTCATTGATGAGAAGACCAAATACATGTGGGTGACATTGATTCCGTCTACATACAGGGTGTTAGAGGCTTTCAAGAATTTTCAGGCCCATGTCTCCAATCACTTTAATGCCAAGGTGAAAATTCTCAGGTTATACAATGGTGGAGAATATAAAAGTCTGACATGTAAGAAATACTTTTCTCAACATGGGATTATTAACCAGAGAAGCTGTCCTTACACTCCTCAACAGAATGGAGTTGCTGAAAGGAAGAACATGCACTTAGTGGAAGTAGCAAGATCAATGATGTTTCACACCAATGTTCCAAAAAGGTTTTTGAGTGATGCTGTGGTGTGTGCTATCTATCTGATCAATAGGACTCCAACTAAAGTCCTCAACGACCTTTCTCCATTTGAGGTTCTTAACCAGACCAAGCCACCATTGGATCACTTGCGTGTGTTTGGGTGTCTCTACTTTGTACTTATACCAGGACAGCAGCGCCACAAGCTTGATGCTAAAAGCTCAAAAGCTATGTTCATTGGTTATTATCCAACACAAAAAGAGTATAAGTGTTATGATCCAGTATCAAGAGGGGTCTTAATCTCAAGGGATGTTAAGTTTGTGGAATCTAAAGGGTACTATGAAGAGAAAAGTTGGGAAAGCCTTCAAGATCTCTCACAAGGACCTTCAAATAGGGCGAACAACTTGAGAATCATTCTGGAGAGTATAGGCATCAGTCAGCCTCACAGCAGTGAGGTGCCAAGGACGTCTCCCTCGCCACCAGCTGCTGGAAACAATGAAGAGGCAGCAACAGTTGTTGAAACAGTCCATCCTGATCCTGAGGGAGGCATTGAACCTAAATCACAGCCGCAAGAAGGAAATGATTCAGCAAACACACATGAACAAGATGGAACTGAATCTCATCAGCCAAGTGAAGATCAGTTTATTGGAGATCAAGGTCAGGAAGAGGTCGTGGTAGAAGAGCAACAAATTCAAGGTCAGGAAGATGGAAACTGATTCTCATCAGCCAAGTTAAGATCAGTTTATTGGAGATCAAGGTCAGGAAGAGGTCGTGGTAGAAGAGCAACAAATTCAACCATTAAGAAGGATTACACGAGTGAAGAAACCATCCAAGTGGGTCGACACCAAAGTGTACTTCAACAGCAATGCAGTGGCTCACCCTATCCAAGCAACATGTTCTTTTGCGAGTTTTCCTCAAAAGCATGTAGTCTTCATCAGCAATCTGGATCAAGAGTATATTCCAAAGACTTATGAAGAATCCATGGAACATAAAGAGTGGAGAGAGCCAGTTGGAGATGAAGTTGGTGCTATGATCAAGAATGATACTTGGTATGAAACTGAGCTTCCCAAAGGAAAGAAAGCTGTTACAAGCCGCCTTCTCTTCACCATCAAGTATCTTGCCAATGGAAAACCAGAAAGGAGGAAGACTAGGCTGGTTGCAAGAGGATACACTCAACTCTATGGAGAAGATTATCTGGATACCTTTGCACCAGTAGCTAAACTCCACACCATAAGGATTCTACTCTCCTTAGCAATGAACCTGGAATGAGATTTATGGCTGATGGATGTCAAGAATGCTTTTCTTCAAGGAGAGCTGGAGGATGAGGTTTACATGAAGCCACCTTCGGGTATGGAAGATATGGTCAAGCCAGGAAATGTTTTAAGGTTTAAGTAAGCAATCTATGGATTGAAACAGCCACCAAGAGATTGGTATCACAAACTAAGTACAACTCTCTATGGAAGAGGGTTTGTAAAATCAGAAGCTGATCATACTCTCTTCATTCTCACAAGCAATCAAGGAATTGTGGTGATACTGATCTATGTGGATGATATTATCATTACTGCAGTGATAAGGAAGGTATCATCTTGACTAAAGCTTTCCTTAAAACATACTTTGATATCAAAGACTTGGGGAAGTTAAAATACTTCCTAGGGATTGAGATTTGCCGATCAAAAGAATGATTATTTTTATCCCATAGAAAATACACTCTTGATTTGTTGAGTGAGGCAGGTGAGCTTGGATCAAGAGTAGCAAAGACTCCACTTGAAGATGGCTATAAAGTGTTGCATGAGGAGGAGTTTGAAGACAAACCCTATGGAGATGTCAAACACTATAGGAGAATGGTTGGGAAGCTCAGCTACCTCACCATAACCAGACCAGATGTGTGTTTAGAAGTCAATCAAGTCAGCCATTATTTGCAAGCACCTAAGGTTCATCATTGGAATATGGTGGAAAGGATTATGAGATACCTAAGGGAGGCTCCGGGTCAAAGTGTTTGGATGAGTTGCAACAAGAGCACATAGATTGTGGGATATTGTGATGCAGATTGGACTGGTGATAGAGTAGATAGGAGGTCTACTACAGGTTATTGCACATTCATTGGAGGTAATCTAGTTGCATGGAAAAGCAAGAAGTAAAAGGTGGTATCATGTTCAAGTGCTGAAGCAGAGTATAAAGCAATGAGAAAATTGGCTAGTGAGCTCATTTGGATCAGAAACTTGCTAAGAGACTTGGGCATAGAGACATCAACACCAATTGCCATACATTATGATAACCAGGCGGCCATTCATATAGCTTCAAACTCAGTGTTTCAGGAAAGGTCAAAGCATATTGAAGTGGATTGTCACAAGGTGAGACAATATGTGGAGCAGAATATCATTTCACTCTGCTATACTAGAATTGAAGATCAGTTAGCTGATATCTTCACCAAGGCAGCAAGCACTAAAGTCTGTGAGTTCATTCATCCGAAATTGAGACTCATAGACCTCTCATGTCACTAATATCTTTTTCATGAAGTGTTCTACTCTTTTTCCGTGACTAGGGTTTTCTTCCAAAGGGTTTTACCTAGTTAAGGTTTTAATGAGGGAATACTTCATGGCTTCCAAGCTTGACTTATTTCATATGGTCAAGCTTGCGGGGGAGTGTTAACATGAAGCAGAATTGAACTGCTAGACTTGAGAAGTAAGCTGCCAGACTTGAGGAATACGCTGCAAGACTTGAAAATCCATCTAAAGACTTATAAGGTTTATAAGGCTTTATAAGGATTGCTATACTTGAGTATTTTATTGAAGAGAAGAAGAAGAGAAAAGAAGACCGTGAAAATATTTTAAAACAATGAATATTTTATTGTATTGTGTACTAAGGCAATTTGCCTTTAAATACTTGTATCCAGATCTACAATTAAATCAAGGAAAATAATGTTTTCTTTCTTGTTCTTGATTCTCCTAAAAACTAATCTCTTACTTTCATAATTCTAACATTCTTAAGATTCATGTATTAGTTTATTTTAATTTAAGTAACATGAGATATATGTTATAATATAAATATGTTTTAGATGTAGCATTAAACTATGAAAATTTAAAATGACACTACAATATTAAAAGCTTAAAATAAACCTCACTGAGAATATAACAAAACAATACGATTCTTTATCTGTATAAATTTTATATTTATAACTATTTATTTATCATTTTAATAGAGATACATATTTGTATATGATTTCTTAGAAAATTGTTACCTTTTTATTTTACTTAATAAAATAATTAGCTTTAATAAAAACATCCCGGTTTCTCTATTTCGACCACACTGAGATGTTAATATATCGTTTGGACAATGGGCTAAATAAAAGCAACACCCAACGTCCCAACTCCCAACGACATCTCTTATTAACATATTTCAACATCAAACATATGACTTTCTTCTCTGACCACTGCAAAATACTACGGCCACTACACACCTTAACAGATCCTTCATCAACAAACATGTTCAATCACTTTCTTAGCATAATAATTTTAATATAAACTCTTCGCCCCTAGGGCGGACTGTTATGATATTTTTGTGTAGGGTCGTTTAAGTACTACCGAACACAGGAAGACTTATGTATTTGTATGTATTTAGAAGAGAAATCGAGGCAAAGAGATGTATTATTGAGTGCATGTGAGCGTTTACAACGTTGGGCGTATAAACCCTTAGTTTCTTAGCCTAAACTCTAATCTCTCCGCCTCTGAATGTCGATCCCTTGTTCTAGGGTTTGGACTCTCCTTTTATAGTAGATGTATGTCGGCTGAAATAGAGTGAACTCTTTAGTAATCGTAAAAATAGAAGTTTTCCCATAAATGGAAAACTTCCATTTTATTGCGAAGGATCGGACCCTGGTTCCTTCCGGTAGGGGCTGGACCCTGGAACCTTCTAACAGGGGCTGAACCATGGGTCCTTCTTAGAAGAAAGACCTGGGAATCAAGGTCCCCTTCGGAGGCTGGAGGAATCTTAGGCCTTTTATATTTTTCCCCAACAGTTTGCCCCTTATTCCTTGATTGCTTCGTGGGAGTCAAGGGATAATATGTGATCTTGGACCTTGGTAGTTTTTCTTCAGGCAGGAGAAGGGCCGAGGTCTGGTCGCAACCCGAGGTGAGGTTTGGAACATTGACTTGGAAACTTTTGATTTCAGATTTTAAGAATCGATCCAAACGGGCCTCATCTTTCCTTTTCGGAAGCTGTAATCTCGAAAGATCCGGGGAGAGGGATAATTCAAATTTCAAAATTCTACCTCGAAGGCTGCGAGATTCCGAATTGGCGATCTCCCCGAGATGATGTCTAACGGCTTTTCCTTACTGGCGAAAATATAAATATGTGCTCCAGACTCTATGTTTTCTCACTGTCTTCTTCCCATCACTTCCTCCTTTTTGAGATTTAGAATTAATCCCTCCACCCAAAGCTTTTTCTTTTTCGTAATGGTAGATATAGGTGACTCGGAGAAGAGAATTGAACCAGTATCGTCCAGATCTGGCAGTCCGCGAAATCCCCAGACCTCTGTTCCTTCGTCGTTTATACCTCTTGGATCCCCACTAGTGGGTCCCCCATCGTCGATCGGAGAGGACGAGATACATAATTTGCGGAGGAAATACGCACTTCCGTCCTCCGTTGATCTTCGTGTTCCCGAATCATCAGAGCGTGCTTCTGGCGGTATGCCCGAAGAGATCGCTGTTTATGAAGCCTTCTTTGAATCTGGTTTTAGAGGTGACGTGCCATCGTTGGTCGCGAATCTCTGCAACTATTTTCATATCTCACCTTCCCAGCTCAACCCTCCAGCCTGGCGTATTCTTATGGCGATTCAGAATCTTGGTGATGAAGAGGATTTGACCCTGGGAGTCAACGAGGTGCTTTTCGCCTACCATCTGGCTCCGATTAATGGCAATGAAGGGCGCTTTCATCTTCGTCCTCGTGCTGGACTTCCCATAGTTGAAGAGCTTCCCAGAGTTGATTGCAAAGGGTTGGCCTTCGAGAAGAAGTGGCCTGAAAAATATGTTTTTATGACCCTTCCCGGATCATTTTATCGATGGAGCTTCGCAGGTAGGGAAAGTGAATGCTTTTGTAGTTGATGATTGGACCGTGCTTATTTTTCTTTTATTCCTTCGTAGAGGGGACTCATCCGCTCCCGCTGAAGGGAAGGACAGCGTTAAGGCGAGGCAGATCCCTATCGAGCGGCCCCAAGTGACTTATCTTCTTAGCCTAGAGGTGTTACGCCGCAACAAACTATGGGGTAAACTTCTTTTTATGGAATGTATAGGATTCTCTTTGTCATTTGGCTGATTATGGGAAGGTTTCGATCAGGGGACGTGATGGAGGAGGATTCGGAAGATCCAATGGCTTCTTTCAAGAGGGCCACCGACGCAATCTCAGCAAAGAGGGGTTTACCTGTTGGGGAGACAGCTGGAAGAGGGAGCGTGACTATCAGGAATAAACGCAGGATGACGGGAAGTGAGGACGTCGCCTCCGGCCGAGACTATGGACTAAGGGAGGATATGAGTCTGATTAATCAGCAGCCACCACTGAGCAGATGCTCGCTCGGAAGATTATCGACTGCTCTAAATGATTTGAGCGCAGGCGTATTCACCAAGACGCAGGCTTTTGCTCCGGAAAAGAATCCTTCAGAGGCGGTGCAGCAAGTTTAGAGTGGGCTCTTTCAGGTAGGTGATAATCTTCAGCACCCTATCTTAATCTTTTGGTTCACGTTTTTCTTTTTGCGTAGGTCCTTTCACAATTACATCACCTGAAGGACCAGATGAAAAAGGAAGGCGTGAACCAGGACCAGATGGTGGAATTGTCCAGACAACTATCCTATGAGAAGGATAGCCGGGTCGCTAAAGAATTAAAACTTTGGGACCTACAGGATAAGGTCCAAGCCATCGAAGGTTCGGTGGAGGCTCCTTCAGCTGAATCCCTTCAATTAAGTCGAGAAAAGGTAGAGCTGGAAGAAACTGTCGCTGAACTCCGATCCGAGGTGGAGACTTTGGAGGACGAGAAGATCATGGCCGTGAGTGGGGCAAAAATGGTTGCTCGTTGGGAGGTAATGATAGAATGGCTTCGAGGACAGACCTCTAGATGGGATCTGGCCAAAGAGTTTTCTCAGTTTAAAACGGTAGTGTCGGCCGAGGCGGAGCTCAAGGGCGCCGAACCCCCCACGTTTGAAGATGAGCCTGCTATCCCTTCGGCCAGGCGCGGTAGATCCTAGGGATTTTCTTTTGTAACGATTGCCCTTCGTGGCCTATCTTTATTTATCAAACCGTGTCTTATTTGCTTTTCTTCAAACCAGTCTCTTGTATTAAGGTTGTCTTTTTGTTGGGAACGTTTGCGGCTGCATGGCTTTCGAGCCATAGTTGCTTGACAAGACGTGCGGATGCTTCGATGGTTGAGTGATTTATAGGAGGGATCAGTCCCTGTAGAAAATCGTCGTCTAGGACCTGAATCCTGCTAATGATTAGATCAAGACCTGAAATCATTTGACGAAGCATTAGATCTTGTAATCCAGTCTTAAAAACTTGAGTTTTAGTTTTAGGAATGTAAGATCGTCGCTGGGAACTAGGGAGTTCCAGCTTGTTTTGAACCCTGAAGTTCTTGGACCCTTGAACTCGGAAGTTCTTAGGGTCTAGAACCCTTAGGTTCCTTACCTAGGTCCTGAGGCCGTTTTCTGAACCCGAAGGTTTGTTTATTGAACCCTGAGGTTTTGGTTACCCTATGGGTCCTGGGGCCATGGTTTAACTTAGGGGATACTCCGAACCTGGAGGTCAATACCTTTGGATCCTAAGATCTTTGGTAATTCTCTGAGGTTAGTATCAGGACTTTTGAAATCTTTGATCCCGAGGGTCTTTTAGACTCGAAAGTCTTTGATTCTTTTAGGTGATCTTTACGAATCCGGAGATTCTTTTAAAGGCCTATTGGTTTCGATGGACCCAAGGGTTCCAAAGAACCTAGAATCATTTCGAACCCGGAGGTTCTAGACCATGATGGCAACATTGAATCCTGAGAGATTCGAGACCTTGAGGTCATATTGAACCCTGAGGTTCTTGACCCGGAGGCCTTAATAGAATCTGAAGATACTGGATCCTGAGGTCATGTGGAACCCTGAGGTAATGGACCCTGTGGTCTTATGGAACCCTGAGGTTCTTGACCCTGAGGTCTTATGGAACCCTGAGGTTCTGGACCCTGAGGTCTTATGGAACCCTGAGGTTCTGGACCCTGGGGTCTTATGGAACCCTGAGGTTCTTTGGACTTTATGCGTTTGGGGAGTCTTTTGATCCCACTCTGCTGCCCCGAGGCGGGCCGCTCGCGATCTAAATTGAGAAATCGCACTCTGCCCCCCGGAGGTGTAGGCCACTCTCGAAAGTCTCAATGCTGCACTCTACCTTTCTGCAGAAAGGTCACTCTCTGACTTACTGTGGTTTGGGGTCCTCCCCCCCCCCCCCCCCCCCCCCCCGCAAGGCGACTTCAACCCAGACACACTACCTTCCACGTCTGGATAGGTATTGAATTTTGTTGTGCTCAACCGGTATTTCCGCACGTTGCTCCCTGCATATCAGCCGCTAGAATCTGATTACAGTACTTGGCCGTGTACGTCATGCCCCCTGCGTGTGCTTAGCTCATGGCATTTTTAACGCAGGGTTTGGGTAGCATTTAGTACGTGGTCCCACGTAACTCTTGGCTATATGCCTTTACACGGGGCCCTGTTGTGCAGACATCGG
Source organism: Raphanus raphanistrum x Raphanus sativus (assembly GCA_019705995.1). Taxonomy (NCBI): domain Eukaryota; kingdom Viridiplantae; phylum Streptophyta; class Magnoliopsida; order Brassicales; family Brassicaceae; genus Raphanus; species Raphanus raphanistrum x Raphanus sativus. The sequence continues at coordinate 797,784 of JADEVD010000014.1, forward strand.
TGCATGGCTGATCAGACCCCTCCCATATCTGTCTGCACCTTAGGTGAGTAGCATCACCAGCTAGGGGGTTAGCTAAGATCTGAGGTCCCTAAGGTCCTGATCCAGCTGGTATGCCCCTTTAAATATATTGGTATTCCTTTAACTCCTTTTAGTCGAAACCAAATGTATTTTATAAGCCTAGTCCGAAGACGTTCTCGTTATACATGGGAGTAGGAAAACCAAAATACTTAAATATATAGTATAGTAGTATATATGAAGATTGATCCGAAGATCTCATTTTTAAAAATGATAGAATTTGAGGTGCAAGGCGTTCCAGCAGTTTGGTTGGACCTTGCCTTTAATGTCTTGCAGTTTGTAGGCTCCTGCACCTTGCACCCCTATTACCTGGTAAGGGCCCTCCCATCCGGGGGCGAGTTTTCCGGCTGATTTGTCCCTTATGTGGTTGCAGACTCGCCTTAGGACCCAATCTCCTTCTTGGAAGGTTCTGGATCTCACCTTCTTGTTGTAGCTCTTGGCCACTTTCGTTTGGTATGATGCATTCCTAAGGCGGGCCGCTTCTCTTTTTTCATCTAGTAGATCTAGACTTAGGTACATCAGCTCGTCATTCTCTTTTGGGGTTAGAATGTTGGAGATTGTAGTCTTTACGTGCACCTCGGTGGGTATCACTGATTCGGTACCGTAGACGAGTGAGAAAGGGGTCTCTTGGGTAGCTGTCTTCGGAGTTGTCCGATAGGCCCAGAGAACTCCATGTAATTCCTCTGCCCATCGCCCATGGGCTTTCTCCAAGCGCTTCTTGAGCATGTTTACCACCGTTTTGATTGGGGATGTCGCGGTGCTGAATACGAGAGTTTGATGTTCCATTCTTTGCAGAAGTCCTGGAAGTCGTTGCTGGTAAATTGAGGTCCATTGTCGGTGACAATCTCCTGAGGTGCTCCGAAGCGGGTAATCACGTTTGTCCAGATGAACTTTCTGATTTGGAGATCCGTGATCTTTGCCAAGGCTTTGGCTTCCACCCACTTCGTAAAATAGTCGGTCATTACCAAGAGGAAGACCTTTTGCCCCGGTGCCATGGGGAATTTCCCTACGATGTCCATGCCCCATTTGCAAAAAGGCCAAGGAGAGCTTAAGGATTTCAGGTTCTCTGGTGGCAAGTTGGAGATTGGGGCGTGTTTCTGACATTGGCTGCAGGTTTTAGCCTGCTTAAGGGAGTCCTTGCCATGGTTGGCCAATAGTAGCCAGCTCTTCTTGCTTTGAGCACTAGACTTCGTCCACTGGAATGGGAACCGCATTCCCCTTTATGGAGCTCTTCTAGTATTCGTGCAGCGTCTCTAGGGGTTAGACACCGTAGGTAGGGCCCTAAAAAGGATCTCCTGTATAATTTTCCTTCTGAGATGCAATATCTGGCTGCTTGCCTCTTGACCTTTGCGGCTCTCATCTCGATCCGCGGGTAGGATGTCGTTCCTTAGGTAATTGGTGATGGGAGTCATCCGGATTTCTCCTTCGTCTACTACTGCTACCTCCTCTGGTTCTGTCTCTTTCTCGGTTGCTGGCCATTGTAGGACCAACAAGGGAATGCTCATATGATCCTTGGTTTCCAAGGCGGAACCTAGGTTTGCTAGAGCATCGGCTTGGGAGTTTTTCTCCCTAGGGATCTGAGTGAGTTTGCAGTTTTCGAATTGGTCAAGCAGACGTTTGGCCACTGATAGATATCTGATCATGCTCGGATCCTTAGCTTGGTAGTCTCCTTGGACTTGACTAATGATGAGCTGGGAGTCGCTGAAGACCTGGATGTCTTCCACTCCCATTTGTCTGGCTAACGTCAGACTTGCTATTAGGGCTTCATATTCAGCTTCGTTTTTTGTTGCTTTAAAATTGCAACCACGACCCTTGAGGCTGATTCTCCTGTGGGGGAAGGTAGGACTAATCCTACTCCCGCACCTCTCACGTTGCTGGAACCGTCAACGTGTAGTGTCCATTGACCTTTCTCCACCTCTTTTTCATGAAGCGTAACTTCTTGATCCAAGCCTGGAAGCATGGAGGGAGAGAACTCAGCCACGAAGTCGGCTAGGACCTGTGATTTGATGGCGGTAGCTGGGCGAAAGACCACATCGTATTCCCCCAGTTCTATGGCCCACTTTGCCAATCGTCCAGACACCTCGGGCTTATGAAGGACCGCTTTGATAGGGAACGAAGTGACTACCATGACTTGATGAGCCTGGAAAAAAGGGCGCAATTTCCGAGCTGCCACGACCAGGGCGAGGGCGAGATTCTCTAGATGGCTGTAGCGGGTCTCTGCGTCTAGCATGGACTTGCTCACATAATAGATAGGGTGTTGTCTCCTTCCTTCCTCTCTTACGAGGACCGCACTAACCGCATGCTCGGATACGGCTAAGTAGAGCAATAGGACCTCTTGCTCCAAGGGTTTGGATAAGAGTGGCGGAGTAGTAGGATAGGCCTTGAGGTCAGATAGTGCAATCTCACACTTCTCTGTCCACTTGAAGTCTTTGGGGTTCTTCAATGTTTCAAAGAAGGCGTGGGACTTGTCGGAGAGCCTGGAGATGAATCTGCTGAGGGCCGCCATTCTTCCTGTCAGTTTTTGAACCTCCTTGACGTTTTGAGGGGAAGGTATCGCATGGATGGCCCTTATCTGTTCTGGGTTTGCTTCTATGCCCCTGTGAGTGACTATATACCCCAAGAATTTCCCGGAGCTTACTTCGAACGAGCATTTGGAAGGGTTGAGCTTCATATTATACCTTCTAAGGGTGGCAAATGCCTGTTGAAGGTGCGAGATATGATCTTCGGAGTCTAAAGACTTTACCAACATGTCGTCGATATATACTTCCATGGTTTGACCTATCTGATCGGCGAACATCCTGTTGACGAGCCTTTGATAGGTGGACCCGCGATTTTTTAACCCGAAAGGCATAACCTTGTAGCAATATATGCCCCTGGAAGTCAAAAAGATGTCTTCTCCTGGTCCTCTGGATGCATCCAGATTTGGTTGTATCCGGAGAAGGCATCCATGAAGCTTATTAGTTGATGTCCGGCAGTGGCATCAACCAGCTTATCTATATGAGGCAAAGGGAAGGGATCCTTTGGACAGGACCTGTTGAGGTCCGTAAAGTCGATGCAAACTCTCCACTTCCCGTTCTTCTTCCTTACGACTACTATATTAGCAAGCCAGTCGGGATACCGTACCTCGTATGAATCCTGCGTCGAGCAGGTTCTTGACTTCCTTATTAATGATCTCGTCCCTTTCGGGAGCAAATTTCCTCCTTTTCTGTCTGATTGGGGGATGCTTCGGATCTACTTGAAGCTGGTGCATGATGATGTCGGGGTCGATCCCCGGCATATCCTCGTGAGACCAAGCGAAGCAATCGGAGTTGGATCTTAGGAAGTCAATCAGTCTTCGTCTTAGGTCCTTCGGGAGCTTAGAGCCTATCTTGAGGTTCCATTCCGAATTCCCTTCCACCAGGGGAAGCTCGTCCATCCCTTCAACCTCCGGTTCTTCGGTATGAGGAGCTGGAGGTTCCTTCTGTAATTGCTATAAGACCTGGGTCCTTCCTTTCAGGGTGGTCTGGTAGCAGGACCTAGAATTTTCCTGGTCTCCCTTGATAGCCTTTACGTCCCAGGGAGTAGGGAACTTTACCAATTGATGGAGGGTCGAAGGTACGGCTCCCATGTCGTGGATCCAAGGCCTTTCTAATATCACGTTGTATGATGAAGGACAGTCGACGATTAGGAACTTAGTGGTTTGGTTTATTCGCTCAGCGTAAACTGGGAGAAGGACCTCTCCTTCGGTTTGCTTCACTTCTCCACTGAATCCCACGAGTGGGGTCGCTTTCCTGGTTAGCGTCTTGGGATCCAATGTGGGAACCAAAATTCGCACTGTCGATTTTAAGGAATAAATATGGAGGAAAGCAAGGTAAACCCTACTTTCCTTGAGGTCCGGATTCTCTGCAACAACCAACGATAAGTGATCAATAAATGCGGAAAAGTTTTATTAAGATTTGAGACTGGACCTTAAGAAAGGCTGCCTACGTACGCCTTTCGAGGATCAAGTCGGACGTAGTTCAGTTGGAAAGGTTTGAATAAGAGATCGAACTGCCTGGCGGAGTTCGTCTAGTACGAGCGTTAGTTATAGAAACGTGCATGTCGAGAATAATGCCTAGGGTTTCTATGTGCGGAAATCTAAGTAAAAGGATTGTTAGATCCTTCCGAGAGAAGCAAAAGTCTGCGGACAAGATGAAAATAGAACGAGAGGCGGCAAGACATTCTAGGTCCTGCCTTACTAGTCTGATCACCTAAGTTCTAAGTTCTCTAAGCTATTGGGAACTCTCTAAGTCTCTCAATTTCCGGATATGCTCTCTCTCTTGGATTTTTTGCTCTGCCCTTTACTTCTCTCCCCAAGCTCCTTTATATACTCCTATTATGACGGTCTATTCTCCTCTCGGGCCACGAATCGGGCTTTTCCATTTTCGTCATTTTTCGTGTTTATTGGGAAACTTGACATTTATCTTTGGGAAACTTGCATTTATCTTGTCTATGTAAAGATAAATGCAAATTACCATATTTATCTCAAAAATCGTAAATGGATCGTCAGATCGTGTTTGGACCCTTTCGGACCGTTCTTCAGACTTTCGACGTTCTTACGATTTCCTCGAAAGAATACTCTTGTCACGAAAACGAGTTTTCGGAAGATCTCCAGTTCTTCGTATAGCTTAGATGAATGGTGTTTTAAGATAACCATTACCGTTTTATACGAAGAATTTAAGATCTTTCCATCCGTTGATACCTATGGGTTCCCGAAGTCTTCCGGATGATCTTGGTCTGGAGTAAGAATGGGAGTTTTGTACGCAGAATCTTAACGATGCGTACTGTGAGGCCTTGGGAAAGATGCAAAGTACGGGTTTCTAGCAGCCCAGAGGTCACGCACGGGGGCTAGCCGCCCGGTGCCTAGAGCTCGGGCACGGGGCTAGCCGCCCGGCGGCTAGAGCTCGCGCATGGGGGTTAGCCGCCCGGCGGCTAGAGCTCTGGCACGGGACTAGCCGTCCGGCGGCTAGAGCTCGCGCACGGGGGCTAGCCGCCCGGCGGCTAGAGCTCGGTTCGTCTTGATTGTATCATCGAAGTTTTACGACTAAAACTGAGGAGGTTGGTTTTCTTGTAAAGTGTATCGTGTAAAACAAGAAAGGTCGACTTTAACATCGGTTCTTTAAGCTATACGACTTGTTTTACTTTCGACGCTTGTTTTATGGAAAGTCTGGGCATGATAAATATTTTGAGCCGTTGATTTCGAGATAACCGTTTTTGACCCCAACAGTTAGCCCCCCAGCCTGTAAGACGCGGAGGCGATCTTGCGGGCGGAAGATTATGAGTTGAAAATCAAATTTTTTGGCTAAGAATATTTCATTGCGGAAATCCACATCACCTTTGATTGGCGATCTCGAACGTGACGTCGGGAAGACCGTGAGTTCGTTGCTCAATGTGAAGAAAGAGAAGAACACATGTACTTGAAAGTCCGTCGTCTTCAACAGAAGATTCAGAGTCTTGAGGAGACGGGGACTCGCAAGTTGACGGAGAGGACTTCGACTCGATTCTCGCTGGTCTGAAATCCGTGTGCACCCTTGTTCCGGATTCGGAGGGCTCGGAGGACCAGGACCACGCAGTTGAGGATCACGAAGCTGGCGCGTATGAGGCAAGCAGTGGTGGTGTGACCAAGGGGGGCGACGGTGAGACCGTTCCTACCTTGGGTGAGTTTGAGGATGAAGGTGATGCTCCGGGGAGCGTCTAGGTTTATCAATCCCTTTAGGGATTTTTGTTTTGATTATGTTTCGGCCGTTAAGAGGCCATGTACATTTTTGGGACTGGCCGTTGGTGGCTTCGAATCCCGGCCCTTGCAGGGCATCTGTTGAACTCTGCTGCTCAATCTTTATAAAATATTATGTTTGTGTTAGAACTTCTGTTTATCGAAGTTAGAGAGACAGGGTGTGAATTGTCGTCTCATTCCTGCCTCTCTGATGATCACCGTATCCGCTGTTTGTACAAAGCAAGATTTTTCTGCGGTTTACGATTTACGCAAAAATTCGTGAAAACGTTCAGACTTAAGTGAAAAGACAAGTTTTGGGATCTCGCGTCGTTGACGCTATGCCTATGAGATGTTAAGATACCAGCAAGGCTGGGTTTAGGGCAAGACCTAGGTTTACTCTTGAACTGAGGCTTTGCGATGACAAATCGGCTTTCGTTTTGCCTGTTTGCGATTTTAACCTGATTCGTATCGTTTTAAAATCCGCGAAGTGTTATCGGCTTAAGTGATCTGTCTGGGTACGAATCGAGCTACTTCCTTTACGAAGTGCTAACCAAAATTTGGATTTCTTGTATAGCGCGCTATGGGATCCTTGTTGGATGTAAAAGAGCCTACCCTTAGGTGGCTTGTCTGTTTAGGACGTTAGAGTTCGTTTGTTGTGATCAGCAACAAAGAAATGATGCCATATTAGAGGCGTGTTACCGTTTACAAGTGTGTTTGAATGTTTCGAGCTACGGAGACGAGAACTTCGTCTGGGATGTTTTGAGGAAAAGATGTCCTTCGAGGTAAGCGACGTCTCGCGGTGCCGAAGGTTAATTTTCCCTTGTGCCGCATTTCAAATGTTCGCGGGCTTGGAGATATTTTGCGAATGTTCGCAGTCAGAAACTGTTGTTTTAGTTTGGACGTGCAAGTTATAAATATTTGATCGAGGAATTAGGACCAAGGGTCACGTATATTTGACCCAGGGAAAAGCGTCTACCTTCGCTGTGCTTCGCGAAGTGTTGGCCTTCCGGGATTTTATGGATGACTAGTATAACTCTTGGAGCTTTGTCACGCGTGTTTCTTTTCATGCCTTGTTTACGGGGTGTATAGAACTTAATCGGTCAATGATAAGTTCAAATTTTTCTGTTAACCGTATGGTTGTTAGGATTGATTTTATTATGAGGAATTTATCGCATGATTTCCGCTTTTGGGCTTTGCGACAGAGTTGCTCGCATAATGGTCACATGGCGTTTTATCACAAATCGTGGATTATCATTTGGCCATTGGAGCGGCGGTCGTTCAGCTGTTTTGTCTTGGCGTGAAGGCTGTGTTCAGCTGTATAACCAAGGAGTTGGTAAACGATCAGACCATGGCCCTTTCATATTAGGGTCACATTGGTTTACGATTGTCCTTAATGGTGATGCAGAATTCAGGTTCGGGCTTTATGGAAAGGCGTAGTTGGCCGAGGGCTGAATAGCGTTCGTCGAGATAGACATGCAAATCTTAGCGGAGTTTTCCGAGTTATGGGTGATGGCTTTTTGAAACGATTTTTCACTTTAGGTTTCAGTTACACGAAAGTAATGGATGACCGGTTTCATGGAGATAGAAAATCGCAGATAGTCAAAGTAGCACTATTTCCGTGGGTTACACAGGAAATGTTTCCGGTTTGATTTCTTCTTTTAATGAAAGTTGCTTCGAGTTACTCATGGAGTTTTACCGAAGGTTATTTCGTTAATTTTGTAGCTCACCATCGTGCTATTAGTCTGACGTTGTAAAAGTTTCTTGTCGCGAGTTTGCAACAAGAGACGTAGAGTTTTCAAGACTATGTTTGTAATGGTTTGGCTACGCCGTTATGCCGCTAGCGTTTTAGACGAATCTTAGAGTGTCATATGCCTTTTGAAAGGAATTTTGACGGGGACATTTTATTGCCTAAATGTTCTTCTGCTTATTGCTGCGAGAGTTTGCTTTGTCAAAAGCGTTTTCTTGATATTGAAGCAAAAGTTTTTGAAGATGGGAGTTTACGAGTATAGTATACGTACTCACACCCCCTTTTTATGAAAGAAGGGTTAACCGTTCTTTCGCAAGATTGCGTACCTTTTTTTTTTTTTTAAGGAAGCGGAATGAGTATGCCAAGGATGCATGGCGATCGTGTCTCGGTTTTCCGAGAGATTAGATCGGTTTGCGTGTTCTGCCTAGACAGTCAAGGAACAGTAGAACAAAACCGGAAGAAAATGCCTAAGACTTAGCTTGCTAGACTATCCACCTAAGTCCTAAGTTCCCTAAATTTTACGGCAGTTTACAAGACGTTTTCATTCCTTTCCTACAGAGATATTAAAACCTTGATAAAAAATTTAAGTCGGACGTACCTTAGTCTCATTGATTACTCGAGATTGCCTCATGTCCGTTCCTCTTTTTCTTCTAACGTTTCATTGTCAAAGGACTTCGAAAAATCTGATGCTGGACGGACAAGTGAAAACGATTGGCAAGACGTCACTTGAGAGAGGCTTCTTAATTCATCAAAATATGAGCGAACTGGTCAGGTCGAGAATCTTATGATCTTGTTTTACCCTACGAAAGATATCACGTAAAATATTGCCGAGCTTTTACTTTACGAGAGTTATTCAACAAAATGTTGTCGAGTTAATTTTACGGAAACTGTTTCGTAAAATGTTGTCGAGTTTAATCGTGCCGAAGCTGTCTCGTGAAGTATTTTCGAGGATTATTTTACGAAAGATGAAAAGTATTGGATTGGACTATCGTTGGGATAGTTTCACGAGGATTTTCTGTGCTTGACGAATGTTTGGTCGCCCAGCGACCAGCACAGCACGGGCGCGCTAGCCGCCCGGCGCCTAGAAGCAGCACGGGCGTGCTAGTCTCCCGGCGCCTAGAGGCAGCACGGGCGAGCTAGCCGCCCGGCGCCTAGGCCCGGCGCCTAGAGGCAGCACGGGCGAGCTAGCCGCCCGGCGCCTAGAGGCAGCACGGGCGTGTTAGCCGCCCGGCGCCTAGAGGCAGCACGGGCGTGCTAGCCGCCCGGGACTGTGCTTCCTCGCGGGACTTGCCTGTTTTTCTCGGTTTCTCTTGAGGTTTCTCGATCGACACGTAGTCTCTCAAGGTTTCTTGATTAACACTTGGTTTTTCCGAGGACTTTCAGGTATCGATTTCATCTTGATCGATCTTGATCCCAACAAGAAGTTGTTTCCTAGAACGTTGTTGACCTTTTATTTTACGAGAGTTATTTTACAAAATGTTGTCGAGTTAATTTTACAGAAACTTTTTTGTAAAATGTTGTCGAGTTTAATCATGCAAAAGCTGTCTCGTGAAATATTTTCGAGGATTTATTTTACGAAAGTTGTTCCGTAAAATGTTATCGAATTTTAACATTAGAAACGCTGATTGGTAACCCGATCAGTCGTGCTTTCTGTTTCACGAGTAATCTGGGGTTTCTCCGCGATTTCCAGGAGAACAAATCTTGTTTTTCCGGGAAATTCTCAAAAAAAATTTCAGTCGAAACCCTACTCGTTGAGATTTCTCAAACTCGGTAATTAGACCGTCATATCAGTCTTGGGCTCGATCCTACTCTAAAATCATATGTGGGCCGTTTAGCCGCGATCCGGGCCCCTTAGAAACAGCCGTTGATGTGACGCTGGTTTTTCCGAAAGGATTTCAATTCCTCGTATAGTTAAGGCAACTGGTGTTCAAGCTAACCATAGCCGTTTTATACGGCAGGCAGGAATCCGTCTCGACGACCAAGTCTTTTATAAATTTTCCCGAAGTCTTTCTTTGATAATCCTAAGCGAGGGGGGTTGTATCCATGGACCCGAGGACCGTGTTGCAGGGACTTGGACGAGGGTGTGATATCACTCAAATTACCCTAAGGAGTGAATTACTCTCATCAAAAGAGGTCGAGTTATAGTACTTAGGGATCGAATCCACAGAGAGCAAGGGCACACACTAGATCTAATAGTAATGAGATTAAGCTAGGCTAATAGTTTATAAAGCAGTAAATAAAATAATAAATATATTAAATTGCAAGGGCGAATAAGGTAGTTGTTCTTATGAAACCAAGATAGTTGATGGAAGGATGGTAGCTAGATCTAGGGCTACTATTCAGGTATTGGGGATTATAATGTCTATAGATGCCTAACAAGTTGTTTGCATGATATTATAGAACTCAGCCGCTTAACAATCAGTGATCTCTCACTGGTTAAATAATCTAGATCTCTGGCCTCAACTGTCGTTTGTTGGCACAGAAAAAGAGTCGATCGATATCCTTTAGAGATATCGACCGATACACCTTTCGCTTCGTCGATCGATTCACCTGTCGGGATATCGATCGACGGCTTCTAGATATGCCTAGGCGGGAGTCGATAATGAACACTAGATCTCAAGGAGGGCGGTTAGCTCTTCTCCAAGGAGACACTAGTTCAGATGGATAATTCAAGATTATCTAGGATCCTATTGATCTTAATTCCAGTTAGCTAATCTAGAACAAGCATAGATTTCAATCTATCTGATGAATATCACAACTCAGCAAGTATAGTTTGGGGCTAATCCCACAAACCTATCTGAACCCTAAATCTAACAGGTGGATCTATTCAGACATGAAGTATGTCATAGAAATCATAGATGAATAGATGAAAAGCAATAGATAAATAAATCAAAACCAATGGAGTTCCAGGAGGACTCTGATAAGAGTTCCTCCCTTCTCTCCTAAGAGAAACAAAGAAAGCGTAAAAATAACATAAATAGGATTTATGGTCCTCAAGGGTAGCCGTCAACAATGGCTTAGAAATAACATAAATAGGATTTCTGGTCGTCAAGGGTATTTTGGTAACTTTGTGGTGACTCCTGGGCTTCAGTCGGTCATGAAATATACTCGGCCCACATTCTGATGTTCCTGTTGATCGACATGCAGTATGCTGTGTCGATCGACATACAATCCTCTTCTCGACAGCCTTCTCTCGCGAGGCAGACTGACCACTCTTCAGTAAAATGGGCATAACTTCCGATCTAACCGTTCGATTGACCTCAAAATGGTGGAATTGGAAAGCTAACTTAAAGATATATCTTGTGTCGAAATATGGGCTAAATCCATTGGTGGGAAGGTCTCCATCGAGAGCTAAACATCTGAAGCGTCTGTGCAGTTCTGTACTGCGAAAGACTCCAAAAGGCACCAAAATCACCATATATCTCCAAGTCGTCCCTGAACCTGTAAATACTCTAAATAGACTCCAATACTTAGTAAATAGTATATAAAACACTTATATACCATGGGTAAAATCCATGGTATATCAACTCCCCCAGACTTACCCTTTTGCTTGTCCTCAAGCAAAACCAACAGGCAGTCTCTCTGAAAGAGGTTTGAAAACAGCAGGGACTCAAAAGATTTTAAAAACTCAGTTCATCATCTCTCTAGTAGTGCAAACCAAATCATTAAACATCCTAACCTTAGAAGCACATTATACAAAGCACATTATACAATATCCTAGTATAGCAACCAAATTCCACTAGTTCCACAACCTAACAGATCCTGTCTGACAATCCCCTCTACTAACCTCATTTCTTGCATAAAAATAAAAGTGTAGGTTTTACCTTGGGAGTATCGATCAAAGGACACATGGATTCAATTCAAACAAGTTTCTGACACACAGGTAGTTTTCTCTGATCCCTTTCTCCCCTCATCTCTCTTCTCTGAATCTCTTATTAGTTTCAATTTCAATAGGTTTCGATGCCACAAAGGTCATCTAGTCTATCTCATTGACATTTGCATTTGTAACTCATACATTTTGACAAAGTGTAGCGAATAATGGGATCACGGGTAATTTACCTATCCCTCGTTTCCACAATGTGTGATCATCCTTGAGATTTAGAATAATGGGGTCGCAGGAGACACTCCTACCCCTCTGCCTCTCAAGAAGTCATATCAATCTTTTATAACATAAACTTAGATCTTTGAGATGCCGAAGAGAGAGAAGGAAGGGAACCAGAAACACATAGACTTTTTACCTTCCAAATTTGCAGGAGGATTCCGATCCAATGTATACCAAGCCTCAACACAAGCAAATCAAGTCAGTATTAGGTTGGAGGTCATCTTTGGTTCCTTTAAACAATTTAGCAAGTGCAAACATAGTTGGCAGGTTGATCCACTTTAGTATCTCTAGTACTTCTGCAATTAGTAAGTCTAAGACTGGTCTAAAGAGTGGTTAGATGACAAGTAGTAAATCGATTAAGATTATATCCCCTTCTTGACTCAATAAAAACTTTTTTGAAAACATTTTAAATCAGACAAATAAAGTAAATAACCATTAGTAATCCCCCCAGACTTAAATTACACTATCCCCAGTGTAAAACAGTCGGTGGTAAGAAAATCATAAAGCAATAGCACAAAATTAACAAGTAAGAACGATATACCAGCTCGCTGATGTCAGTGTTGATCGACACAATGAAGTATCAATCGATCGTTGATGATAAAGCGTTGTCGAACGATATCGATATTTTCTGATCAGTCGATGGCTAGAGAGATCGTTCGACACAATGAAGAGACAATCGATCGTGTGATATGAAGTCCTGGCGATCGATATCGAGCTGGTCTCATCGGGCGATGTGCTGAGCAATCGTTTACTTGGATCCTTTTGTTTTTTTTAACTAAAACACAATATCAGTAGAACCTCCCCCAGACTTAAATAACACTATAATAGTGTTATCAAGCCGGAGATTGGTGAGGAATAAACCATAAGTACTCAACTTAACAAGTTATAACGAAATACCTGACCGGAATTGATGTTGATCGATGTAAATGTGTTGTCATCGGTTGTGGCAGATTTGGTTATGTCGATCGATATCGACTTCTTCTCGTCGGTCGATATTATGGCAATTGTTTACTTGGGTTCCTATTCTAAATAGCTAATCTAACTTTGATGTGAATATTGACCAACACAGTTAAGTGGCGATCGATACTCTTGATGCTCTATCGATCAACACAATTAAGTGGCGATCGATCGATGCTATTAATGCTCTGTTGACCAATGTTTGAAACCATCGGTCGATATTGGTATATCAATGCTTCTTCCATGTATCTTCTCCTGTAATCTAAGAAAGATAAAACACTAAAAGTCTAAAAGTTAGTAATAGATAACTAATAAAACGAATTAACGAATAATTTTTTCGGATGAACAGTGACTCTGCTACAGTAGCGTTGCTACAGAGATCGGCTACAGTAAATCTGCTACAGTGTCGATCGATTTTCTTGCAACAGTATCGATCGATGTTCGTGCTACAGTGTCGCTCGGTACTGTAGCTACAGTGTCGTGCGCACTGTTCATTTTTTTTACCTGTAATAAGTAAAAAAAACAAAAATCAGTAGTACATGAAAATAAAACCAAATTTAAAACAAACCTATCAGTGGGTTGCCTCCCACTCAGCGCTTATTTTTAGTCATTAGCTTGACTTTTGGAGATCTGATTTGGTCCGGATGAGAATGGAAACATGCTCCAAAACAAATCTCAATGTCCAATCTTTGAGGCTTTATCATTCTTGTGTGAAAGCCTCCTCCATAGACTTTTCTCCTTTGTCTATCATCTCAGCCATAAGGAGTGCTCGAAGCTTTGCAAACGGGTGTGAGAAGTTTCTGTTGCACACTCTGGATTTCCTAACACAATCTGAAAACTAAGGAGTCAATGGTAACCGAGAAGAACCTCTCTTTGGTAGTTTCCTCTTCTTCCAATTTCTCCTCTTCTTTTCCACAGACTTGTGTAGTCTCACTCCAAATTTCCTGACATCATCGGAGAAGTGAGGAATCAATGATAACTGGGAATCCCTTTTGGTTCTTTTCCTCTTCCTCCAATTCATCATCATCTTTCCCCCAGACTTGTCTGAACGCGTGGTGGTATCTCCATCAAAAATATTTCCACACACTTCATACTCATTTTGCTCTGATTCGCGTCTGGTATCGATCGATGAACCAGTGGTAGTGTCGATCAATGACAGATTGATGATGTCGATCGGTGGTATCTGGTAGATGTCGATCGGCGGTATCCGGTAGATGTCGATCGATGGTGGAGTGATATTATCGATCGATGTTTTCTGAACAGTGTCGATTGAGGCTTTTTCTCTCAGGCCTTTGTCGACTACAGTTCTACACCTCATCTCCCTCTGAGAAGCTACTACATGCTGATGATCATTAAATACTCCATTGCAGGAATCTAGATGCACACCTCTATCTGGTGGTATAGGAGATTCAGCTTCAACCACGGTACAGGGAACCACAATCTGCACAGGGTCATGTATCCTCTTCACTCTTTTGCAAATCCCAGCAGCTTCTTCTGCGCATATGGGTCTTAGATGTTCAGGGACAGCAAGGTGTGAGGTCTCAGACTTGTGCATTCTTTCCTCAATTGGTTCTAGCTCAACTGTGCATCCTGGTAGCTCATCAAACGATGTGTGTCGATCGATGCACTCGGGTGGGTATCGATCAATGCTATATGGCGGGTGTTGATCGATCTCATCATGTCGGTATCGATCGATGCTAGCCTTTGAAGAAGTCTCCATATCTTTTCTATTAGTGTTCTGCTCGTCATCAAGCTTCTGGTCCGACTCAAGCCAATCCTCCAGCTCTATGAAGTCTTCCATAGTGACTTCTACACTCGAATCCAAGTCTCCAAGTTGTTCTCCATCCTCTAACTCCAAGAATTCTTCTAGTTCCAAGAAATCTTCCATGGTGATCTCTTTTTCTTCATCTGGGTCAGGATAACAACTTGATACATCAATGCTCTTCTGTGTCGAGTCTGCAATGTCATGAGGACAACTCGAACTTTCATGGACTTCAAGTGGTATCGATCTGTGACAAACGTCTATGTTGATCGATGTTGAGATGCTGGTGTCGATTGATGCTGAAGTGATAGTGTCGATCGATGTTGGGGTCGCGGGGTCGATCGATGCTGAGCTTGTGTTACAAATATCGGCTTCTTCTACTCTGCTCAGCTCTCCAGATTCATGTTGTTCATCACCCTCTATCATATATTCCAGCATAGATATTATCTCAATCTCTAGATTTGCTGCAGCATTACATCCGAAGTTGTTGAGGAAGGCGTTTGTGATGTCTTTCCAGGTAGTAACAGATCCTTGTGGCAACTTCCTCAACCAACATGCTGCTTCTCCAGCAAGAGAATATGAGAATAATTTGCAGAAGTAGTAGTCTTCAGGGACTCCATTGCATTTGATGGTCGAAGCTAAATCTTCGAATGCCTCTAAGTGGTTAGTGGCATCTTCATAATGAAGACCATGAAAAGGAGTCTGACCCACAAGAGAGATATATGCAGTAGGTAGCTCAGGGACGGAACTCTGGAATGTTGAACGACGCAACGCAGACCTTTTAGCATATAAATCCTCAGGACTGTTGTAGTCTCTGAGTGCTCTTTGTCGTTCTGTCCCAGCATTCACAGCAGTAGTATCAAGGATTTCGAGAGGTATCGATCGATGAGACAAGTCTATATCGATCGATTCCAAAGTGATTATGTCGAGAGACGATGAGGTGGTGCTGATGAATGATGCTGCAATCGTACTATCGATCGAGCGGAGGTACTGGTGTCGATCGATGTGAAGGATAGATCTTTAGTATCAGCTTCTTCTGCTCTGCTCGGCTCTTCAGATATAGATTGTTCATCGTCATTAACTGTACCATGGTTGACCAGCTGTCCTCTGTTTAGTTCATCCTTCTGCTTGCTGTAGATAAAATCAACAATCTGATCTACGCTAGCCGTTATTCCTCTCTTCTCATCGTCAAACACCTTTTTTAATATGTAATCATGCCTTCTTCGTAGAGTTGCTAAATCTTCACTGAAAATTTTACCTATGAAGGCGTCTTTGATGTTCTCCCAACTGGTTAGAGATCTTGGTTGCAGCTGACTGAACCAGCTAAAAGCATGTCCAGATAGTGAATTGGGGAATATCTTGCAGAGCATCATGTTGTAATCATACACTTCATTCGGCTTGCTTCTTGATACAAGATCTTCAAGCTCTGCGATGTGATTTCTTGAATCTTCGTGAGGAAGACCATAGAAGAGATAGTCATTTACTCCATCATACCATTCTCGGCAAAGACGATAGTCATTCATCCTAGCAACAGTGATCACATGAGGGATTACATAACCTTCTGCATTAATCAATTTTCCAGTGCTGCTGCGAGGACGACCTTCTTCGTCTCGCCAGATACCTCTCTTATCAATCTTAAGTATGAGTGCTCTGACTTCCTTTGTCTCCTTGCAAGTGGTGTTGGTCGACCTTTAACGAACAAAATTTTTCGGCGTCGGATGAACAGTACCGCGATGACCAGTACCACGATGCGCCTTCCTTGAAGTTGAGAGCTTAGACCCGATGCACCACCTGTGTCCGCGTTCCCGAAGAGTGTTGTGATGAACAGTGTCAGTCGACACGGAATGAACAGTGTCGAACGACATCAGATGAACAGTGTCGATCGACATCGGAAGAACAGTATCAATCGATACGGGATGAACAGTACTTGGATGAACAGTACCATGATGAACAGTATCGGTCGACACGGGATGAACAGTATCGAACGACTTACAATGAACTGTATCGATCGAGACGGGATGAACAGTACCTCGATGAACAGTGTTCGGATGAACAGTACCCCGATGAATAGTACCGGGATGAACAGTATCCGCGTGAACAGTATTCCGATGAATAGTGTTCGGATGAACAGTACCCGCGTGAACAGTACCCCGTGAACAGTATCGGTTGACGATTTGTGTACTCTGTCGATCACCGGTTCTTGTAGGGTGTCGATCGATTCGTGATGTACGATGTCGATCGATTTCTGATATATGCTGTCGATCGATGCTGCTTGGAGGGTGTCGATCGTTACATCTCTCGTAGACTTACAGATCGTGCATATACCAGCAGGTTGCTTCTTTAAAGAAGCTAAAAATCCTCTCTTCATTGTTGCTCCTGGTATGTACCTGAAACAGAAGAAAAAATTTAATGAGATTTTTTTAATAATAATAAAACTTAAACAAAATCTAACTAAATAAGATCTAATGGCGATCGAAGCTCTCCGGCAACGGCGCCAAATTTGATATCACTCAAATTATCCTAAGGAGTGAATTACTCTCATCAAAAGAGGTCGAGTTATAGTACTTAGGGATCGAATCCACAAAGAGCTAGGGCACACACTAGATCTAATAGTTATGAGATTAAGCTAGGCTAATAGTTTATAAAGCAGTAAATAAAATAATAAATATATTAAATTGCAAGGGCGAACAAGGTAGTTGTTCTTATGAAACCAAGATAGTTGATGGAAGGATGGTAGCTAGATCTAGGGCTACTATTCAGGTATTGGGGATAATAATGTCAATAGATGCCTAACAAGTTGTTTGCATGATATTATAGAACTCAGCCGCTTAACAATCAGTGATCTCTCACTGGTTAAATAATCTTGATCTCTGGCCTCAACTGTCGTTCGTTGGCACAGAAAAAGAGTCGATCGATATCTTTTAGAGATATCGACTGATACACCTTTCGCTTCGTCGATCGATTCACCTGTAGGGATATCGATCGACGGCTTCTAGATATGCCTAGGCGCAAGCCGATAATGAACACTAGATCTCAAGGAGGGCGGTTAGCTCTTCTCCAAGGAGACACTAGTTCAGATGGATAATTCAAGATTATCTAGGATCCTATTGATCTTAATTCCAATTAGCTAATCTAGAACAAGCATAGAGTTCAATCCATCAGATGAATATCACAACTCAGCAAGTATAGTTTGGGGCTAATCCCACAAACCTATCTGAACTCTAAATCTAATAGGTGGATCTATTCAGACATGAATTATGTCACAGAAATCATAGATGAATAGATGAAAAGCAATAGATAAATAAATCAAAACCAATGGAGTTCCAGGAGGACTCTGATAAGAGTTCCTCCCTTCTCTCCTAAGAGAAACAAAGAAAGCATAAAAGAAAATCTAAAGCGTAGCCGTCAACAATGGCTTAGAAATAACATAAATAGGGTTTCTGGTCGTCAAGGGTATTTTTGTAACTTTGTGGTGACTCCTGGGCTTCAGTTGGACATGAAATATACTCGGCCCACATTCTGTTGTCCCTGTCGATCGACATGCAGTATGCTGTGTCGATCGACATACAATCCTCTTCTCGACAGCCTTCTCTCGCGAGGCAGACTGACCACTCTTCAGTAAAATGTGAATAACTTCCGATCTAACCGTTGGATTGAACTCAAACCGGTGGCATTGGAAAGCTAACTTAAATCTCTGTCTTGTGTTCAAATATGGGCTAAATCCAATGAAAGTAAGGTCTCCATCGATAGCTAAATATCTGAAGTGTCTGTGCAGTTCTTCACTGCGAAAGACTCCAAAAGGTACCAAAATCACCATATATCTCCAAGTCGTCCCTGAACCTGTAAATACTCTAAATAGACTCCAATACATAGTAAATAGTATATAAAACACTTATATACCATTGGTAAAAATGGGTAAAATCCATGGTAAATCAGGGTGCATGGTTGATAGGACCTGAACTTGGTCGGGATGGTCCGTTTTCGAGACGTTTGTCCGTAAGATGATAATCCTAGATAACTGTTTGCATAAGCGTTAGCCGTAGGAGCAGTCACTGCTGAAGTTGTTTTACCAGCGTCGATGTGAGCTGCGAGTTTGTCTTTCATATTTCCAGACATTTCTTTGATCAAGCGTTTTGCGGCCGTAAGAGTAAGAGTAATCCGTCCCCCCCCCTCCTTCTAGCGCCAAACTGTGGGAACCGAAATTCGCACTGTCGATTTTAACGAATAAATATGGAGGAAATCAAGGTAAACCCTACTTTCCTTGAGGTCCGGATTCTCTGCGACAACCAACGACAAGGGATCAAATGAATGCGGAAAAGTTTTATTAAGATTTGAGACTGGACCTTAAGAAAGGCTGCCTACGTACCCATTTCGAGGATCAAGTCGGACGTAGTTCAGTTGGAAAGGTTTGAATAAGAGATCGAACTGCCTGGCGGAGTTCGTCTAGTACGAGCGTTAGTCATAGAAACGGGCATGTCGAGAATAATGCCTAGGGTTTCTATGTGCAGAACTCTAAGTAAAAGGATTGTTAGATCCTTCCGAGGGAAGCAAAAGTCTGCGGACAAGATGAAAATAGAACGAGAAGAATGGGAAGATAACGTGGGCTGAATCCCGTGAAGAACTAGAAGAATGAATATACGTTTTATTGATGATTTTTGTAAAGGATCGTTACAAGAGATGTTTTTGATGATTACAAAGAGAAATATTTGAGAAACTCGTGTCTATGATGATTGAATGAATCCTCCTTTCTTTTTGATCTTCTGCCTCTTTAAATAGCCTCAGGCTCCGTTTTGACCGGCGCTAACAGGTTCCCGAGATCCCCTCCGTGATTTAAGGGATTTGTAACAGCTCCCCTTTGACCGGGTCCTGCGCCTATTTATTTGTCCACGAGCTACCTCTTTGACCGGGTCTTGCGCCTGTTTACTTGTCAACGAGCTGCCTCTTTTCCTTGACCTCTCTGATGAACATCTCCAGCTCACAGCCTCCGGATCTGACTTAGCTGTTTTTGAAGATTTAATTCATGATGGGCCTTTCGCGGCCCGTTATCATTTCTTATTGTCTATCATTAGCTAGGGGGTCATATTTGGGCCCAACAGCGACCAGCGCAGCACGGGCGCGCTAGCCGCCCGGCGCCTAGAAGCAGCATTGGTGTGCTAGTCGCCCGGCGCCTAGAGGCAGCACGGGCGAGCTAGCCGCCCGGCGCCTAGAGGCCGCACGGGCGTGTTAGCCGCCCGGCGCCTAGAGGCACTGTGCTTCCTCGCGGGACTTGCCTGTTTTTCTCGGTTTCTCTTGAGGTTTCTCGATCGACACTTAGTCTCTCAAAGTTTCTTGATTAACACTTGGTTTTTCCGAGGACTTTCAGGTATCGATTTCATCTTGATCGATCTTGATCCCAGCAAGAAGTTGTTTCCTAGAACGTTGTTGACCTTTTATTTTACGGGAGTTATTTTACAAAATGTTGTCGAGTTAATTTTACAGAAACTTTTTTGTAAAATGTTGTCGAGTTTAATCATGCAAAAGCTGTCTCGTGAAATATTTTCGAGGATTTATTTTACGAAAGTTGTTCCGAAAAATATTATCGAATTTTAACATTAGAAACGCTGATTGGTAACCCGATCAGTCGTGCTTTCTGTATCACGAGTAATCTGGGGTTTCTCCGCGATTTCCAGGAGAACAAGTCTTGTTTTTCCGGGAAATTCTCAAAACAAATTTTTAGTCGAAACCCTACTCGTTGAGAATTCTCAAACTCGGTAATTAGACCGTCATATCAGTCTTGGGCTCGATCCTACTCTAAAATCATATGTGGGCCGTTTAGCCGCGATCCGGGCCCCTTTTGGGCCGTCTTGGGACTTAGACGTTTTTACGATTTTTTCCTAGAAACAGCCGTTGATGTGACGCTGGTTTTTCCAAAAGGATTTCAATTTCCCGTATAGTTAAGGCAACTGGTGTTCAAGCTAACCATAGCTGTTTTATACGGCAGGCAGGAATCCGTCTCGACGACCAAGTCTTTTATAAATTTTCCCGAAGTCTTTCTTTGATAATCCTAAGCGAGGGGGGTTGTATCCATGGACCCGAGGACCGTGTTGTAGGGACTTGG
The DNA here is from genome assembly GCA_019705995.1 of Raphanus raphanistrum x Raphanus sativus. NCBI lineage: Eukaryota > Viridiplantae > Streptophyta > Magnoliopsida > Brassicales > Brassicaceae > Raphanus > Raphanus raphanistrum x Raphanus sativus. The sequence continues at coordinate 818,255 of JADEVD010000014.1, forward strand.
ACGAGGGTGTGATATCACTCAAATTACCGTAAGGAGTGAATTACTCTCATCAAAAGAAGTCGAGTTATAGTACTTAGGGATCGAATCCACAGAGAGCTAGGGCACACACTAGATCGAATAGTTATGAGATTAAGCTAGGCTAATAGTTTATAAAGCAGTAAATAAAATAATAAATATATTAAATTGCAAGGGCGAACAAGGTAGTTGTTCTTATGAAACCAAGATAGTTGATGGAAGGATGGTAGCTAGATCTAGGGCTACTATTCAGGTATTGGGGATTATAATGTCTATAGATGCCTAACAAGTTGTTTGCATGATATTATAGAACTCAGCCGCTTAACAATCAGTGATCTCTCACTGGTTCAATAATCTAGATCTCTGGCCTCAACTGTCGTTTGTTGGCACATAAAAAGATTCGATCGATATCCTTTAGAGATATCGACCGATACACCTTTCGCTTCGTCGATCGATTCACCTGTAGAGATATCGATCGACGGCTTCTAGATATGCCTAGGCGTGAGCCGATAAGGAACACTAGATCTCAAGGAGGGCGGTTAGCTTTTCTCCAAGGAGACATTAGTTCAGATGGATAATTCAAGATTATCTAGGATCCTATTGATCTTAATTCCAGTTAGCTAATCTAGAACAAGCATAGATTTCAATCCATCTGATGAATATCACAACTCAGCAAGTATAGTTTGGGGCTAATCCCACAAACCTATCTGAACCCTAAATCTAACAGGTGGATCTATTCAGACATGAAGTATGTCACATAAATCATAGATGAATAGATGAAAAGCAATAGATAAATAAATCAAAACCAATGGAGTTCCAGGAGGACTCTGATAAGAGTTCCTCCCTTCTCTCCTAAGAGAAACAAAGAAAGCGTAAAAGAAAATCTAAAGCGTAGCCGTCAACAATGGTTTAGAAATAACATAAATAGGGTTTCTGGTCGTCAAAGGTATTTTGGTAACTTTGTGGTGACTCCTGGACTTCAGTCGGTCATGAAATATACTTGGCCCACATTCTGATGTCCCTGTCGATCGACATGCAGTATGCTGTGTCGATCGACATACAATCCTCTTCTCGACAGCCTTCTCTCGCGAGGCAGACTGACCACTCTTCAGTAAAATGAGCATAACTTCCGATCTAACCGTTGGATTGACCTCAAACCGGTGGCATTGGAAAGATAACTGAAAGATATATTTTGTGTCTAAATATGGGCTAAATCCAATGGTGAGAAGGTCTCCATCGAGAGATAAACATCTGAAGCGTCTGTGAAGTTCTGCACTGCGAAAGACTCCAAAAGGCACCAAAATCACCATATATCTCCAAGTCGTCCCTGAACCTGTAAATACTCTAAATAGACTCCAATACATAGTAAATAGTATATAAAACACTTATATACCATGGGTAAAATCCATGGTATATCAACTCCCTCAGACTTACCCTTTTGCTTGTCCTCAAGCAAAACCAACAGGCAGTCTCTCTGAAAGAGGTTTGAAAACAGCAGGAACTCAAAAGATTTTAAAAACTCAGTTCATCATCTCTCTAGTAGTGCAAACCAAATCATTAAACATCCTAACCTTAGAAGCACATTATACAATATCCTAGTATAGCAACCAAATTCCACTAGTTCCACAACCTAACAGATCCTGTCTGACAATCCCCTCTACTAACCTCATTTCTTGCATAAAAATAAAAATGTAGGCTTTACCTTGGGAGTATCGATCAAAGGACACATGGATTCAACTCAAACAAGTTTCTGACACACAGGTAGTCTTCTCTGATCCCTTTCTCCTCTCATCTCTCTTCTCTGAATCTCTTATTAGTTTCAATTTCAATAGGTTTCGATGCCACAAAGGTCATCTAGTCTATCTCATTGACATTTGCATTTGTAACTCATACATTTTGACAAAGTGTAGTGAATAATGGGATCACAGGTAATTTACCTATCCCTCGTTTCCACAATGTGTGATCATCCTTGAGATTTAGAATAATGGGGTCGCAGGAGACACTCCTACCCCTCTGCCTCTCAAGAAGTCATATCAATCTTTTATAACATAAACTTAGATCTTTGAGATGCCGAAGAGAGAGAAGGAAGGGAACCAGAAACACATAGACTTTTTACCTTCCAGACTTGCAGGAGGATTCCGATCTAATGTATACCAAGCCCCAAGACAAGCAAATCAAGTGAGTATTAGGTTGGAGGTCAGCTTTGGTTCCTTTAAACAATTTCAGCAAGTGCAAACATAGTTGACAGGTTGATCCACTTTAGTATCTCTAGTACTTCTGCAATTAGTAAGTCTAAGACTAGTCTAAAGAGTGGTTAGATGACAAGTAGTACATCAATTAAGATTATATCCCCTTCTTGTCTCAATAAAAACTTTTTTGAAAACATTTTAAATAAGACAAATAAAGTAAATAACCATTAGTAATCCCCCAGACTTAAATTACACTGTCCCTAGTGTAAAACAGTCGGTGGTATGAAAATCATAAAGCAATAGCACAAAATTAACAAGTAAGAACGATATACCAGCTCGCTGATGTCTGTGTTGATCGACACAATGAAGTATCAATCGATCGTTGAAGATAAAGCGTTATCAAACGATATCGATATTTTCTGATCAGTCGATGGCTAGAGAGATCGTTCGACACAATGAAGAGACAATCGATCGTGTGATATGAAGTGCTGGCGATCGATATCGAGCTGGTCTCATCGGGCGATGTGCTGAGCAATCGTTTACTTGGATCCTTTTGTTTTTTTTAACTAAAACACAATATCAGTAGAACCTCCCCCAGACTTAAATAACACTATAATAGTGTTATCAAGCCGGAGATTGGTGAGGAATAAACCATAAGTACTCAACTTAACAAGTTAGAACGAAATACCTGACCGGAATTGATGTCGATCGATGTAAATGTGTTGTCATCGGTTGTGGCAGATTTGGTTATGTCGATCGATATCGACTTCTTCTCGTCGGTCGATATTATGGCAATCGTTTACTTGGGTTCCTATTCTAAATAGCTAATCTAACTTTGATGTGAATATTGACCAACACAGTTAAGTGGCGATCGATACTCTTGATGCTCTATCGATCAACACAATTAAGTGGCGATCGATCGATGCTATTAATGCTCTGTTGACCAATGTTTGAAACCATCGGTCGATATTGGTATATCAATGCTTCTTCCATGTATCTTCTCCTGTAATCTAACATAGATAAAACACTAAAAGTCTAAAAGTTAGTAATAGATAACTAATAAAACGAATTAACGAATAATTTTTTCGGATGAACAGTAACTCTGCTACAGTAGCGTTGCTACAGAGATCGGCTACAGTAAATCTGCTACAGTGTCGATCGATTTTCTTGCAACAGTATTGATCGATGTTCGTGCTACAGTGTCGTTCGGTACTGTAGCTACAGTGTCGTGCGCACTGTTCATTTTTTTACCTGTAATAAAAAAAAAAAACAAAAATCAGTAGTACATGAAAATAAAACCAAATTTAAAACAAACCTATCAGTGGGTTGCCTCCCACTCAGCTCATTAGCTTGACTTTTGGAGATCTGATTTGGTCCGGATGAGAATGGAAACATGCTCCAAAACAAATCTCAATGTCCAATCTTTGAGGCTTTATCATTCTTGTGTGAAAGCCTCCTCCATAGACTTTTCTCCTTTGTATATCATCTCAGCCATAAGGAGTGCTCGAAGCTTTGCAAACGGGTGTGAGAAGTTTCTGTTGCACACTCTGGATTTCCTAACACAATCTGAAAACTAAGGAGTCAATGGTAACCGAGAAGAACCTCTCTTTGGTCGTTTCCTCTTCTTCCGATTTCTCCTCTTCTTTTCCACAGACTTGTGTAGTCTCACTCCAAATTTCCTGACATCATCGGAGAAGTGAGGAATCAATAATAACTGGGAATCCCTTTTGGTTCTTTTCCTCTTCCTCCAATTCATCATCATCTTTCCCCCAGACTTGTCTGAACGCGTGGTGGTATCTCCATCAAAAATATTTCCACACACTTCATACTCATTCTGCTCTGATTCGCGTCTGGTATCGATCGATGAACCAGTGGTAGTGTCGATCAATGACAGATTGATGATGTCGATCGGCGGTATCCGGTAGATGTCGATCGATGGTGGAGTGATATTATCGATCAATGTTTTCTGAACAGTGTCGATTGAGGCTTTTTCTCTCAGGCCTTTGTCGACTTCAGTTCTACACCTCATCTCCCTCTGAGAAGCTACTACATGCTGATGATCATTAAATACTCCATTGCAGGAATCTAGATGCACACCTCTATCTGGTGGTATAGGAGATTCAGCTTCAACCACGGTACAGGGAACCACAATCTGCACGGGGTCATGTATCCTCTTCACTCTTTTGCAAATCCCAGCAGCTTCTTCTGCGCATATGGGTCTTAGATGTTCAGGGACAGCAAGGTGTGAGGTCTCAGACTTGTGCATTCTTTCCTCAATCGGTTCTAGCTCAACTGTGCATCCTGGTAGCTCATCAAACGATGTGTGTCGATCGATGCACTCGGGTGGGTATCGATCAATGCTATATGGCGGGTGTCGATCGATCTCATCATGTCGGTATCGATCGATGCTAGCCTTTGAAGAAGTCTCCATATCTTTTCTATTAGTGTTCTGCTCGTCATCAAGCTTCTGGTCCGACTCAAGCCAATCCTCCAACTCTATGAAGTCTTCCATAGTGACTTCTACACTCGAATCCAAGTCTCCAAGTTGTTCTCCATCCTCTAACTCCAAGAATTCTTCTAGTTCCAAGAAATCTTCCATGGTGATCTCTTTTTCTTCATCTGGGTCAGGATAACAACTTGATACATCAATGCTCTTCTGTGTCGAGTCTGCAATGTCATGAGGACAACTCGAACTTTCATGGACTTCAAGTGGTATCGATCTGTGACAAACGTCTATGTCGATCGATGTTGAGATGCTGGTGTCGATTGATGCTGAAGTGATAGTGTCGATCGATGTTGGGGTCGCGGGGTCGATCGATGCTGAGCTTGTGTTACAAATATCGGCTTCTTCTACTCTGCTCAGCTCTCCAGATTCATGTTGTTCATCACCCTCTATCATATATTCCAGCATAGATATTATCTCAATCTCTAGATTTGCTGCAGCATTACATCGGAAGTTGTTGAGGAAGGCGTTTGTGATGTCTTTCCAGGTAGTAACAGATCCTTGTGGCAACTTCCTCAACCAACATGCTGCTTCTCCAGCAAGAGAATATGAGAATAATTTGCAGAAGTAGTAGTCTTCAGGGACTCCATTGCATTTGATGGTCGAAGCTAAATCTTCGAATGCCTCTAAGTGGTTAGTGGCATCTTCATAATGAAGACCATGAAAAGGAGTCTGACCCACAAGAGAGATATATGCAGTAGGTAGCTCAGGGACGGAACTCTGGAATGTTGAACGACGCAACGCAGACCTTTTAGCATATAAATCCTCAGGACTGTTGTAGTCTCTGAGTGCTCTTTGTCGTTATGTCCCAGCATTCACAGCAGTAGTATCAGGGATTTCGAGAGGTATCGATCGATGAGACAAGTCTATATCGATCGATTCCAAAGTGATTATGTCGAGAGACGATGAGGTGGTGCTGATGAATGATGCTGCAATCGTACTGTCGATCGATGCGGAGGTACTGGTGTCGATCGATGTGAAGGATAGATCTTTAGTATCAGCTTCTTCTGCTCTGCTCGGCTCTTCAGATATAGATTGTTCATCGTCATTAACTGTACCATGGTTGACCAGCTGTCCTCTGTTTAGTTCATCCTTCTGCTTGCTGTAGATAAAATCAACAATCTGATCTACGCTAGCCGTTATTCCTCTCTTCTCATCATCAAACACCTTTTTTAATATGTAATAATGCCTTCTTCGTAGAGTTGCTAAATCTTCACTGAAAAATTTACCTATGAAGGCGTCTTTGATGTTCTCCCAACTGGTTAGAGATCTTGGTTGCAGCTGACTAAACCAGCTAAAAGCATGTCCAGATAGTGAATTGGGGAATATCTTGCAGAGCATCATGTTGTAATCATACACTTCATTCGGCTTGCTTCTTGATACAAGATCTTCAAGCTCTGCGATGTGATTTCTTGAATCTTCGTGAGGAAGACCATAGAAGAGATAGTCATTTACTCCATCATACCATTCTCGGCAAAGACGATAGTCATTCATCCTAGCAACAGTGATCATATCAGGGATTACATAACCTTCTGCATTAATCAATTTTCCAGTGCTGCTGCGAGGACGACCTTCTTCGTCTCGCCAGATACCTCTCTTATCAATCTTAAGTATGAGTGCTCTGACTTCCTTTGTCTCCTTGCAAGTGGTGTTGGTTGACCTTTAACGAACAAAATTTTTCGGCGTCGGATGAACAGTACCGCGATGAACAGTACCACGATGCGCCTTCCTTGAAGTTGAGAGCTTAGACCCGATGCACCACCTGTGTCCGCGTTCCCGAAGAGTGTTGTGATGAACAGTGTCGGTCGACACGGAATGAACAGTGTCGAACGACATCAGATGAACAGTGTCGGTCGACACGGAATGAACAGTGTCGAACGACATCAGATGAACAGTACTTGGATGAACAGTACGTGGATGAACAGTACCATGATGAACAGTATCGGTCGACACGGGATGAACAGTGTCGAACGACTTACAATGAACTGTATCGATCGAGATGGGATGAACAGTACCTCGATGAACAGTATTCGGATGAACAGTACCCCGATGAATAGTACCGGGATGAACAGTATCCGCGTGAACAGTATTCCGATGAATAGTGTTCGGATGAACAGTACCCGCGTGAACAGTACCCCCGTTAACAGTATCGGTTGACGATTTGTGTACTCTGTCGATCACCGGTTCTTGTAGGGTGTCGATCGATTCGTGATGTACGATGTCGATCGATTTCTGGTATATGCTGTCGATCGATGCTGCTTGGAGGGTGTCGATCGTTACATCTCTCGTAGACTTATGGATCGTGCATATACCAGCAGGTTGCTTCTTTGAAGAAGCTAAAAATCCTCTCTTCATTGTTGCTCCTGGTATGTACCTGAAACAAAAGAAAAAATTTTATGAGATTTTTTAAACAATAATAAAACTTAAACAAAATCTAACTAAATAAGTTCTAATGGCGATCGAAGCTCTCCGGCAACGGCGCCAAATTTGATATCACTCAAATTACCCTAAGGAGTGAATTACTCTCATCAAAAGAGGTCGAGTTATAGTACTTAGGGATCGAATCCACAGAGAGCTAGGGCACACACTAGATCTAATAGTTATGAGATTAAGCTAGGCTAATAGTTTATAAAGCAGTAAATAAAATAATAAATATATTAAATTGCAAGGGCGAACAAGGTAGTTGTTCTTATGAAACCAAGATAGTTGATGGAAGGATGGTAGCTAGATCTAGGGCTACTATTCAGGTATTGGGGATTATAATGTCTATAGATGCCTAACAAGTTGTTTGCATGATATTATAGAACTCAGCCGCTTAACAATCAGTGATCTCTCACTGGTTAAATAATCTTGATCTCTGGCCTCAACCGTCGTTCTTTGGCACAGAAAAAGAGTCGATCGATATCTTTTAGAGATATCGACCGATACACCTTTCGCTTCGTCGATCGATTCACCTGTAGGGATATCGAACGACGGCTTCTAGATATGCCTAGGCGCAAGCCGATAATGAACACTAGATCTCAAGGAAGGTGGTTAGCTCTTCTCCAAGGAGACACTAGTTCAGATGGATAGTTCAAGATTATCTAGGATCCTATTGATCTTAATTCCAGTTAGCTAATCTAGAACAAGCATAGAGTTCAATCCATCAGATGAATATCACAACTCAGCAAGTATAGTTTGGGGCTAATCCCACAAACCTATCTGAACCCTAAATCTAATAGGTGGATCTATTCAGACATGAATTATGTCACAGAAATCATAGATGAATAGATGAAAAGCAATGGATAAATAAATCAAAACCAATGGAGTTCCAGGATGACTCTGATAAGAGTTCCTCCCTTCTCTCCTAAGAGAAACAAAGAAAGCATAAAAGAAAATCTAAAGCGTAGCCGTCAACAATGGCTTAGAAATAACATAAATAGGGTTTCTGGTCGTCAAGGGTATTTTTGTAACTTTGTGGTGACTCCTGGGTTTCAGTCGGACATGAAATATACTCGGCCCACATTCTGTTGTCCCTGTCGATCGACATGCAGTATGCTGTGTCGATCGACATACAATCCTCTTCTCGACAGCCTTCTCTCGCGAGGCAGACTGACCACTCTTCAGTAAAATGGGAATAACTTCCGATCTAACCGTTGGATTGAACTCAAACCGGTGGCATTGGAAAGCTAACTTAAATCCCTGTCTTGTGTTCAAATATGGGCTAAATCCAATGGTGGGAAGGTCTCCATCGATAGCTAAACATCTGAAGTGTCTGTGCAGTTCTTCACTGCGAAAGACTCCAAAAGGCACCAAAATCACCATATATCTCCAAGTCGTCCCTGAACCTGTAAATACTCTAAATAGACTCCAATACATAGTAAATAGTATATAAAACACTTATATACCATGGGTAAAAATGGGTAAAATCCATGGTAAATCAGGGTGCATGGTTGATAGGACCTGAACTTGGTCGGGATGGTCCGTTATCGAGACGTTTGTCCGTAAGATGATAATCCTAGATAACTGTTTGCATAAGCGTTAGCCGTAGGAGCAGTCACTGCTGAAGTTGTTTTACCAGCGTCGATGTGAGCTGCGAGTTTGTCTTTCATATTTCCAGACATTTCTTTGATCAAGCGTTTTGCGGCCGTAAGAGTAAGAGTAATCCGTCCCCCCCCTTCCTTCTAGCGCCAAACTGTGGGAACCGAAATTCGCACTGTCGATTTTAACGAATAAATATGGAGGAAATCAAGGTAAACCCTACTTTCCTTGAGGTCCGGATTCTCTTCGACAACCAACGACAAGGGATCAAATGAATGCGGAAAAGTTTTATTAAGATTTGAGACTGGACCTTAAGAAAGGCTGCCTACGTACCCATTTCGAGGATCAAGTCGGACGTAGTTCAGTTGGAAAGGTTTGAATAAGAGATCGAACTGCCTGGCGGAGTTCGTCTAGTACGAGCGTTAGTCATACAAACGGGCATGTCGAGAATAATGCCTAGGGTTTCTATGTGCAGAACTCTAAGTAAAAGGATTGTTAGATCCTTCCGAGAGAAGCAAAAGTCTGCAGACAAGATGAAAATAGAACGAGAGGCGGCCAGACGTTCTAGGTCCTGCCTTGCTAGTCTGATCACCTAAGTTCTAAGTTCTCTAAGCTATTGGGAACTCTCTAAGTCTCTCAATTTTCGGATCTGCTCTCTCTCTTGGATTTTTTGCTCTGCCCTTTACTTCTCTCCCCAAGCTCCTTTATATACTCCTATTATGACGGTCTATTCTCCTCTCGGGCCACGAATCGGGCTTTTCCATTTTCGTCGATTTTCGTGTTTATCGGGAAACTTGACATTTATCTTCGGGAAACTTGACATTTATCTTGTTTATGTAAAGATAAATGCAAATTACCATATTTATCTCAAAAATCGTAAATGAACCGTCATATTGTGTTTGGACCCTTTCGGGCCGTTCCTCAGACTTTCGACGTTCTTACGATTTCCTCGAAAGAATACTCTTGTCGCGAAAACGAGTTTTCGGAAGATCTCCAGTTCTTCGTATAGCTGAGATGAATGGTGTTTTAAGATAACCATCACCGTTTTATACGAAGAATTTAAGATCTTTCCATCCGTGAATACCTATGGGTTCCCGAAGTCTTCCGGATGATCTTGGTCTGGAGTAAGAATGGGAGTTTTGTACGCAGAATCTTAACGATGCGTACTGCGAGGCCTTGGGAAAGATGCAAAATACGGGTTTCTAGCAGCCCGGAGCTTAGAACTCACGCACGGGGGCTGGCCGCCCGGCGCCTAAAGCTCACGCACGGGGGCTAGCCACCCGGCGCCTAGAGCTCGGGCGCGGGGCTAGCCGCCTGGCGCCTAGAGCTCGCGCACGGGGGCTAGCCTCCCGGCGCCTAGAGCTCGCGCACGGGGGCTAGCCGCCCGGCGCCTAGATCTCTGGTACGGGGCTAGCCGCCCGGCGGCTAGAGCTCGCGCACGGGGGCTAACCGCCCGGCGTCTAGAGCTCTGGCACGGGGCTAGCCGCCCGGAGCTTGCGTCTTGGCGAGGGCTTCGATTTGATATCTTGATCGTTTTCTGGGTCCTCACGGTTTGAGAGAACGGGCTCTTTGAAGTTTCAAGGTAGATTCCTTGGCATTCGGCCTGTCCAAACTTGGATCAATTCTCGTGACTTCCGTATACTTTCGTATGGTCTCGTCATCTCAGCTACGGACCTAGTGTCAGTCGGTTCATCTTGATTGTATCATCGAAGTTTTACGACTAAAACTGAGGAGGTTGGTTTTCTCGTAAAGTGTATCGTGTAAAACAAGAAAGATCAACTTTAACATCGGTTCTTTAAGCTATACGACTTGTTTTACTTTCGACGCTTGTTTTATGGAAAGTCAGGGCATGATAAATATTTTTAGCCTTTGATTTCGACAATAACCGTTTTTGACCCCAACATCCAACCCTAGATCGGTGTATGCCGAGTGAAAGATGATGTTGCTGGAGCTTCTGTTATCCACCAGTATCCGCTTGACCAAACAGTTGGCTATGACCAGCGAGATGACGAGGGCGTCGTGATGAGGAGCTAGGACCCTTTCTTGCTCCTTCGCGGTGAAGCTAATCTCGTCTGTTCCTAGGAGCGGGCGTTTAGGAACCTCAGTCTCTTGACCGTTCCTGGCATTGCAGGTACTTCTCTTGGCTGCGGCGCTGCTGGTCCCGCTTACTTCTGATCCTCCAGAGATGACATGTATCACTCGATCTTGCTGCGGGGGTAATGCGGGAACAGCTTCGTTAGGAAGGAAGGGGCCTTCCTTGTTCAAGAGGTTCTTGGCTTTATCCGAGAGGAATTCCCTTAGATAACCTCTCTTGAGAAGTTCAGCAACCTCTATCCCCAGGGCTATACAATCTTCTGTGGTGTGGCCATGATCGTTGTGGAACTCGCACCACCTTTTGAGGTTTTGATTAACATCAGGGGACCTCATCTCAGGGGGCCATTTAACCTGTGGACTCATTTTCCTCAGGACTCCGATGAGCTCTGGTTTGGATATTGCGAGATGACAAATACTGGGCCAGGTAGACACCTTTCCCTCGGATCGGGGTAGAGGGCGGTTCTGATATCTGCCCCTGCTCGAATTACTGGATTCTTTGGAAGGTCGAGAGCGGATGGCCTCGTCGCGATCGTCCCTTGGAGGTCTGAAGGACTTCTGATCGTATTTGGAGGAAGCCTTGGCCCAGGCGCGGGATAACACGTCCGCCATGCCCCCACACCTATACTTCGTTAGCTCTTTGTAGAGATCTCCTTCTGGAAGCAGGCCCTTCTTGAAGGTTGAGACGGCTGTATCGGCGTTGCACTCGGGAATGGAAACCTTCTCCTGGTTCAAGCGGGCTATATAGGAACGTAAGGACTCGTTCCTGTATTGTTGGACCTCGTAGAGGTCATCTGATCTCTTCTCCAGGTGACGACTGCTGGCGAATTGTTCCACGAACTTGTCACTGAGGGCGGCGAAGGATGTGATGGATCCCGTGGGGAGATTGATGTACCATTGGAGGGCAGGACTGGTCAAGGTTGACCCAAATCCTTTGCACATGGTAGCTTCCCTTGCTTCTTTGGGGATAGCAACGGCTATCATGCGTTGCTTGTACTGGGAGACATGGTTGTTGGGATCTCCAGTTCCTTCATACATCTAATGCTCGGAAAGAGAACTTACGAGGCATCTCAACCGAAGCAATCTCCTTCACAAAAGGTGTGTCGGAGTAGGACCTAGGGTCGCTTCTCCGGATAGGGAGAGCCACTCCGGGGAGCCTTTCCACCATAGATTGGATGGTGCCGAATTTCTCGGAGACCACCTTCTCTAGATAGGCAGCTAGAGCTGGATCTGGGATATCGAGATTATCAGGTGAGTATTCCCCGTCCTCTGTGTCGGAATCGTCGTTCCCTTCTTCCCGAGTTATATCTCGAGTAGCCTCTCGGTTATCAGATCCATCGTTAGGCTGCTGAGGTGTTTCCTCGTTGTCGCGAGGGGTGCTGAGTGAAGCCATAGGTCGGACTCTGGCTCTGAATCGTTTTTGTTTGTTCCCAACTGCCCCGAGGGATTGGTTCTCTCGGGGCAGAGCCAGAGTCCGACCTATGGCCTCACTCAGCACCCCTCGCGACAACGAGGAAACGCCTCAGCACCCTAACGATGGATCCAATAACCGAGAGACTACTCGAGATATAACTCGGGAAGAAGGGAACGACGATCCCGACAAGGAGGACGAGGAATACTTCCCTGATAATCCCTATATCTCAGATCCAGCTTTAGCTGCCTATCTAGAGAAGGTGGTCTCCGAGAAATTCGGCACCATCCAATCTATGGTGGAAAGGCTCCCCGGAGTGGCTCCCCCTATCCGGAGAAGCGACCCTAGGTTCTACTCCGACACACCTTTTGTGAAGGAGATTGCTTCGGTTGAGATGCCTCGTAAGTTCTCTTTCCCGAGCATTAAGATGTATGAAGGAACTGGAGATCCCGACAACCATGTCACCCAGTACAAGCAACGCATGATAGCCGTTGCTATCCCCAAAGAAGCAAGGGAAGCTACCATGTGCAAAGGATTTGGGTCAACCTTGACCGGTCCTGCCCTCCAATGGTACATCAATCTCCCCACGGGATCCATCACATCCTTCGCCACCCTCAGTGACAAGTTCGTGGAACAATTCGCCAGCAGTCGTCACCTGGAGAAGATATCAGATGACCTCTACGAGGTCCAACAATACAGGAACGAGTCCTTACGTTCCTACATGGCCTGCTTTAACCAGGAGAAGGTTTCCATTCCCGAGTGCAACGCCGATACAGCCGTTGTGAGGGATTAAACTCACCACCTGGTTTTTAGATCAGGTTAAGGTTTAGGATAGGTTAGGGAAAGATAACGTGGGCTGAATTCCGTAATAACTTGTAGAATGAATGATGATTTTGTATTGATAACTTGGTAAAAGATTGGTTACAAAGAGATGTTTCTCTTGATGATTACAAAGATAACAAAGTGTTTTTGAGATTATATGAATGATTGTGAAAATGAATAAGGGTCGAATAGGATCCCTTTCTTTAGTCCTCGACCTTCTCTTTAAATAGCCTTGGACTTCTCTTGATTGTCTTTAACTGATCTCCGAGATCTCCTCCGTGACTTGAGGGATTTGCAACAGCTCCTCCTTTGACCGGGTCCTGCGCCTACTTTCACGTCTACGAGCTACCTCTTTTTCGTAACCTCTTTAGTAAACGTCCTTAGCTCTCAGCCTCCGGCTCCAGCTTAGCTGCCTTCAAGAATTGAATTCGCGATGGGCCTGTCGTGGCCCGTTATCGTCTTTTGTCATTCGCTGTTCAGCTATCGGGCCATATTCGGGCCCAACAGTTGCCCCCAGCTTTCGAGATTAGACTTCGTTATTCTCGGAAGCTAGACCTAGCCGCCCAACCTAGATCTTCTGGTTGAGATAATGATTACTGGCTATCTCAACCATATATATTCTTGCCTAATCGGACGGCTGTAGTTTTTCTTTAATTAAATCGATGGCTCAGATTAAAGAGAGTTTGAAATGTGGTTTCCGACTTTCGAGACGTGATGGGATATAAAGCTGCGAGTATTAACTGCCTGCCTCTCCACTTTCTCCACGCCTCAGACGGTTTCCAAGGTAACTTCTCTCCTCTCCTTTATTTTACTGCGTGTTCTTTTATTTTTTTTTATCTCTTCTTGATCGAACTAGTTCTTCGCTCTTAACCTCTCTCTGAGATTTCGTTCTTGATTAAATTAGTCTGATTCCCCTCTTTTGCTTCATATTTCTCTTTTCCCTTTACTATCATGAATCAAAAAGAAGGTTCCGGCGAGGTTCAAATCTCTGCTTCCGGTGTCCGCATTATGAAGGTTAAGCAAGAAGCCGGTGAAAAGATGAAGGACGCCAAGAAGAAAGCTAAGGACTCGATCGGAGCCAGAATCAAGAGGATGAAGAAGAAAGGTGGCAAGAGCGCCTCCTCTGGACCTCACTTTCCTTCGCTCTTGAAGAGTCAAGACGTCGTCAACCTTACTGTTCAAGCTCACGGCAAGAGTGACCTAGCTAGAGCTTGTACCGAAGACGAAACCCCCGAAACCGTTCCGGAGGGTTGGTTCTGTGTTCATGAGAAGTACATCTCTAAGTGCCATCTTAGGTTCCCTCTCCCCAACCTCTTGCTAGATCTCCTAGATCACTATCAACTGGCCCTCCCCCAACTTTGTCCCTCGGTTATCCGAGTGATAAACGGATTCATCACTAGGGCCAAGGAAGAAGGAGTTATCGTGGGGCTAACCGAGCTGATGAGTCTCTTCTCAATAAAGGAGAGTACTTCCAAGGATGGCGGAAGCGGTACCTACTACCTCCCTTGTCGTCCAGGGCTAGGCGTCTTCAAATTTACGGCCAGTGATGATGACTGGCGGAAGAAGTACTTTTATGTCAAGATTGACCCTTCGACGGTTCCTGTAGGCTGAGACCTCAGGACCTCTTGGTCTGATATCTCTGGTTAGGATCTTAGGGATGTGTTTGCATATTTATTTTTGCTCATCATGATGTGCTAACTGTCTTTGATTCTTTTTTGCAGAGATTAAGGACCCTATCAAGTTGTCCGGCAAACTTACCAGAGCTCTCCACCGGAAGCTGCAGCACAACCCCAATACCTGGGTAGCTTACACTACCACGAGAATCGGATCAGCTAGGTTCCCTGAACGATACAAGGCTTCCTTTCCTGATTCTGTTACGGTTGCTGGTTTAGAAGGTAGTCTTCTTTTTATTGATTTCAAATCTTTAATGCTTGAATCTGTCTTGTGAGATTAATGATTCTCTTTATGATTCAGTCTCTGAAGGTGAATCGATATTTGAAGTCTCGTCTGGAGCCAGTACCTCTGAAAAGACTTAGTCACAGAAGATGCCTATTCAGCCCTCGTTCCGTTCCATGGGTAGATCGACCAAGGCTGCCAGCTCCTCTCGAGGAAGCGACAAGAACCAAGGAGGATCCTTCCTCGATTCCGTGAAGGAAGTCCTCGATGATGGAGGCTCTGCTCCTGCTAAAGATGTCGGTCCTTCGGAGCCCAGAGTTCAGGAAGTTGGTCTTCCCCCCGAGCTTCCGATGACGGAAGCTGATCCTCAAATGGCGAGGGATCCTCCAGAATTTGAGCCTCCGAGGAGCAAGAGGTCCCGGACTGACCAAGTTGACAGACCTTCGAGGTCTTCCTCCTCCTCTTCTAGAGGGGGAACCGTTGGCTGGAACTTTGCTCACTCGAAGCCCGGATCAGTTTTAGATGATTCGTGGGGTTTGGCTACGCTGATGAGGCATATGAAGAGAACCGGGTGTTCCCTCCCCTCGATCTCCAACCTCACGAATAAGGATGAACATGTTGAGATTGCCCATTTCATGGGTCAGGTATGAATTTTATTTCAACTTTTTAGCTTAATTCTTTTTGGAAGATGTTCACTAAATCATTGTTTTTGTTTTTGCAGCTGGCTGGCACTATTAACATGGCTCAGTTCAAGTTTGAGGATACTGTGCACAATGCCCCCAGTTCTCAAGAGTTAGCTCAGGTTACTGATCTGGTCAAGGCCACCAAGACTGAGCTCAACCAGACTCGGGCTCTGATCTCGGAACTTCAAGCTGAGGTCAAGAGACTTGGCTCCAAGGCTGATGTTCAGCAGGGGACGATCGAGAGCCAAGCGATTGACATCCAGGTAAAGAACAGGAAGATCGGGGAGTTGGATGCTGCTCGGAAGATTGCCGAGTACCAGGTCAAAGAGCTGATCGCTTCATCCCAAAACAGCCAGAAGAACAAGGAAGCTGAGGTCAGGCTAGCCGTCCGGAGAGGAAAGAGGGAGGTAGCTGACGCTTACAACAAGGTTCTGGTTTCTGTCAAGGAGAAGTTCTCCAAGAAGAAGGATGAAGTCGATCTTCTGGTTTATGCTCAAGAGCATTAAGCCAATACTCAACTCCTGAAAGATATGCTGGACAACGAGATTAAGAGTGCTGAAGATGAGTACGCTCGCTTGGTGGCTATGATGCCAGAGGCTGTTGCTGCGTACGAGAAGGCTCAGGTCTCGGACTTCTCGATCAGCAAGCTCCCTCTTCCTCAACTCTCTGAGAGCTCAGGTACTTTTGAGGTTAATATGTTTAATCCGGCGTTTTCCGGAGAATATGGTTCTAACTTGGGTTCGGTATCTCCTGATCTAGCTCCAGTTGAGGCAACCCCGGGAGGTGTCGACCAAGAAGCTGAAGTGGAGGTTTCCTCCAAGGGGGGTGATCCTATCGAGGAGGATAAGGATGCTGAAGCTGATCCTGGAACCAAGGAAGGTTAAGAGTTGATGCTCTTTATGTTTTAAGACTTTTGCCTAATGGGCTTCTATCTCTTTTGTTTTTAAGACTTACAGCCTGAGGAGGCTTTTAAACCTTTATCTGCTTGTGTTTTGATGAGGACATCAAATCAGAATCAACCATGGAGAAAGAAATCATGAGAAAACCAGTGGAGAGTATGAAGCTGAGAGAAGCTATAGATTTAGGCCAGGACATATATGCAATCAAAATGCCATATCTTATACACCAGGAGGAATTAATTCATGAAACCGGTTTTGTTGGATTCTACACTCAACAAGAGCAAGCAGGAAATTGGTTTCATATCAAAAGGATAAATGGTTTAGGAGATATGCCATTTTCAAGTCAAAGGTGGCCCGACTTGCCTTATTTAGAAGATCAAGAGCATATAATATGTCAAGCTAAATATTGGCGTCCAGGAGACTTTGTTCTACTTCTAGAAGCACTCCACAACCCCTTAAGAAGCACCAGCACACACTGGATCAGGCGGATCCTTGGAGAATACACTCAAATCAAACCGGAGCTAAATATGGAAAGTTGGACAATTGTTTGGTTTGATCATTACCAAACCAAGATACGGCGACCAGGAGACATTCTACACTTACCAGAGGAGCTTGAAGACATATTGAGAGCATTCAAATCGCAGCACACCAAGAGGAGAAGAATATGGAGCAGCTTACCTTATTTGGATTCAGACAACATTTTATTCAAAGATCTCCAACGTCTCTTTCCATCTTTCCTTGGAGCTTTGAAGACATATTCAGTGAACCAGGATATTCCTAGACGTCATCAGTTCATGCCTAAGTTATCAAGACTCAAGAAATCCCATCCATTCAGCCAAATCCCCCAAACTACTCCAACAGCTAGTTTTGCAAGATTTCTGTTTATTTCTTTTATTTTGAGCATTATATAAGCTCAATAGCACTCCCATTGTAGAGGCACGTCTTTTATCTAAGTTTAATACAAAAGTATTGTTTTTCTTTTCAAAGTTGGTCTTTGAACTGATTTGTTCTTTAGAAACCAGAGTTGTGAGAAGCACTTTGTTTTCTTTAGATCTGTGAATTAGGTTGTTTGAGAGAGT
Organism: Raphanus raphanistrum x Raphanus sativus; assembly: GCA_019705995.1. Classification (NCBI taxonomy): domain Eukaryota; kingdom Viridiplantae; phylum Streptophyta; class Magnoliopsida; order Brassicales; family Brassicaceae; genus Raphanus; species Raphanus raphanistrum x Raphanus sativus. The sequence continues at coordinate 835,863 of JADEVD010000014.1, forward strand.
CAAATAGCTTTATTCATCATAGGTTGAGAGAGTCAATCACTTCATTCCATCATCCACCAGATTGAGAGATTCAATCTAACATCCAATCCGCAAATCCCCTTCAAATCCATCAACTGACCAGGCTGAAAGAGTTATACGACCAGCAGCTTGGTTCCATCAATCTATCCTTGTGAGGCTCAGTTTTGTGCATGTATCATCTGCTATCAGAGCCGAAAGGCTCCTATCAGGTTTTTTCTATCCTGTTCTTGTTTCATTTTTGTTATTTTCATTTATAAAAAAAAAAAATTTGTTTTGCATTTCTGCCATTGTTGCTTGTTTTAGTTCATGCTTTAAAAACCAGAAAAAAAAAAGAAAAGAAAGAGGACGAGTTTGACTTGTTTTGATTCAGAAAATTTTGAAAAAAAAAATATAATTGTGTTTTCATTTATTTGCAAAGTCTAGTTTCCATTTGTGTTTATTTGCATTCCCTAAAGAAAACCAAAGAAAAATCTGCATTACCATATTTGTTTCTTGTTTCAAAAACTTGCATAAAATATATATATATATATATTCCTTGCATTAGATTATTGTTGCATCACATTTTGATTTATTCAGCCATTTTTCGTGCATACCATAATACTGCTGCATTAAAAAGAAAAAATAATATATATATATATATATTATTCAAAGCATAGCATTTTTATTTCGGTCCAAGCATATAGTTTAGCCTTTTTGAATTATTATTTCACTTGTATTTGACTCCTATATCCATTAGAACACTTAACCCACGAGTTTTGTGTTATATCAGGAACCATGGGAGATGAAGAACAAAGTGATTGGGAGCAAGAAGAACAATTTCTGTCTGATGAAGAAAGTGGTTATGAAGAAGATCAGTGGACAGATGATTGTTCCAATACTGATTATGATGATGATCCAGATGGTGGAGAGCTTGAACCAGAACCACCAGATCCGTACCAAGACAACACCAGCTACATAGATTGGTCTAGAGAAGAAGCTGACCAGAGATCTAACCATGAGGGCGAGATGTATCAAGAGGAAACTGAATACCAGATCAGTCTAGATGAACACAGCTACCATGAAGAAACAGAGAATGAACCAGAAGTTTTTTATCCAGAAGATGGTGTTGATGATAACGCAGATCATGAGGAGTCATATGTGGAAGAGAGGCCATGGTGTGAGATACCATACTCTGATCATGAAGAAGAGAACCATGATGAAACTGATTCCCAAGTCAGTTTACCCTACTCTGAAGCAAACCGTGAAGATGGAGCAACAAGTGAGCGTGACTTTGCTGAAGAAGAAGAAAATGAGCCTGTAAGAAGTGTTGAAGAGTATGAGCCAAGATACATCCAATACGCAGGCCATCATGAAGGAATAGAAGCTTACTGGAAGTGGGAGAAAGACCTAGATCAATGGTTTGAACTTCATCAGATTGAAGAGGAGGAGAGACCACTAATTGCTGAAGATACTCTAACTGAGTATGCAGACTGGTGGTATGATCGTGATGCTTCTTGGACAGAAATGAAGGAGCTACTACGTGAGGAGTTTGTGACAACAGCTGAGAGCCACAAGGAGTATCATTTCAGGCGCCCAGATGTATTCCCTAAGCCAAGGAGATTGATTCTAGCACCCATGTCAACTCCATAGATTAAGCCAAAGAAGAATTGTGGTTCTAAGTCAAGGGAGACCACGTGCAACACCTCTAGCAGCAAAGAAAATGATGATAAAGTTGTGCAATCCAAGAAGAAACCAAAGGAGCAACATGTGCAATCAAAGGCAGTACCAAAGAAAGGAACTCAAGCAAAGCAGAATTTAAAGATGAGTTCCCTACATATGATCAAGCCTCAAGAAAATCTTCAGTGGTTTAAAGGAGCTCTACAGCTACCTAAGAAAAAGACAGAGGCGAGATCTCCAGCTCCAACAAAGTCAGAACAACAAGCAGAGAAGCAATATCCAAAGCAGAAGCTAGAGAAATGTAAGTTTTCTGATCCTTTAAAGATAACTAGCATAATCTGTTATAGATGCCATCAAGAGGGTCATTATGCTGTAGCTTGTCCAAGTAGATCATCAGTAGAGACTTTACACTTAGAAACACCAGAAAATGCTTTTAAAGATAATCTTGTTCAGCTAGTCCCTGAGATGTCTATTTCTAGTGTAATACACTTGTCTTTGCCAAAAGATGTTGATGCAGGAAATGAAGAAAACTTTGAGAAAAGTTGTCTAGAATCAGATATACTCCAAACCAATGTGATTATCAACTCCCGGCCAACACCAATCACTGCCCTCAAACCAGAGTTGATACTTGGTAATATAGTAAGTGAAAAATCTGAACTTGTTAATTACTGGAATAATATTTTAACTAGTTATGCTTTCAAGTATCCAGTTTTAAATAATTCAAGTTCAAATATAATACACTTGCTCTTTCCCTTAAGTGTCAAGACAGAAACAGGAACCATCGGAGTAATCAAAGACTGGAGAGAAAAACCACCAGATCCAAAACCAGAGCAAACAAGAGGAGTAATCCTATCTTACCTACTCAAAGGAGAACCCCCAGATGCCCCACGCATCACCACACCTAAAGTTTATCAAGGTAAGACTCTAAACTCCCAAAGAAGGATGAAAGCTAACTTGCTTTCTATTGGTGCAGGAGAAATAGTTTCGAGGTCGAAACTTCTTCAAGGGGGAGGGTATGATGAGGACATCAAATCAGGACCAACCATGGAGAAAGAAATCATGAGAAAACCAGTGGAGAGTATGAAGCTGAGAGAAGCTATAGAAGCCGGCCAGGACATATGTGCAATCAAAATGCCATATCTTACACACCAGGAGGAATTAATTCATGAAACCGGTTTTGTTGGATTCTACACTCAACAAGAGCACGCAGGAAATTGGTTTCATATCAAAAGGATAAATGGTTTAGGAGATATGCCATTTTCAAGTCAAAGGTGGCCCGACTTGCCTTATTTAGAAGATCAAGAGCATATAATATGTCAAGCTAAATATTGGCGTCCAGGAGACTTTGTTCTACTTCTAGAAGCACTCCACAACCCCTTAAGAAGCACCAGCACACACTGGATCAGGCGGATCCTTGGAGAATACACTCAAATCAAACCGGAGCTAAATATGGAAAGTTGGACAATTGCTTGGTTTGATCATTACCAAACCAAGATATGGCGACCAGGAGACATTCTACACTTACCAGAGGAGCTTGAAGACATATTGAGAGCATTCAAATGGCAGCACACCAAGAGGAGAAGAATATGGAGCAGCTTACCTTATTTGGATTCCGACAACATTTTATTCAAAGATCTCCAACGTCTCTTTCCATCTTTCCTTGGAGCTTTGAAGACATATTCAGTGAACCAGGATATTCCTAGACGTCATCAGTTCATGCCTAAGTTATCAAGACTCAAGAAATCCCATCCATTCAGCCAAATCCCCCAAACGACTCCAACAGCTAGTTTTGCAAGATTTCTGTTTATTTCTTTTATTTTGAGCATTATATAAGCTCAATAGCACTCCCATTGTAGAGGCACGTCTTTTATCTAAGTTTAATACAAAAGTATTGTTTTTCTTTTCAAAGTTGGTCTTTGAACTGATTTGTTCTTTAGAAACCAGAGTTGTGAGAAGCACTTTGTTTTCTTTAGATCTGTGAATTAGGTTGTTTGAGAGAGTCAAATAGCTTTATTCATCATAGGTTGAGAGAGTCAATCACTTCATTCCATCATCCACCAGATTGAGAGATTCAATCTAACATCCAATCCGCAAATCCCCTTCAAATCCATCAACTGACCAGGCTGAAAGAGTTATACGACCAGCAGCTTGGTTCCATCAATCTATCCTTGTGAGGCTCAGTTTTGTGCATGTATCATATGGTATCAGAGCCGAAAGGCTCCTATCAGGTTTTTTCTATCCTGTTCTTGTTTCATTTTTGTTATTTTCATTTATAAAAAAAAAAATTTGTTTTGCATTTCTGCCATTGTTGCTTGTTTTAGTTCATGCTTTAAAAACCAGAAAAAAAAAAGAAAAGAAAGAGGACGAGTTTGACTTGTTTTGATTCAGAAAATTTTGAAAAAAAAAATATAATTGTGTTTTCATTTATTTGCAAAGTCTAGTTTCCATTTGTGTTTATTTGCATTCCCTAAAGAAAACCAAAGAAAAATCTGCATTACCATATTTGTTTCTTGTTTCAAAAACTTGCATAAAAAAAAATATATATATATATTCCTTGCATTAGATTATTGTTGCATCACATTTTGATTTATTCAGCCATTTTTCGTGCATACCATAATACTGCTGAATTAAAAAGAAAAAATAATATATATATATATATATTGGTCCAAGCATATAATTTAGCCTTTTTGAATTATTATTTCACTTGTATTTGACTCATATATCCATTAGAACACTTAACCCACGAGTTTTGTGTTATATCAGGAACCATGGGAGATGAAGAACAAAGTGATTGGGAGCAAGAAGAACAATTTCTGTCTGATGAAGAAAGTGGTTATGAAGAAGATCAGTGGACAGATGATTGTTCCAATACTGATTATGATGATGATCCAGATGGTGGAGAGCTTGAACCAGAACCACCAGATCCGTACCAAGACAACACCAGCTACATAGATTGGTCCAGAGAAGAAGCTGACCAGAGATCTAACCATGAGGGCGAGATGTATCAAGAGGAAACTGAATACCAGATCAGTCTAGATGAACACAGCTACCATGAAGAAACAGAGAATGAACCAGAAGTTTTTTATCCAGAAGATGGTGTTGATGATAACTCAGATCATGAGGAGTCATATGTGGAAGAGAGGCCATGGTGTGAGATACCATACTCTGATCATGAAGAAGAGAACCATGATGAAACTGATTCCCAAGTCAGTTTACCCTACTCTGAAGCAAACCGTGAAGATGGAGCAACAAGTGAGCGTGACTTTGCTGAAGAAGAAGAAAATGAGGCTGTAAGAAGTGATGAAGAGTATGAGCCAAGATACATCCAATACGCAGGCCATCATGAAGGAATAGAAGCTTACTGGAAGTGGGAGAAAGACCTAGATCAATGGTTTGAACTTCATCAGATTGAAGAGGAGGAGAGACCACTAATTGCTGAAGATACTCTAACTGAGTATGCATACTGGTGGTATGATCGTGATGCTTCTTGGACAGAAATGAAGGAGCTACTACGTGAGGAGTTTGTGACAACAGCTGAGAGCCACAAGGAGTATCATTTCAGGCGCCCAGATGTATTCCCTAAGCCAAGGAGATTGATTCTAGCACCCATGTCAACTCCAGAGATTAAGCCAAAGAAGAATTGTGGTTCTAAGTCAAGGGAGACCACGTGCAACACCTCTAGCAGCAAAGAAAATGATGATAAAGTTGTGCAATCCAAGAAGAAACCAAAGGAGCAACATGTGCAATCAAAGGCAGTACCAAAGAAAGGAACTCAAGCAAAGCAGAATTTAAAGATGAGTTCCCTACATATGATCAAGCCTCAAGCAAATCTTCAGTGGTTTAAAGGAGCTCTATAGCTACCTAAGAAAAAGACAGGCGAGATCTCCAGCTCCAACAAAGTCAGAACAACAAGCAGAGAAGCAATATCCAAAGCAGAAGCTAGAGCAATGTAAGTTTTCTGATCCTTTAAAGATAACTAGCATAATCTGTTATAGATGCCATCAAGAGGGTCATTATGCTGTAGCTTGTCCAAGTAGATCATCAGTAGAGACTTTACACTTAGAAACACCAGAAAATGCTTTTAAAGATAATCTTGTTCAGCTAGTCCCTGAGATGTCTATTTCTAGTGTAATACACTTGTCTTTGCCAAAATATGTTGATGCAGGAAATGAAGAAAACTTTGAGAAAAGTTGTCTAGAATCAGATATACTCCAAACCAATGTGATTATCAACTCCCGGCCAACACCAATCACTGCCCTCAAACCAGAGTTGATACTTGGTAATATAGTAAGTGAAAAATCTGAACTTGTTAATTACTGGAATAATATTTTAACTAGTTATGCTTTCAAGTATCCAGTTTTAAGTAATTCAAGTTCAAATATAATACACTTGCTCTTTCCCTTAAGTGTCAAGACAGAAACAGGAACCATCGGAGTAATCAAAGACTGGAGAGAAAAACCACCAGATCCAAAACCAGAGCAAACAAGAGGAGTAATCCTATCTTACCTACTCAAAGGAGAACCCCCAGATGCCCCACGCATCACCACACCTAAAGTTTATCAAGGTAAAACTCTAAACTCCCAAAGAAGGATGAAAGCTAACTTGCTTTCTATTGGTGCAGGAGAAATAGTTTCGAGGTCGAAACTTCTTCAAGGGGGAGGGTATAATGAGGACATCAAATCAGAACCAACCATGGAGAAAGAAATCATGAGAAAACCAGTGGAGAGTATGAAGCTGAGAGAAGCTATAGAAGCCGGCCAGGACATATGTGCAATCAAAATGCCATATCTTACACACCAGGAGGAATTAATTCATGAAACCGGTTTTGTTGGATTCTACACTCAACAAGAGCACGCAGGAAATTGGTTTCATATCAAAAGGATAAATGGTTTAGGAGATATGCCATTTTCAAGTCAAAGGTTGCCCGACTTGCCTTATTTAGAAGATCAAGAGCATATAATATGTCAAGCTAAATATTGGCATCCAGGAGACTTTGTGATACTTCTAGAAGCACTCCACAACCCCTTAAGAAGCACCAGCACACACTGGATCAGGTGGATCCTTGGAGAATACACTCAAATCAAACCGGAGCTAAATATGGAAAGTTGGACAATTGTTTGGTTTGATCATTACCAAACCAAGATATGGCGACCAGGAGACATTCTACACTTACCAGAGGAGCTTGAAGACATATTGAGAGCATTCAAATCGCAGCACACCAAGAGGAGAAGAATATGGAGCAGCTTACCTTATTTGGATTCAAACAACATTTTATTCAAAGATCTCCAACGGCTCTTTCCATCTTTCCTTGGAGCTTTGAAGACATATTCAGTGAACCAGGATATTCATAGACGTCATCAGTTCATGCCTAAGTTATCAAGACTCAAGAAATCCCATCCATTCAGCCAAATCCCCCAAACTACTCCAACAGCTAGTTTTGCAAGATTTCTGTTTATTTCTGTTTATTTCTTTTATTTTGAGCATTATATAAGCTCAATAGCACTCCCATTGTAGAGGCACGTCTTTTATCTAAGTTTAATACAAAAGTATTGTTTTTCTTTTCAAAGTTGGTCTTTGAACTGATTTGTTCTTTAGAAACCAGAGTTGTGAGAAGCACTTTGTTTTCTTTAGATCTGTGAATTAGGTTGTTTGAGAGAGTCAAATAGCTTTATTTATCATAGGTTGAGAGAGTCAATCACTTCATTCCATCATCCACCAGATTGAGAGATTCAATCTAACATCCAATCCGCAAATCCCCTTCAAATCCATCAACTGACTAGGCTGAAAGAGTTATACGACCAGCAGCTTGGTTCCATCAATCTATCCTTGTGAGGCTCAGTTTTGTGCCTGTATCATGTTTTGAATCTTCGTTAGCCTGGGGAGGCTTTTAAACCCTTGTTTAATTTTAAACTTGGTTGTTTCGAAATTTGTTTTTTGCTTTAGTCGCCAAATATGATATTTGATCATGATCGGGTTTTTGCTTAGCTCGAGGTTTTCAGGAACCTGAATTATTTCGAAGGCTTGTGAGATCTTTTCTGATCTGACTTTGTGAGAAATCGAATTGTTTTATTGAATTTCGAATTTCTTCGAAGGATTTTGGGATCTTCGACTTTGTTAAGGATTTTAAGAACTTAGTTTTGTTAAGGGTTTTTAAGACGTTAGTTTTTATTAAGGATTTTAAGACCTTAGTTTTTGTTAAGGATTTTTAGGACCTTAGATTCAGGTTCTCGGGGACCTGCGTATGTCTAAGGATTTTAAGACCTTTGAGGTTGTTAAGGATTTTAAGACCTTAGGTTCAGGTTCCCGGGGACCTGCATATGTTTAAGGATTTTAAGACCTTTTGAGGTTGTTAAGGATTTTAAGACCTTAGAGCACCTCCATTGCTGAACTCCAATTGGGGTTCTTAATTTTTTTTTTTTTTAGTTTTTTTCCGATTTTTAAAAAAAAAAAAAAAAAAAAAACAACCAATCGCGGGTCGCCACGAATGCATGGGACCCGCGGAACAGTGCAAGAGGCAACTCTTAAATAGAAAGTTTTAGAGGTGAGAGAGTGGAAAGTTTTAAAAAGAACGGGTCCCATCGGGTCCCTCCATCCCTTATAAACCCCTTAAGAACCTTGGGATGGAGGTGCTCTTAGGTTCAGGTTTTTGGAGACCTGAATTGTTAAAAAGTCGAGGTATCGAAGATAATTGCTTTATTGATAATAGAATACATGGAATCATAGTAATCATACAATTGCTGCTTGGGCTATGTGATTTTGATCAGACATATGCCCCCTTTGGTCGTGGTGAACAGAGTGTTGAAATGAGGTTGGGGCTGCACTCATGACGGAGTTGCGTACGTACCCAGTCATGGGATCAAGCCTAACGTAGTTCAAGAATTTTAGGTACCTAATGATAGTATCTCTTAAGATTCGTGGCGTTCCATGATCTGATTTCAGGTACCCTGGTTCGCACCTTTTGGAGCTTGTAAACGCCAGGTCGTACCACATGGATGATCCGGTAAGGACCCTCCCAGTTGGTTCCTAACTTCCCAGCATCTAGTTCTTTGGTTCCTTCGAAAACTTTCCTAAGTACTAGGTCACCTACGGCGAACAGTCGGGGTCTGACTTTGGAGTTGTACTGTCGTGCCATTGCTTGCTGATAGTTTTGAATGCGAATCAGAGCTCGGTCCCGTCTTTCCTCGATTAGATCGAGGCTGTCCGTCAGGAGCTGATCATTAGCTACAGGATCAGACGTACAAAGTTCCCGGCGGAGGCTACCAGCAATGGTTTCGGCTGGGACGACAGCTTCCATCCCGTAGGCTAAGGAGAAAGGGGTTTCCTCTGTAGCCTTTCGTGGGGTGGTTCGACATGTCCAAAGTACTTCAGGTAACTTTTCTGACCAGAGTTCCTTCTGGGTTCCGAGGCGTTTCTTGAGGTTTGCTAATACTGATTTATTAGCAGCCTCCGCCTGGCCGTTTCCTTGAGGGCGTCGAGGCGTTGAGAAGGTCAGGCGGATATTCCATTTGTCACAAAATATTTTGAAGTCGTGGGATATGAACTGTCCTCTATTGTCAGTCACGATTTCATATGGGACGCCGTGTCTACACACGATATCTTTCCACACAAATGGCTCGACCTCGAATCTGGTTACCTGTTGGAAAGCTTCAGCCTCTATCCATTTCGTGAAGTAGTCTAATAGGACTAAGAGGAAGCGTAACTTATTTTTTCCACTTCCTGATGCTACTAGTGGTCCTACGATGTCCATGGACCACCTCATAAATGGGTAAGGGGCGGATATGTTGGATAGCTTTTCCGCAGGTTAGTGTATAATCGGTGCATGCCTCTGGCACTTGTCGCATGAGGAGGAGTAGACCTCACAGTTTGCAATAATGGTAGGCCAGAAATAGCCCTGTCTTTTGATTCGGATGGCCAGAGCTCTTCCTCCAGAGTGGTTACCGCAGGAGCCGTCGTGCATTTCCTTCATGAGTCTCATAGCAACGAGGCCATGGACGCATTTTAGGTAAGGTCCGGAAACACTTCGTTTGTGGAGGACGGACTCGATTATACAGTATCTCGCGCTTAATGCTTTGAGTTTTCGAGCCTCCCATTTATTGGGTGGAGTCTTTCCTTCCAGGATGTATTGCGTGATTGGTATTCTCTAATCCTCTCTCCCTACAACTTTGTTATGAAGAGACGAGGGAGGTTCCTGTTCAGGACCTGGTGTCGTGGTGCCCCCGGAGGTATTCGTAGGATTAGGCTCCAGGGGGTCTAAATTCTGAGGAATACCTCCAATTTCTTCGTTATTCTCCGGGGTCTGGATGGTGCCCCCAGATGAATTTTTGAGAGCTGAGCGACTTCTGGTTTTGACTCTGCAGACGAGTGGGTCCAAGGTCCGGATGGTGCTCCCGGAGGTATTCGTGAGATTAGGCTCCAAGGAGTCTGAATATCGGGGAATACCTTCGTTGTTTTCCGTGTTTTGGATTGTGTTCCCGGAGGTATGCTTTTTAGAGCTACGTATTTTGGCTTTTGGGAACCAGAATGTTGTGAGAACTTGGGTAGCTACCGTTTCAGGACAGGTACCTTTGGGTTGCTCTTTTGGCTTGCTGTCTATCTCAGCTTTAGTAGCTATGTCGATGCTTGGTTTTTGATTCCTTCTACGGGTATGATCCGTTTTACGAGGGGGTCTGATGTGGAGGCTAAAGCAGCCAACACATCTGCTGAGGAGTTCTCTCCTCGTGGGATCCTTGTTAGCTCGAACTTGTCGAACTGCCTAGTGAGGTTCTGGACGACTTCGAGATATGCCCCCATTCTTTCGTCCCTCGTTTCATATTCTCCGTGAAACTGGCTAGCTACTAGCTGTGAATCACTATAAGCGTTTAGCTCTCGAATTCCGAGGCTTAGGGCGAGTTTCAACCCTACGATTAGTGCTTCATATTCAGCTTCGTTGTTTGAGGCGCTGAATCCGAGCCTATAAGACTGCTCGATGGTTTCTCCTACTGAAGAAGTCAGCCTTAGACCGACACCGGAGCCCTGTTTTGATGAAGCTCCGTCGACATACAGGCTCCACTTTGGAGATTCCATTTCGGAGTCTAGTTGCTCGGATGCTACCTTAATGATAAAATCGACAAGGACCTGAGCTTCGCTGCTGCTCGAGGTCTGTACTCGATGTCGTATTCACTGAGCTCTATGGCCCATTTAGCCAATCGCCCTGACTGGCTGGGGCTGTGCAATATCATTCGTAATGGTTGTGAGGTCATTACGACGATCGAGTGCGATTGGAAGTTAGGTCGTAATTTTCTGGCAGCTGTTACGACCGCTAGCGCTAATTTTTCCATTGCAGGGTACCTTGTTTCGGCGTCTATCAGACTCTTGCTGGTGTAATAGACATGTCTTTGTTCGTTTTGTTCCTCTCGTACCAGTACGCCGCTAACTGCAGCAGTCGATACGGCGAGGTACAGGTACAGTGGCTCTCCTACTACAGGTTTGGATAGGATCGGAGGTTCCGAGAGGTAAGCTTTCAATTGTTTGAAGGCTTCCTCACATTTCTCGTCCCATAAGAACTTCTTATTATTTCTTAGAAGTTTGTAGAATGGGAGGCACTTACCGGTGGACTTGGATATGAATCGATTTAAAGCTGCGATTCGTCCAGTCAATCTCTGTACCTCTCTGGTTGTCTTAGGTGACGGCATTTCTAGGAAGGTTTCTATCTGCTGCGGGTTGGCTTCGATGCCTCTTTCGGTTACGAGGTAGCCTAGGAACTCGCCTGAGGGTACCCAGAAGGTACATGGGATTGAGCTTCATATCGTACTTATTGAGAATATCGAAGCATTCCCTTAGGTGGGAGATATGGTCTTCTCCAGCTGAGGATTTGACTAGCATATCGTCAATATAGACCTCCATGGTTTTTCCGAGTTGCCCAGCAAACATCTTATTTACTAGCCTCTGATAGGTAGCTCCTGCGTTCTTTAACCCGAATGGCATAACCTTGTAACAATAGGTTCCTCGTTCGGTTATGAATGCAGTTTTCTCCTGGTCCTCAGGATCCATCATGATTTGGTTGTATCCTGAGAAGGCATCCATGAAGGATAGGAGTCGATGGCCAGTTGTTGCTTCAACCAGGCGGTCGATGTGAGGTAACGGGAAGCTGTCTTTAGGGCAGGCCTTGTTTAGGTCGGTGAAGTCTACACAGATTCTCTATTTCCGGTCAGGGTAGTGTACCTCTCGAATGGACCCAGCTTTCGTAAGTCAGTCAACTTCGTCGTTAACAGCTTGAGCCTTTTCAAGACCCAGCTTGCGACGCTTTTGTTTGATCGGTTTGAAAGTGGGGTCTACCTTCAGTTTATGGGTGGTGACGTTCGGATCTATACCTTTCATGTCATTGGTGGACCATGCAAAGGTTTTGACATTGATTTTCAGGAAGTCAATGAGCTCCTTTTTTGTCTCAAGAGGTAGCTCAGATCCGATGCTCACCTGTCTTTTAGGATTTGAGTCGTCAATGAAAACTTTTTCGGTGAGGTTCCTAGGGGGACCTCGAATTTTTTGTTGCATTTCGCGACCCTCCTAGATCTGTAATTGCTATTGGGGGGACTTTTTGAGGATTTCAAATCCTCCCAAGTAACAGATCCTGGATATCTTCTGGCTACCATGTACGGTAGTTATCCCTTCAGGTGTTGGGAATTTCACGCATTGATGATAAGCCGGGGCTACTGCCTTCATTTTGTGAATCCAGGGTCTTCCTAGGATCGCATGGAACGGGGAAGGTCTGTCGATGACTACTAAGTTGGTCATTTTCATTATTCCGCCAGCTATGATTGGGAGCTTGATAGTCCCCAATGAGGTAGCTGTTTCTCCGGAGAAACCTACGAGATTAGCTTTTTGGCCAACAATCTCGTAGTCGTCTATTTCCATCCCTTTTAGGGTGTTGTAGAAAATAAGGTCAACAGAACTTCCTGTGTCTATCATGAGTTTAGGCACCTCGTATCCTGCGATGTTCAGGGTGACAATCAGAGCATCGTCGTGAGGTCTGTCAAGGTTTGAGGTCTCACTTTCCCAGAAAGAAATCTTAGTATTGGACTCGGGGTTGGGAGGCTTAGGTCCAGTGTTAGACACAGCCTTCCGTACGTGATTCTTAATGGAGTTGACGGAGTCTTGACATATATCTGATCCTCCAAGGATACAGTCCACCCTCGAGTCGAGGCTCAATTGAGGGGACGGTTTGCTCAAGAGAGCTTCGACTTGTAGACTTTTTCCTTGGGGGAATTATCCAAGAATCATATCGACTCTTTTCTTGGGAGCTGGAGGTGGAGAATCGGTCTCCTTCTCAGGTGACCTCTCGCGCTTTGGAGAGGTGTCTCTGGGACCTCTTTTCTGCTAGGGCGGTGGCTTTTTAGGTCCACGCTCTTTATTTCTCCGGCTGCGAATTTAGCTGCCAGTTGTCGTTGGAGGTCCCAACATTCCTCAGTTGAGTGCCCTTCTCGATCATGATAAGAGCAACGTTTGTTTTTATCAAAGCCTTTTGACCAGGGAGTTTTGTTTGCTGCGGCGACAGGTTTCTCTTCCTTGTCCTCCTCGATTGCATAGGAATGTTCTCCTTGAGTTTGATTGTTTCGGAGGTTCCCCCTTTTATGAGGTCCCTTTGCCTCAGAGGATTCACCTTTCGAGTGATTTTAAGGTTTCTTGTGGAGTTTATCCAGTGCAGCTGTCTCTTCCTCCAAAGTAATATATCTAGTGGCTTTGTGAAGAGCATCATCGATAGTTGGAGGAGTATTGAGTGTTAAATCTGACCAAAAATCCGATTTATACCACAGACCTCTTCTAAGGGCCTCGATGGCGACTTGGTCGTTGGGATTCGAGAGCTTAGTTCTTACTGCCCTGAATTTCTCGATGTAGACTCGTAGCGAGTCCCCCATTCCTTGTCTGACCTTCCAGAGGTCGGCCTCAGAGGCTTGCTTCAGGATATGGGTCGAGTACTGCTTCATGAAGGCATTAGTTAATTGATCGAAACTGTCTATCGAGGCTGGTTCGAGACCAGAGAACCACTCAAGGGCTGTTCCGACCAGGTTTTCGGCGAATGTCCTGCAGTAACCTGCTTCACATTCTTCCTGTGTAAAATGGGCTTTCACGATAGCTAATCGGAAGGCTCACAAATAGGCCTTTGGGTCAGAGGTCCCATCATACTCGGGAATTCTAATTTTTCGGGTATCTCTTATGTAACAGCTGGCAATTCTGTCAGTGAATGGAGTCCCACGGGTTTCTTCAATCAAGCTATCGATTTCGGGAGCTGAGCTCGTTGCCTTGTGGACTTGAGCTCCCAATTTTTGGAGAGCTGCGTGAGTTCGTTCCATATATCTACGGATAGCTTCAGGTCCCTCTAAGGGAAGGACATTTGGGTCGTTATTAGGTATCCGACGGGTAGGTTCCTGACGGAATCGTGTTGGTTCATCTTCCCATGCAGTTGGTGGGCTAAGTCGCTCACCAGCCCTTGGGTTATCGGAGTCTACCCTTTGATACCCGTCCACATTCGGGGTTGAGCTTCTGGTTTGATAAACCGAAGCTGATGTTCTGCCCCCGGATGGGAAGGATACTCCTGCTCCGGACCTAAAATCAGGCGGCGGAGGAGGTAAGCGAGTGCTCCGGTCAGCAATCTGACTGGGTGTGGAGCTGGTTGTCGCTACGTTACTTCCCATAGCACTGGTGATAGGTGGGTTAAACACGGGAGCTGTCCCAGTATGAGGTGTCTAGAAAGCAGATCCCCGTCCTTCCGGAACAATGCTGTCAGGAGAAAAGTCAAAACGTCCTCAGGGAAACGAGGGATTGGTCAATCGATCTCGGAAAGTAACCCCCGGAGTTTGACGTTGCGGTGGTTGAGTTGTTGTGTTTAGAGATCTAGTTATCTCTTCGAATCGTTGCTGCCGAACAGCTAGCTGATGCATTGTACGCTCATTTTCCTGAGCTTTGTCTACTAGTTGCATCATAATCTGACGAATCTCAGAGAGCTGAGCCTCCGTTTGATTCGGAGTGGCTTGCTGCTGAGGATTCTCGGTGACTGGAAGCCTGGGGGCGGTTCCACCTGATGATCTCAGGTTAGTAGCTCCAGTGGCAGTCTGGCTCGTTCGAGCGCTAGCCGGAGGCTGTTGCCCAGATCAGTGATCGCCACGTCGAGGCTCCGGAGTTCCGAGACTAGAGCCTCCATCGTTCGGTGAGCTATCGCTCTGAATCGGGAGGTTAAGGTCAGACGGATTCGTTGTCTGATCGGTAGGATTTATCCTCAAGTTAGAGTAAGGGATTCGATTGTTTCTTCCCCACAGACAGCGCCAATTGTGAGGGATTAAACTCACCACCTGGTTTTTAGATCAGGTTAAGGTTTAGGATAGGTTAGGGAAAGATAACGTGGGCTGAATTCCGTAATAACTTGTAGAATGAATGTTGATTTTGTATTGATAACTTGGTAAAAGATTGGTTACAAAGAGATGTTTCTCTTGATGATTACAAAGATAACAAAGTGTTTTTGAGATTATATGAATGATTGTGAAAATGAATAAGGGTCGAATAGGATCCCTTTCTTTAGTCCTCGACCTTCTCTTTAAATAGCCTTGGACTTCTCTTGATTGTCTTTAACTGATCTCCGAGATCTCCTCCGTGACTTGAGGGATTTGCAACAGCTCGTCCTTTGACCGGGTCCTGCGCCTACTATCACGTCTACGAGCTGCCTCTTTTCCGTGACCTCTTTAGTAAACGTCCTTAGCTCTCAGACTCCGGCTCCAGCTTAGCTGCCTTCAAGAATTGAATTCGCGATGGGCCTGTCGTGGCCCGTTATCGTCTTTTGTCATTCGCTGTTCAGCTATCAGGCCATATTCGGGCCCAACAGCCGTCTCAGCCTTCAAGAAGGGCCTGCTTCCAGAAGGAGATCTCTACAAAGAGCTAACGAAGTATAGGTGTGGGGGCATGGCAGACGTGTTATCCCGCGCCTGGGCTCAATTGAGATGGGAAGAAGACGTCGCGAGCAGGGCTAAGGCTTCCTCCAAATACGATCAGAAGTCGTCCAGACATCCAAGGGACGATCGCGACGAGGCCATCCACGATCGTGACGAACCTTCCGCTCTCGACCTTCCAAAGAATCCAGTAATTCGAGCAGGGGCAGATATCAGAACCGCCCTCTACCCCGATCTGAGGGAATGATGGTGTCTACCTGGCTCAGTATTTCTCATCTTGCAATATCCAAACCGGAGCTCATCGGAGTCCTGAAGCAAATGGGTCCACTGGTTAAATGGCCCCCTAAGATGAGGTCCCCCGATGCTAATCGAAACCTCAAAAGGTGGTGCGAGTTCCACAACGATCATGGCCACACCACATAAGATTGTATAGCCCTGAGGATAGAGGTTGCTGGACTTCTCAAGAGAGGTTATCTAAGGGAATTCCTCTCGGATAAAGCCAAGAACTTCTTGAACAAGGAAGGCTCCGGCCTTCCTAACGAAGGTGTTCCCGCATTACCCCCGCAACAAGATCGAGTGATACATGTCATCTTCGGAGGATCAGAAGTAAGCGGGATCAGCAGCGCCGCAGCCAAGAGAAGTACCCGCAGTGCCAGTAACGGTCAAGAGACTGAGGTTCCTAAACGCCCGCTCCTGGGAACAGACGAGATTAGCTTCACCGCGAAGGAGCAAGAAAGGGTCCTAGCTCCTCATCACGACGCCCTCGTCATCTCGCTGGTCATAGCCAACTGTTTGGTCAAGCGGATACTGGTGGATAACGGAAGCTCCAGCAACATCATCTTTCACTCGGCATACACCGATCTAGGGTTGGATCCCAAGACGCTAACCAGGAAAGCGACCCAACTCGTGGGATTCAGTGGAGAAGTGAAGCAAACCAAAGGAGATGTCCTTCTCCCAGTTTACGCTGAGGGAATAAACCAAACCATTATGTTCCTAATCGTCGACTGTCCTTTATCCTAGAACGTTATATTAGGAAGGCCTTGGATCCACGACATGGTAGCCATACTTCGACCCTCCATCAATTGGTAAAGTTCCCTACTCCCTGGGGCGTAAAGGCTATCAAGCGAGACCAGGAAAATTCTAGGTCCTGCTATCAGACCACCCTGAAAGGAAGGACCCAGGTCTTATAGCAATTACAGAAGGAACCTCCAGCTCCTCATACCGAAGGACCGGAGGTTGAAAGGATGGACGAGGTCCCCCTAGTGGAAGGGAATTCGGAACGGAACCTCAAGACAGGCTCTAAGCTCCCGAAGGACCTAAGACGAAGACTGATCGACTTCATAAGATCCAACTCTGATTGCTTCGCTTGGTCCCACAAGGATATGCCGGGGATCGACCCTGACATCATCATGCACCAGCTTCAAGTAGATTCAAAGCATCCCCCAGTCAGACAGAAAAGGAGGAAATTTGCTCCGAAAGGGACGAGATCATTAATAAGGAAGTCAAGAACCTGCTCGACGCAGGATTCATACGAGAGGTACGGTATCCCGACTGGCTTGCTAATGTAGTAGTCATAAGTAAGAAGAACGGGAAGTGGAGAGTTTGCATCGACTTTACGGACCTCAACAAGTCCTGTCCAAAGGATCCCTTCCCCTTGCCTCATATAGATAAGCTGGTTGATGCCACTGCCAGACATCAACTAATGAGCTTCATGGATGCCTTCTCCGGATACAACCATCTTGATGCATCCAGAGGACCAGGAGAAGACATCTTTTATGACTTCCAGGGGCATTTATTGCTACGAGGTTATGCCTTTCGGGTTAAAAAATGCCGGGTCCACCTATCAAAGGCTCGTCAACATGATTTTCGCCGATCAGATAGGTCAAACCATGGAAGTATATATCGACGACATGTTGGTAAAGTCTTTAGACTCCGAAGATCATATCTCGCACCTTCAACAGGCATTCGCCACCCTTAGAAGGTACAATATGAAGCTCAACCCTTCCAATGCTAGTTCGGAGTAAGCTCTGGGAAATTTTTGGGGTATATAGTCACTCACAGGGGCATAGAAGCAAACCCATAACAGAAAAGGGCCATCCAGGCGATACCTTCCCCTCGAAACGTCAAGGAGGTTCAAAAACTGATATGAAGAATGGCGGCCCTCAGCAGATACATCTCCAGGCTCTCCGACAAGTCTCACGCCTTCTTTGAAATATTGAAGAACCCCAAAGACTTCAAGTGGACAGAGAAGTGCGAGATTGCACTATCTGACCTCAAGGCCTATTTTACTACTCCGGCACTCTTATCCAAACCCTTGGAGCAAGAGGTCCTATTGCTCTACTTAGCCGTATCCGATCATGCGGTTAGTGCGATCCTCGTAAGAGAGGATGGAAGGAGACAACACCATATCTATTATGTGAGCAAGTCCATGCTAGACGCGGAGACCAGCTACAGCCATCTAGAGAAGCTCGCCCTCGCCCTGGTCATGGCAGCTCGGAAATTGCGCCCTTATTTCCAGGCTCATCAAGTCGTGGTAGTCACTTCGTTCCCTATAAAAGCGGTCCTTCATAAGCCCGAGGTGTCTGGACGATTGGCAAAGTGGGCCATAGAATTGGGGGAATATGATGTGGTCTTTCACCCAGCTACCGCCATCAAATCACAGGTCCTAGCCTACTTCGTGGCTGAGTTCTCTCCCTCCATGCTTCCACGCTTGGATCAAGAAGTTACGCTTCATGAAAAAGAGGTGGAGAAAGGTCAATATACACCACACGTTGACGGTTCCAGCAACGTGAGAGGTGCGGGAGTAGGATTAGTCCTAACTTCCCCCACTGGAGAATCAGCCTCAAGGGCCGTGTGTTGCAATTTTAAAGCAACCAACAACGAAGCTGAATACGAAGCCCTAATAGCAGGTCTGACGTTAGCCAGACAAATGGGAGTGGAAGACATCCAGGTCTTCAGCGACTCCCAGCTCATCATTAGTCAAGTCCAAGGAGACTACCAAGCTAAGGATCCGAGCATGATCTATCTATCAGTGGCCAAATGTCTGCTTGACCAATTCGAAAACTGCAAACTCACTCAGATCCCTAGGGAGCAAAACTCCCAAGCTGATGCTCTAGCAAACCTAGGTTCCGCCTTGGAAACCAAGGATCATATGAGCATTCCCTTGTTGGTCCTACAATGGCCAGCAACCGAGAAAGAGACAGAACCAGAGGAGGTAGCAGTAGTAGACGAAGGAGAAACCCGGATGACTCCCATCACCAATTACCTAAGGAACGACGTCCTACCCGCAGATCGAGAAGAGAGCCGCAAGGTCAAGAGGCAAGCAGCCAAATATTGCATCTCAGAAGGAAAATTATAGAGGAGATCCTTTTCAGGGCCCTACCTACGGTGTCTAACCCCTAGAGAAGCTGCACGAATACTAGAAGAGCTCCATGAAGGGGAATGTGGTTCCCATTCCAGTGGACGAAGTCTAGTGCTCAGAGCAAGAAGAGCTGGCTACTATTGGCCAACCATGGCGAAGGACTCCCTTAAGCGGGCTAAAACCTGCAGCCAATGTCAGAATCACGCCCCAATCTCCAACTTGCCACCAGAGAACCTGAAATCCTTAAGCTCTCCTTAGCCTTTTCGCAAATGGGGCATGGACATCGTAGGGAAATTCCCCATGGCACCGGGGCAAAAGGTATTCCCCCTAGTAATGACCGACTATTTTACGAAGTGGGTGGAAGCCAAAGCCTTGGCAAAGATCACGGATCTCCAAATCAGAAAGTTCATCTGGACAAACGTGATTACCCGCTTTGGAGCACCTCAGGAGATTGTCACCGACAATGGACCTCAATTTACCAGCAACGACTTCCAGGACTTCTGCAAAGAATGGAACATCAAACTCTCCTATTCAGCACCGCGACATCCCTAATCGAACGGACAAGCAGAGTCAACCAACAAAACGGTGGTAAACATGCTCAAGAAGCGCTTGGAGAAAGCCCATGGGCGATGGGCAGAGGAATTACATGAAGTTCTATGGGCCTATCGGACAACTCCAAAGACAGCTACCCAAGAGACCCTTTTCTCACTCGTCTACTGTACCGAATCAGTGATACCCACCGAGGTGCACGGAAAGACTACAATCTCCAACATTCTAACCCCAAAAGAGAATGACGAGCTTATGTACCTAAGTCTAGATCTACTAGATGAAAAAAGAGATGCAGCCCGCCTTAGGAACGCATCATACCAAACGAAAGTGGCCAAGAGCTACAACAAGAAGGTGAGATCGAGAACCTTCCAAGAAGGAGATCGGGTCCTAAGGCGAGTCTGCAACCACACAAGGGACAAATCAGCCGGAAAACTCGCCCCCGGATGGGAGAACCCTTACCAGGTAATAGGGGTGCAAGGGGCAGGAGCCTACAAACTGCAAGACAGTAAAGGCAAGGTCCAACCAAACTGCTGGAACGCCTTGCACCTCAAATTCTATCATTTTTAAAAGTGAGATCTTCGAATCAAGCTTTATATATACTAATATACTATATATTTAAGTATTTTGGTTTTCCTACTCCCATGTATAACGAGAACGTCTTCGGACTAGGCTTATAAAATACATTTGGTTTCGACTAAAAGGGGCATACCAGCTGGATCAGGACCTTAGGGACCTCAGATCTTAGCTAACCCCCTAGCTGGTGAGGCTATTCACCTAAGGTGCAGACAGATATGGGAGGGGTCTGATCAGCCCTGCACCGATGTTTACACAACAGGGCCCCACGTAAAGGCCTATAGCCAAGAGTTACATGGGGACCACGTACTAAATGCTACCCAAACCCTGCGTTAAAAACGCCACAAGCTAAGCACACGCAGGGGGCATGACGTACACGGCCAAGTACTGTAATCAGATTCTAGCGGTTGATATGCAGGGAGCAAAGTGCGGAAATACCGGTTGAGCACAACAAAATTCAATACCTATCCAGACGTGGATGGTAGTGTGTCTGGGTTGAAGTCGCCTTGCGGGGGAGGCCCACCCCAGACCACAGTAAGTCTGAGAGTGACCTTTCTGCAGAAAGGTAGAGTGCAGCATTGAGACTTTCGAGAGTGTCCTACACCTCCTGGGGGGGGGGGGGGTAGAGTGCGATTTCTCAATTTAGATCGAGAGCGGCGCGCCTCCGGGCAGCAGAGTGTGATCAAAAGACTCCCCAAACGCATAAAGTCCAAAGAAGCTCAGGGTTCCATAAGACCTCAGGGTCCAGAACCTCAGGGTTCCATAAGACCTCAGGGTCCAGAACCTCAGGGTTCCATAAGACCTCAGGGTCCAGAACCTCAGGGTTCCACAAGACCTCAGGGTCCAGAACCTCAGGGTTCCACAAGACCTCAGGGTCCAGAACCTCAGGGTTCCATAAGACCTATGGGTCCAGAAGCTCAAGGTTCCATAAGACCTCAGGGTCCAGAACCTCAGGGTTCCACATGACCTCAGGGTCTAGTATCTTCGGATTCTATTAAGGCCTCCGGGTCAAGAACCTCAGGGTTCAATATGACCTCAGGGTCTCGAATCTCTTAGGATTCAATGTTGCCATCATGGTCTAGAACCTCCGGATTCGAAATGATTCTAGGTTCTTTGGAACCCTTGGGTCCACCGAAACCAATAGGCCTTTAAAAGAATCTCCGGATTCGTAAAGATCACCTAAAAGATTTAAAGACTTTCTAGTCTAAAAGACCCTCGGGATCAAGGATTTCAAAAGTCCCGATACTAACCTCAGAGAATTACCAAAGATCTTAGGATCCAAAGGTATTGACCTCCAGGTTCGGAGTATCCCCTAAATTAAACCATGGCCCCATGACCCATAGGTTAACCAAAACCTCAGGGTTCAATAAACAAACCTTCGGGTTCAGAAAATGGCCTCAGGGCCTAGGTAAGGAACCTAAGGGTTCTAGACCCTAAGAACTTCCGAGTTCAAGGGTCCAAGAACTTCAGGGTTCAAATCAAGCTGGAACTCCCTAGTTCCCAGCGATGATCTTACATTCCTAAAACTAAAACTCAAGTTTTTAAGACTGGATTACAAGATCTAATGCTTCGTCAAATGATTTCAGGTCTTGATCTAATCATTAGCATGATTCAGATCCTAGACGACGATTTTCTACAGGGACTGATCCCTCCTATGAATCACTCAACCGTCGAAGCATCCGCACGTCTTGTCAAGCAACTATGGCTCGAAAGCCATGCAGCCGCAAACGTTCCCAACAAAAAGACAACCTTAATACAAGAGACTGGTTTGAAGAAAAGCAAATAAGACACAGTTTGATAAATAAAGATAGGCCACGAAGGGCAATCGTTACAAAAGAAAATCCCTAGGATCTACCGCGCCTGGCCGAAGGGATAGCAGGCTCATCTTCAAACGTGGGGGGTTCGGCGCCCTTGAGCTCCGCCTCGGCCGACACTACCGTTTTAAACTGAGAAAACTCTTTGGCCAGATCCCATCTAGAGGTCTGTCCTCGAAGCCATTCTCTCATTACCTCCCAACGACCATTTTTGCCCCACTCACGGCCATGATCTTCTCGTCCTCCAAAGTCTCCACCTCGGATCGGAGTTCAGCGACAATTTCTTCCAGCTCTTGCTTTTCTCGACTTAATTGAAGGGATTCAGCTGAAGCAGCCTCCACCAAACCTTCGATGGCTTGGACCTTATCCTGTAGGTCCCGAAGTTCTAATTCTTTAGCAACCCGTCTATCCTTCTCATAGGATAGTTGTCTGGACAATTCCACCATCTGGTCCTGGTTCACGCCTTCCTTTATCATCCGGTCCTTCAGGTGATGTAATTGTGAATTGACCTACGCAAAAAGAAAAACGTGAACCAAAAGATTAAGATAGGGGGCTGAAGATTATCACCTACCTGAAAGAGCCCACTCTAAACTTGCTGCACCGCCTCTGAAGGATTCTTGTTTGGAGCAAAAGCCTGCGTCTTGGCGAATACGCCTGCACTCAAATCATTTAGAGCAGTCGATAATCTTCCGAGCGAGCATCTGCTCAATGGTGGCTGCTGATTCATCGGACTCATATCCTCCCTTGGTCCATAGTCTCAGCCGGAGGCGACGTCCTCACTTCCCGTCATCCTGCGCTTATTCCTGATTGTCACGCTCCCTCTTCCAGCTGTCTCCCCGACAGGTAAACCCCTCTTTGCCGAGATTGCGTCGGTGGCCCTCTTGAAAGAAGCCATTGGATCTTCCGAATCCTCCTCCATCACGTCCGTTGATCGAAACGTTCCCATAATAAGCCAAATGACAAAGAGAATCCTATACATTCCATAAAAAGAAGTTTACCCCATAGTTTGCTGCGGCGTAACACCTCTGGGCTAAGAAGATAAGTCACTTGGCGCCGTTCGATAGGGATCTGCCTCGCCTTAAGAACGCTGTCCTTCCCTTTGGCGGGAGCGGGATGAGTCCCCTCTACGAAGGAATAAAAGAAAAATAAGCAGGGTCCAATCATCAACTACAAAAGCATTCACTTTCCCTACCTGCGAAGCTCCATCGATAAAATGATCCGGGAAGGGTCATAAAAACATATTTTTCAGGCCACTTCTTCTCGAAGGCCAACCCTTTGCGATCAACTCTGGGAAGCTCTTCAACTATGGGAAGTACAGCACGAGGACGAAGATGAAAGCACCCTTCATTGTCATTAATCGGAGCCAGATGGTAGGTGAAAAGCACCTCGTTGACTCCCAGGGTCAAATCCTCTTCATCACCAAGATTCTGAATCGCCATAAGAATACGCCAGGCTGGAGGGTTGAGCTGGGAATGTGAGATATGAAAATAGTTGCAGAGATTCGCGACCAACGATGGCACGTCACTTCTAAAACCAGATTCAAATAAGGCTTCGTAAACAGCGATCTCTTCGGGCATACCGCCAAAAGTACGCTCCGATGATTCGGGAACACGAAGACCAACGGAGGACGGAAGTGCATATTTCCTCCGCAAATTCCGTACTCGTCCTCTCCGATCGACGATGGGGGACCCACTAGTGGGGATCCAAGAGGTATAAACGACAAAGGAACAGAGGTCTGGGGGTTTCGCGGACTGCCAGATCTGGACGATACTGGTTCAATTCTCTTCTCCGAGTCACCTATCTCTACCATTACGAAAAAGAAAAGGCTTTGGGTGGAGGGATTAGTTCTAAATCTCAAAAAGGAGGAAGTGATGGGAAGAAGACAGTGAGAAAACATAGAGTCTGGAGCACATATTTATATTTTCACCAGTAAGGAAAAGCCGTTAGACATCATCTCGGGGAGATCGCCAATTCGGAATCTCGCAGCCTTCGAGGTAGAATTTTGAAATTTGAATTATCCCGCTCCCCGGATCTTTCGAGATTACAGCTTCCGAAAAGGAAAGAAGATCCGGAAAGATGAGGCCCGTTTGGATCGATTCTTAAAATCCGAAATCAAAAGTTTCCAAGTCAATGTTCCAAACCTCACCTCGGGTTGCGACCAGACCTTGGCCCTTCTCCTGCCTGAAGAAAAACTACCAAGGTCCAAGATCACATATTATCCCTTGACTCCCACGAAGCAATCAAGGAATAAGGGGCAAACTATTGGGAAAAAATATCCAAGGCCTAAGATTCCTCCAGCCTCCGAAGGGGCCCTTGATTTCCAGGTCTTTCTCCTAAGAAGGACCCATGGTCCAGCCCCTGTTAGAAGGTTCCAGGGTCCCGCCCCTGCCGGAAGGAACCGGGGTCCGACCCTTCGCAATAAAATGGAAGTTTTCCATTTATGGGAAAACTTCTATTTTTACGATTACTAAGGAGTTCGCCCTACTTCAGCCGATATACATCTACTATAACAGGGGAGTTCAAACCCTAGAACAAGGGATCGACATTCAGAGGCGGAGAGATTAGAGTTTAGGCTAAGAAACTAAGAGTTTATACACCCAACGTTGTAAACGCTTACATACACTCAATAATACATCTCTTTGCCTCAATTTCTCTTCTAAATACATACAAACACATAAGTCTTCATGTGTTCCGTAGTACTTAAACGATCCTACACAAAAATATCATAACAGTTTGGCGCTAGAAGGAGGGGAGTAACTTAACTACGTGACGACGACGCCGGAAGACGATTCCAACCGAGCCGAACCAACCCCGAAGGAGCAGGAGCTTCTAAACCGGCTTGAAACTCTTCAAAGCCAAATCACCGACCTTCACAAGGCTCAGGAAACCGCGCCTGCAGGTCTAGAACTTGTCCAGGAAGTTCAAAGCCTAAAAGACCAACTTGGAGAACACTCCAAACAACTTCAATAGAGCGTCGAGAAGCTAGACGCTATGGAAGCCGAGAACCTCGCTCTCCGACGAGAGAACCAATCCCTCGGGACAGTTGGGAACAAACGAAAACGGTTCAGAGCCAGAGTCCGACCTATGGCCTCACTCAGCACCCCTCACGACAGCGAGGAAATGCCTCAGCAGCCTAACGATGGATCCGATAACCGAGAGACTACTCGAGATATAACTCGGGAAGAAGGGAACGTCGATTTCGACACAGAGGACGAGGAATACTCACCTGATAATCCCGATATCTCAGATCCAGCTCTAGCTGCCTATCTAGAGAAGGTGGTCTCCGAGAAATTCGGCACCATCCAATCTATGGTGGAAAGGCTCCCAGGAGTGGCTCCCCCTATCCGGAGAAGCGACCCTAGGTCCTACTCCGACACACCTTTTGTGAAGGAGATTGCTTCGGTTGAGATGCCTCGTAAGTTCTCTTTCCCGAGCATTAAGATGTATGAAGGAACTGGAGATCCCGACAACCATGTCGCCCAGTACAAGCAACGCATGATAGCCGTTGATATCCCCAAAGAAGCAAGGGAAGCTACCATGTGCAAAGGATTTGGGTCAACCTTGACCGGTCCTGCCCTCCAATGGTACATCAATCTCCCCATGGGATCCATCACATCCTTCGCCACCCTCAGTGACAAGTTCGTGGAACAATTCGCCAGCAGTCGTCACCTGGAGAAGAGATCAGATGACCTCTACGAGGTCCAACAATACAGGAACGAATCCTTACGTTCCTACATAGCCCGCTTTAACCAGGAGAAGGTTTCCATTCCCGAGTGCAACGCCGATACAGCCGTCCCAGCCTTCAAGAAGGGCCTGCTTCCAGAAGGATATCTCTACAAAGAGCTAATGAAGTATAGGTGTGGGGGCATGGCGGACGTGTTATCCTGCACCTGGGCTCAAGTGAGATGGGAAGAAGACGTCGCGAGCAGGGCTAAGGCTTCCTCCAAATACGATCATAAGTCCTCCATACCTCCAAGGGACGATCGCGACGAGGCCATCCGCTCTCGACCTTCCAAAGAATCCAGTAATTCGAGCAGGGGCTGATATCAGAACCGCCCTCTACCCCGATCCGAGGGAATGATGGTGTCTACCTGGCCCAGTATTTCTCATCTCGCAATATCCAAACCGGAGCTCATCGGAGTCCTGAGGCAAATGGATCCACAGGTTAAATGGCCCCCTAAGATGAGGTCCCCCGATGCTAATCCAAACCTCAAAAGGTGGTCCAAGTTCCACAACGATCATGGCCACACCACAGAAGATTGTATCCCTGAGGATAGAGGTTGCTGAACTTCTCAAGAGAGGTTATCTAAGGGAATTCCTCTCGGATAAAGCCAAGAACCTCTTGAACAAGGAAGGCCCCGGCCTTCCTAACGAAGCTGTTCCCGCATTACCCCCGCAGCAAGATCGAGTGATACATGTCATCTCTGGAGGATCAGAAGTAAGCGGGATCAGCAGCGCCGCAGCCAAGAGAAGTACCCGCAGTGCTAGGAACGGTCAAGAGACTGAGGTTCCTAAACGCCCGCTCCTGGGAACAGACGAGATTAGCTTCACCGCGAAGGAGCAAGAAAGGGTCCTAGCTCCTCATCACGACGCCCTCGTCATCTCGCTGGTCATAGCCAACTGTTTGGTCAAGCGGATACTGGTGGATAACGCAAGCTCCAGCAACATCATCTTTCACTTGGCATACACCGATCTAGGGTTGGATCCCAAGACGCTAACCAGGAAAGCGACCCCACTCGTGGGATTCAGTGGAGAAGTGAAGCAAACCGAAGGAGAGGTCCTTCTCCCAGTTTACGCTGAGGGAATAAACCAAACCACTAAGTTCCTAATTGTCGATTGTCCTTCATCCTACAACGTGATATTAGGAAGGCTTTGGATCCACGACATGGGAGCCATACCTTCGACCCTCTATCAATTGGTAAAGTTCCCTACTCCCTGGGGCGTAAAGGCTATCAAGGGAGACCAGGAAAATTCTAGGTCCTGCTATCAGACCACCCTGAAAGGAAGGACCCAGGTCTTATAGCAATTACATAAGTGTGGGAACCGAAATTTGCACCGTCAATATTTTGTATTTTTTAGGAAAGTAGGAAAACCCTAATTTCCCAGGAGGTCCCGGATTTCTGAGAAACCACACGTCAAGCAATCAGCACACGATAACAACGGAAAAATAAAACGTAAAAAGAGAGCAAGAAGGGTTTTATTCCGAATCTGTGCATAAGCGTGACTACAACAGGACAACGTGCTTCGGCTACGAGAGCTGTCGGCGAGATCCTAGTTCTAATACCCGAAGGTGGCTAAACCTAATTGAGTCGCAGCTCGAACACAAAAACAGAAAGTTGCCTAAAATGCTCTAAGTGCTAGTTTGCTCTGGAAAAAGTGATGCCTCTATGCCTCTCGCCTTGAACTCCTTATATACTGCCTCCAAGGTTGGTTTATGCTTCCCCTTTTTGCCCTTAAGCCGTCATAGTCGAAAAATGGGAATATTCCATTTTTTCCGATCTTCGTGATTATGGGCGGAAAATTTCCAATTTTTTTTCGCGGAAACTGATGCTAATCCACCAAGCATAAACCGTCATAAGGTTTATGGGTTTTTAAGAAATCGCAAGTGGGCCTCGAATCAAGTTTAGGACCTCTTTTGGGTCGTATTTTTAATTCGAGACTTTTTTACGATTTTCCGATAAGGTTAAGTTTCCGCGATTTTATCGTAAACCAACCGGACGATTCCGTTTGATCGAGAGATCAAGAAACGGATAGTCGTGAGTTGCGAAGAACGGCTATACGGATAGTCGAGAATGCATAGTTTTACGTCGTATCGTCGTTTCCGAAGACTTTCAACGTTTCAGAAAATGATCGATGCACGGATACTCTATAGCGACCGAACTTTGCTCGTGGCTCGGTCGCTATAGCGACCGAGCTTGATTCGGAGCTCGGTCGCTATAGCGACTGAGCTTGATTTGAAGCTCGGTCGCTATAGCGACCAAGCTTCGTCCTGAGCTCGTTCGCTATAGCGACCGAGCTTTGTTCAGAGCTCGGTTGCTATAGCGACCGAGCTGTAATCGTAGCTCGGTCGCTATAGCGACCGAGCGTGGTATCGTAGTACGTTCGCTATAGCAACCGAGCTCTTATCCGTGACCCGATCGCCATCGTGATCGGGTTTATGTCGTGGATTATGGTCCGTTGTCCAAGTGTTCGAACCTTCCACAAAGCTACGACCCTCTCAGGATGCTTATTTGCGGAGGTTTGGTCCTTTGATATCAAAGTCCCGGACGCGGTTGAGTTCCGGATTCCTAGGGTCGGAGAGAGCACCGACTATCCTCCGGAAGGCTACTTCACGTGCTACGAGACCGTTCTGACGCGCTGTCGTATCTGGTTTCCAATTCCTGAGATCATTATCCGCGTACTGGACCATTTTCAGGTTTCGTTTAACCAACTGAGCCCTACGAGTTTCGAGATCCTTATCGGTCTCGTAATTCTGAGTTATGAGCGCGGCCTATCCTTACCGCCGACCATTTTGAGGCGCTTCTGAGGCTGCAATACAACAAGGAGTCTACCTCCTGGCGACTGACTCCTCGTCCCATGATGGTGGTAGTAAGGGGAACCGTTTCCAATTTTAACAATTGGAAGCAATTCTTCTTCTACGTTCGACTCAACGCTGCATCTGTCGCGGAAGAGTTTATTCTGATGTTCCGGACAGTCCCAAATTCCCTTCCGTACATCAACGTGGTCCACCCCTGGCCTAGGGACATTATGGAGGTGAGGGATGCGATGAGGAGCGGTGATCATTGGTGGACGAGTTTTACCCGTCAGAAGGTTCGGAAGGCGATCCGATTGGTTCACCCTGACTTCCAGGCGGAGGGTGATATCGATTTTGCGCCCGTTGAGCATCTCCCGGAGCGTGTCGCTGTCGAGAGATCGCCCGAGTTGCCGCGGAAAAATAAAGACATCGAGGTCGAGGATCATGATTTTCCTGCCGACGATTCTCCACTTCCAGGATGGGATCCGTCTCTAGGCTTCGGCGATGGGAGCGGCTCGAGTGACACGCAAATTTCTAACTTTGACGACTTCTTTTCCGGTCTCCCTGATCATCCTGTCCCGTTCTCCTTTGTGGAGGAAACAGAGGAAAGGCCTGAAGTATTGACGGAAACTTCTCGTGTGGTGAACGGGGTTAGTTTCGGGGTTAGTTTCTATTTCTTTCTTCATTCTCTTTATTTATCCGAATAAAAATTCTATCTTTGAATTTCGCAGGCGATGAACCATCACGGCTCGGCGTTGTTGGATAGTCAGAGAGAATCGAGGATCTGGCGCTTCAAAGCGGAGAAGAACGCGAATGACTTGGCGCGACTCCAGGAGGAGACCTTATAGCGGAATTTAAGGGCTGCCGCCGACCATGCTAGAGAGATTCGCCAAGCGAGGAGGCAGGCCAAGCGGGAGATTGCCGCCGAGATGCAGAGTCGGGCGACGCGTTTCCAGGAGGAGTATTACAATCTCCGGGCGGCCGATGCTGCGGTAGGCGATTTTCGCGAGTGTCGCAGATCGGTTGGAGCTCTTACGAGGACTCAGCAGAGTGATTATGTTTATAAAGAGGAGTTGAGCCTCATGCAGGATGGCATGAAGGACAACGTTCACGCCGAGTTGATAGTGCTCAAATTACCCAGTAGAGCTTACTCTCTCAAATAAGAGGTACAGCTGTAGTACTTAGGGATCGAATCACGAGGAGTTAGGGAACCAATTAAATAAAATCTACTAATCAATCCTAGGCAAGGTTGGTTTATATGAAAGAAATGAAAATAACAATTCCTAAAATGAGCAAGGCAGTTGCTCTAACTAACAATATGAAGGGTTGTTTAAATGGGATAAAGAGTGCTAGACATAGGGTTTCTATTCAGGAATGGAGATTATAATCTCTATAAATGCTTTAACAAGTTGCTTGCATGATACTATAGATCTCAGCCGCTTAACATATGTGAATGAATCACTGGTTAAAATATCTAGATCTCTGGCCACACCTTTCGCATGATGACACAGAAAAAGAGTCGGTCGATATCCTTTTGAGATATCGAGCGATACACCTTTCGCGGCACCGATCGATTCACCAGTAGGGTTATCGATCGACGGCTTCTAGATATGCCTAGGCGCGAACCGAATATGACCACAAGGTCTCAAGGAGGAAGTGTCGTTCTTCTCAACGGGAAACAAGCATCGCTCAAATGGATAATTCAAGATAATCTAAGATCCTAGTGATCTATGTTCTAGTTAGCTAATCTAAAACAAGCATAGGGTACAATCCATTTGATGAGTATCATAACTTAGCAATTATAGTTTGGGGCTAATCCCACAAACCTATTTAAACCCTAGATCTAACAAGTAGACTACTCAGACATAGCTAAACAATTATAACAATGGATAGATGAAAGAATTGCATAGATAGAATAAAGTAGAAATACAAAAGGAGATGAGAAATCTCTCTAATCTCTCTCAAACAAATAAAACTCTAGTCTCTCTCTCACACTCTCTGCTTTGAGGGTTGTTAAAAGCTTCAAGCTTCAAAGGTTTCAAAACTTTTCATCAAAAATACTTAGCAGGAGTATTTAAGCATTTCCATTAGGTTAAAAACTCGTCAGGGGCAATCTCGTAATTTGGTGAAGTCTTGGTGAAGTAGTCGGCTAAACCATTTCGTCCTCGATATCGATCGACAACACTGAATGTGTATCGATCGATTATAATCTTCTAGTACGCGGATCTTCTCAGCTACATCGATCGACAACTCAAGATGAGTATCGATCGATTATAATCGCAATGTTGACTTCCAACTTAGTCATGAATGGTCAACTCGGGTGTATCATCTCTTGTACTCCAAAATGCTCCAAAAACATCACTTTCTCACAAAATGCTCCTGAACCTGAAAACATACCTAACAAGCTAGAAAACAGATTAAATATATAGTAACATACTAGTATACCATGGTTAAAAACGGGTAAAATCCATGGTATATCAACTCCCCCAGACTTACTCCTTTGCTTGTCCTCAAGCAAAAACAGTAGTCTTTGGAAGAGGTTTGGAAATAGTAGGAACTCAAAGATTCAATATATTGAAGTCATCATTCTATGGGTTTGCAATTCATGTCTAAACATCCTAATCACAGAAGTTCATCATGCCTTATCCTAGCTTAGCAACCAAACTCATCTAGTCAACAACATAGCAATTCTCATCTGACATTCCCCTCTACTAACCTCATTTCTTAACATAAAATAAAGTGCAGGCTTTACCTTGGGAGTATCGATCAAAGAACACATGGATTCAACTCAAACAAGTATCTGAACACACAGGTAGTCTTCTCTAATCCCTTTCTCCCCTCTTCTCTCTTCACTGAATCTCTTATTAGTTTCAATTTCAACAGGTTTCGATGCCACATAGGTCATCTAGTCCATCTCATTGACATTTGCATTGTAACTCATACATTTTTGACAAAGTGTAGCGAATAATGGGGTCGCAGGAATCACTCCTACCCCTCGTTTCCACAATGTGTGATCATCCTTGAGATTTAGAATACTTGGGTCGCAGGAGACACTCATATCCCTCTGCTTCTCAAGAAATCATTTCAATCTTTTATAACATAAACTTAGATCTCGAGATGCCGAAGAGAGAGAAGGAAGGGAACCAGAAACACACAGACTTTTTACCTTCCAGACTTGTAAGAGGATTCCGATCCAGTGATATCCAAGCCCCAAGACAAGCAAATAAGTCAGTATTAGTGTTGGAGGTCAGCTTTGGTTCCTTCAAACAATCTTAGCTAGTGAATATAGATAGCAAGTTGATCCACTTTAGCATCTTTAGTACTATCTGCAATCAGTAATCTAGAATGGTGCTAAAGAGTGGTCAGACAATCAAATATAAATCCATATCAATGTTCCTATTTAATACTTATGCAAAAAATAATTTTGAAGAACATTTTAATAAGAACCAAAATAAAAACACATATTAGTAAACTCCCCTCCCAGACTTAAATTACACTGTCCCATTGTAACATCCGGTGGTGAGGTAAATAAAATAAAACATAATTAATAAATATAACAAGTTAGAATGAATAAACCTGATCGACAAGATGTCGATCGATTCGTAGTGGTATACGTCGATCGTTAGTAATGGTCGTGTGGTGTCGAGCGATATGAATGGTGAATGTCGGTCGATTGAATTATCATTCTACTTGGATCTAATAAAAACTGCAAAATAAATTCGAAAAAGAAAAATAAAAGCAAAAAGAAAAATGAAATAAAATAAAAATAAAGAAAAAGAAAACCTAATAGTGGGTTGCGTCCGACTCAGCGCTTGGTTATAGTCATTTAGCTTGACTGTGGTAGGTGAGTGACTCATGGGGTGCAGTGAGGGTTTTCGTTTGCTGGTGGGCAAACACTTCCCTCATCATTGGACTCAGCAGCAGTGAAGCTTCTTGTGGCATCACCTGATCTTGTCCATCTAGGAGATATCTTTGCTAAATCGGCTTTGATGACTTGCAACCTTCTGACCAAATCTTCTGTGTCTAATTGATGCTGATAGAAGTTAAATCTAGAATGCACAGGTAGATCTGCATGTTGGTCTTTGGCGTGCTGGTCCTGAATCTGTTGATCATGATCTGCCAAAGCTGCAGTATCGATCGATGCTACAATTGGTATGTCAGTCGCTTCGCTGGGATCACTATCGATCGACTCCGTGTCAGCTTTGTCGATCGATTCTGAACGTTGGCCTTGGTACTCAAGATTTCCCTGCATACTATGTATCTCATTCTTCAAGAGACCAGTAGCTCTGCAAAGGTTGGCCACTCTTTCATTGAGAGTCTCCTCAATGTTATTGTGGGAACCGAAATTCGCACTGTCGATTTTAGTTAAGTTAATACGTAGGAAAACTAAGTTGACCTAGTTTTCCCCGAGGATCCCGGCTATCTGCTGGGCCACGCACGACAGAGTTAAGACAAGTCTAATTTGAGAATAAATGCGGAAAATAAATAGAGCA
Organism: Raphanus raphanistrum x Raphanus sativus; assembly: GCA_019705995.1. Lineage (NCBI taxonomy): Eukaryota > Viridiplantae > Streptophyta > Magnoliopsida > Brassicales > Brassicaceae > Raphanus > Raphanus raphanistrum x Raphanus sativus. The sequence goes on from JADEVD010000014.1 coordinate 868,754, forward strand.
AAAAGAAAGAATCTTATTTCCGAATCTGCGGAGAGCGTTTGGACAACAGGTCGAGATCTTGGCTGTAAGAGCTGTCGATCCTCGCTAGTCTTGAATCCTAGATCTAACCTAGTTGAGTCGCAGCTCGCTAAAAAAGGAAATAAGCGCCTAAGTTCTAAGTTGCTCTGGGGTGGTTTTTTTCTTCTGATTTCGGATCTCCCTTCCTCTGCTCCTAGCATTGCTTATATACTCCCATAGGACGGTCTATCGTTGATGGGCTGAGTCTGCCGTGGGCTGGACTTTTTCCATTTTCGTCGGTTTTCGTGCTTATCGGGAAAGTTGACATTTATCTTTTCGGAAAGTTGACATTTAACTTTTTGGAAGTTTAACATTTATCTTGTCAGGCGAAGATAATTGTAAACCGTCGTATCTATCTTTTTAGAAAATCGTAAACTGGTTGTCCGATCGGAGTTGGTCCCTTTCGGGCCGTATTCCGATCTTCCGCTGTTTTTCTATGACTTCTCTAAAAGGATGCTCCTACTTGGATGTCAAGTCTTTCGGAAGATCTTCGATTCATTGCTAAGGTGAATGGTGTTGTAAGACAACCATCACCGTTCTATACGAAGTCTTCCTGTCCGTTGACGTCTTAGGGGTTTTTAGAAATCCCGGAACAGAAAAAGGAGTTTTACTTGCAAGGACTCGGAAAGTCGCGAAACACGGATTTCTGGCGACCCGGAGGTTTGGAATTTACGCACGAGGACTAGCCGTCCGACGATCCGAGCCAGCACGGGGCTAGCCGCCCGGCGACCACGGCCGGCACGGGCGCTAGCCGCCGGCGGCCACGGCCAGCACGGGGCTAGCCGCCCGGCGGCCACGGCCAGCACGGGCGCTAGCCGCCGGCGGCCACGGCCAGCACGGGGCTAGCCGCCCGGCGGCCACGGCCAGCACGGGCGCTAGCCGCCGGCGGCCACGGCCAGCACGGGGCTAGCCGCCCGGCGGCCACGGCCAGCACGGACGCTAGCCGCCGGCGGCCACGGCCAGCACGGAGCTAGCCGCCCGGCGGCCACGGCCAGCACGGGCGCTAGCCGCCGGCGGCCACGGCCAGCACGGGGCTTAGCCGCCCGGCGGCCACGGCCAGCACGGGCGCTAGCCGCCGGCGGCCACGGCCAGCACGGGGCTAGCCGCCCGGCGGCCACGGCCACGCTCGGTGTTGGCTGCTCGGTTCCTTTGGCGTGTTCGTGTTTCTTGCGTTTTTAGTTTTCCGTAGGTTTTTCCTTGTGTAGAAAATGTTTCTAACAGTTGATTTCAAGACGATGAATCTCGAACTTAATTTTTCTTAAGGTTTCTCGATTATCAATTAGTCTCTCGAGGTTGCTTTTAACATTTTTCATGTTTTTCCGAGACTTTCGGACATCGATTTCGTCTTGACCGATTTTGACCCCAACAGTTAGCCCCCCAGCTAGCTAGGAGCCGTAGGGTTCGTAGGTCCTAGCTTGCGGTATGGTTCATGAGGAATGTATGGAGACGAAATCGTGCCGAAGGTCGGGGTGAATAGTAAAAAATTTTGCCTATAAAGACTTGTGAATTCTTTACCACTCTTACTTCACCCAAGATTCTCAAGTTAATCTCTCTCTTGCAAATTCTCTCTCTGCTTTTAAGAAAAGAATGACTTCAAGATCGAAAATCTCGAGGAGGCAGTCTCACTCGTCCTCGGATAGTTTTCGCGCTGAGGAAGAAAATCCGAAGCCCGAGGTTTCGGAGATCAACAGGAACGCGTACTGCGATGCTGTCTTTGGCACTGATGCTCCCCTTCCCGTGATCCCGATTCCCCGGCGACCTCTGAAGGCGCGTGGAGAAATCGACTCACCGAGCGAAGTATCCCCCGAGTATCTTGAAACTCTGCGAGAGTACTATGGAGTTCCGGAGGGAGTCGTGTTCCGCATTCCCCGCGGGAATGAGAGTTCGGAGCATCCTCCGGAGGGTTATTTTACTTGTTACGAGGCGTTCTTGACGCAATGTCGATTGTGGTTCCCAATCCCTGGGGTCATCGTTCAGGCCCTTGACCGTTTCGGAATCTCAATCAGCCAGCTGAACGTGTCAGCTTTGGAGAGGTGGCTCGGCGTCGTGATTCTGAGTTACGAGTTAGGGATAGATCTTAGCCCTGCCGATTTCGAGGGGTTATGGAACTCCAAGGCGACGAGTATCAATGGAGTTTACTCCATGAAGGCGAGGACCAATTTTTCGGTGATCAATGGAGTCACTTCGCATGCCAAGGATTATGTCGATCGTTTCTTTTTTGTGAGGATAGACGGAGAGTCTGTTGAGGAAGGCTTTCTCCACCTATTCCCGACGGACTGGTTGTACCAGCGAGGTAAGAATTATTGCAGTCCTTCTTTTAACATTCGAAAGGCGAATATTGAACGTGTGTTTTTTTTTTTTTTTTTTTTTTTTTTTAGAGAACAGGTGTCTCGCGCATGTTCCTTCCGATCTTGCGGTCAGGAGGGATCTTTTTAGGTCGAGGCCTTGTTCCTGGAACTCCTTCACTCTCGACCGGATTCGAGGGGCTGTCGCGCTTCTCCGATCGCGAGGTGGTACACGTCCTTGCGTCAACGATAGGTCCTACGTTTTTGCCCCTTTAAGGCAGAGGCGGAGACCTCGTAAAGATAAAGGGATCGCTTTTGAGGCCTCGTCGGGAGATGGCGCGACGCCGAGATATGACCCTGGCTTTACCTCAGAGAGTCGGGATGTTCCTCCCCCGGGTGACTTCTTTGACGAACTTCCTCCGGCGTTTTCCCGTGACGAGTCTTTGGACAACGAGGAAAGGGATAAAGTGACTGCGGAGGGTGCTCGCTTGGTCAACGAGGTTTGTTCTTGAAACTCGAGTAACTTCTCTTTTCTTTTTGTTTGACCTAGGCTTCTTTGCAGGCCGTGAGAGTTTGGAATGCATCGATTGATGGGAGTTTCCGCACTGCCCGGTTGGCCCGTTTCAAAGCAGAGGAAACGGCAAGGGAGTTTGCTAAGTATCGATTGGAGATGGAGGAGCAAAATCGCCGGCAAGTCAAAATCCAGGCTCGAGCCCTTGTTCGTGCGGAGAGGAGCGGACGGAGAAGAGCTGCCGCCGAGATGAACCGAAGGGCTGAAATTTTTTCTACTGAGTTCGAAGCATACAAAGATGCTCAGGACTTTGTAGGTGATTTTCGCGAGTGCCGTGGTTCGGTCGGTATCCTCGGCAAGATGCAACGTGGGAACTTCTCTCTTTCCGGCGAACTTGCCACGATGGATGGCTCGATGAGGATATGTGCCAACGCCGAATCCTTTGTTCCTCCGATTGAAGGAAGAATTCGAGAACTGTGGAATCCTATCCAGGTCTCGGAGGATACGGCGGATGTAGGCGAGGACCCAAACGTGGGCGACAGGGATGAGGAGGTTGATCAGCCCGACTCTTCGTTCGGAATATCTCTAACCGACTGCTATGAATTTGATTATAACTTATGATTGGCCAAGTGTGGCCGTTTGTATGTATGTGTTGCGACCCTTAGGAGGTCGCGTGACTTTATGTTTTTTGGGATCAGCCGTTGGTGGCTTTCGGATCCCTGTTATAAATGTTTTTATGAAATCTGCGTTTTGATTTATACTTTCGTCAAGTGTAGAGGGTTTGAATACGTGTAGTCACTTCGCATTCAATCTCTTTTTTTTTGTCGCTAGGTCCGTAGGTCACCTTGCAGCGAACGTTAGGTTTGTAAGCGATAAGAGGCAACTTTTGGGATCTCGTATTCTGGATACTTATGCCTGTGAGATGTCTTAGATACCAGCAAGGCTGGGTTTAGGGCAAGACCTAGGTCTACTCTCGGACTGAAGCTGTGCGATGACAAATCGGCTTTCGTTTTGCTTGTTTGCGATTTTGACCTGACTCGTACCGTTCTAGAATCTGCGAAGTGCTTATCGGCTTATATGATTCGTTTGGATACGAGCCGAGCTACTTCCTTTACGAAGAGCTAACCAAAATTTGGATTTTTTGTATAGCGCGCTATGATATCCTTGTCGGATGCAAAAAGGACTTCGTTAGAAGCCGGACTACGAATTTGATTGAGTGAAACGTTTCTATTTTTTCCGTCGGGGCCAATCGACGGAAACGAGTTTTAGAGTCGCGGACGGACTGTTTGTTGGTGTCTTTAGAGTCGCGGACGGACTGTTTGGAGGAGAAAGGAAAATCGAGATTTTTCGGGAACTAACGACGTCTCGTGTTCCCCAAAGACATGATTTTCGTTTTCCGTAATGTTTATGCTTTGAGTAAGCATTTGAAAAAGAAGATTATTTTTTTTTTATTCATAAAATAGGTTACATAAAGGGCGTTTTTGCGGGAGTACAAGGATGTCTGTCCCTATCTTCCCCCCCCCCCCCCCTTTTTGGTGAGGGGGATAGCTGAACTCGTCGGGTTGTGACGAGCTGCCTACGTACCTCTTGCGAGGATCAAGCCATCTCGTAGTTCTGTTTCTATCACGGTTGTTATTACTCCACGATTTCTGGCGCCTTGACTGTTTCAGCTAAGTCGGCGGTCGCGTCGGGAGTTGGATCATCCGTTTTTTCGGCGACGGACTCGAGGATCTTTCCAGTATCCTGAGTTGTGGCCTGTTCGGATAAATCCGAGTTGCTTTTTGCTGAGTTCTCGGAGGTACTCAGGTTCCTCTTGGTTCGCTTCGGGTTAGCTACTGGGGCGTTCCGATTGCTGCGAAGTTTATGTTCGGCTAGGAAGCAGAGTCGCGACTGTTTTTGGCTTCTCCAGATTACCGCTGTTCCAGTTGGTGTTGGAAATTTGACGCCGAGATGGTAAGTGGACGGGACTGCCTTCATGGCATTTATCCAAGGAGTTCCCATTATGGCGTTATAGATAGCCGGGTTATCCACTACCGCGAATTCGACGATCTTTGTGACTTCTTTAGCCATGACCGGGAGTCTGATTTTTCCGAGGGTCATGGATGTGACGCCCGAGAATCCAGTCAGTGGTCTTGGCTCTGGGATGACTTCTCCGAGGGGTATGTTCATCCTCTGCAGAGTGTCGCGGAACATGATATTGACCGTGCTTCCTGTGTCGATGAGGATGCGGCCGACTTCGAGATCTTGAATCACCAAGTCGATGACCAGAGGATCGTAGTGGGGTTTATCGAGTCCGGTCGTATCCTGTTCCTCGAAGGTGATTGCGTGACTGGGAACGTCGTCCTCCGGGCACCATCCGGGGCTTGTCTCGGCCTTCCGTCCGTAGGCTTTGATTGACGACACAGAGTCCTGGTAAAAATGCGATCCTCCGATGACCATGTTGATCCTTTGGCGGTTGTTGTTGTTTCCTTCGCCGTCTTGTCTCCGTTCGCGTTTTTCGCCCGATTGAGTTCCAGGAGCGTTATTGGGACTGGCTCCGTCGGTCCTCGGCGGACGGTCAGAATCTAGGATCAGGTCTTTCATGCTCTTGACCGTTGCTAGTTTGCCGTCGAGCAGCTTCATAATGAGTCTAGCGCCGAGGACTTTGCAGTTGGCGGTGGAGTGACCTCTCGTCTGATGGAACTCGCAGCTGGAATTGTCCTTGTACGAGTTCCGCGTCCAGGTGTTTCCGGAGGTCCTTCCTTGCTCGGAATTAACGGCGTAATTATGTTCGCCTTGGACGTCTTCCCCCTCGTGATGGACGTACTTGTCGTTACGAGAGGTTTTCTTCTTGCCGGACGCTTTCGGCGGTCCATGCTTTTGCGCTAGGATTTTCATCTCTTCTTCCATGATGATGAAATCCGTTGCCTTGTGGAGGGTATCTTGGATGGTGCGTGGCCTTTCCAGAGAAATCCACTTTCGGAACTTCGACTTGTACCAGAGGTTCTTCCTTAGGGCGTCGATGGCGACTCTATCGCTGAGGCCTGTTACCCTGGACATCACGAGTTTGAACCTCTTTATGTAGTCGCGGAGCGGTTCGTCTTCCTTTTGAATTAGGCTCCAAAGGTCCACGTCGGAAGTTTCCCTGTCCATGAACATGGAGAATTGCTTCAGAAAAGCTGAAGCAAGCTGGCGGAAACTTCCGATGGAGTTTCTTTTCAAGTGTGAGAACCATTCGAGCGCAGCACCTCTGAGGTTCTCGACGAACAGGAGACAGCAGCCGACATCCTTTTCCCGCTCCGGAAGTTTAGACCTTGCCATTGCAATCTGGAAAGACTGCAGATGTGCCTTTGGATCTGTGGTTCCATCGTAGGTGGGAAGCTTTATTTTCCCAGGATCCGAGACTCGCGCCTCCGTGATTCGAGAAGTGAACGGGGTTTTTCTCGACTCCTCGAGGAGCAGGTCGATCTCGGGGGCAGTGCTGGTCGCGTGGTGAATCTGCGATTTTACCGCTTTCACCTCGGCTGCAGTTTTGGCGATGTACTCACGTAGATCGTGAATCTCGCTGGTGCCGTTTGCGCTCTTCTGTCTACGCTGGCGGTGATAGGCCCGAGTCTGGTCCTCAGCCAGCCTTTCTTGCTCTGACCAGTAGAGGTCTTCTTCCTCTTCTGTCATGGGCTTTTCGAAGGCTGCCGCCAGTCGAGCCGACTGACTTCGGGTCCTTCGGTGGTGGATGTCGGCGTCTTCGTCGGACGGATCCGATTGATCGCTGACATCCAGATTGATTCTTTCGACGTCGTCTCCTTCGTTGTCCCTTGCGGGAGGTGGAAGGTTGCCCGTCGTTTTCTTCTGCCCCGTCGGAGTGGTATCGTCAGGGACGAGTTCCGGGGATTTTCTCGGGGCATCTTTTTCTTGGTCTTCGGAAGGTCCGAAGTCCAGCCTCCTGACACGCCTCACCTTGGTGGCCCCGCGCGGGAGTTTGCTTTTCGCTGTTAAGGTATTAACCTGTTTAGCGAGTGAAGCCATTAGTTTCTCCTGTTCTTCCGACCGTTTCTGGGCGGTGGCGAACAGTTCCTTCATCTGGTCCAGCATCGCGGTGTTTGCCTCGGCAGTGACCGTCGATACGTTTCTGTCAGGAGTCTTCTCAGCGTTGACATCGACGGCTGGTCCGTCGTGTGTTTGCTTGTCTTTTTCCGCGTCGACAGACATGCTTAACCGGGCGTGCGTAGTTGCGAGAAAGATAAGCCGTGAATCCCCCTCCTTCTAGCGCCAAACTGTGGGAACCGAAATTCGCACTGTCGATTTTAGTTAAGTTAATACGTAGGAAAACTAAGTTGACCTAGTTTTCCCCGAGGATCCCGGCTATCTGCTGGGCCACGCACGACAGAGTTAAGACAAGTCTAATTTGAGAATAAATGCGGAAAATAAATAGAGCAAAAAGAAAGAATCTTATTTCCGAATCTGCGGAGAGCGTTTGGACAACAGGTCGAGATCTTGGCTGTAAGAGCTGTCGATCCTCGCTAGTCTTGAATCCTAGATCTAACCTAGTTGAGTCGCAGCTCGCTAAAAAAGGAAATAAGCGCCTAAGTTCTAAGTTGCTCTGGGGTGGTTTTTTTCTTCTGATTTCGGATCTCCCTTCCTCTGCTCCTAGCATTGCTTATATACTCCCATAGGACGGTCTATCGTTGATGGGCTGAGTCTGCCGTGGGCTGGACTTTTTCCATTTTCGTCGGTTTTCGTGCTTATCGGGAAAGTTGACATTTATCTTTTCGGAAAGTTGACATTTAACTTTTTGGAAGTTTAACATTTATCTTGTCAGGCGAAGATAATTGTAAACCGTCGTATCTATCTTTTTAGAAAATCGTAAACTGGTTGTCCGATCGGAGTTGGTCCCTTTCGGGCCGTATTCCGATCTTCCGCTGTTTTTCTATGACTTCTCTAAAAGGATGCTCCTACTTGGATGTCAAGTCTTTCGGAAGATCTTCGATTCATTGCTAAGGTGAATGGTGTTGTAAAACAACCATCACCGTTCTATACGAAGTCTTCCTGTCCGTTGACGTCTTAGGGGTTTTTAGAAATCCCGGAACAGAAAAAGGAGTTTTACTTGCAAGGACTCGGAAAGTCGCGAAACACGGATTTCTGGCGACCCGGAGGTTTGGAATTTACGCACGAGGACTAGCCGTCCGACGATCCGAGCCAGCACGGGGCTAGCCGCCCGGCGACCACGGCCGGCACGGGCGCTAGCCGCCGGCGGCCACGGCCAGCACGGGGCTAGCCGCCCGGCGGCCACGGCCAGCACGGGCGCTAGCCGCCGGCGGCCACGGCCAGCACGGGGCTAGCCACCCGGCGGCCACGGCCAGCACGGGCGCTAGCCGCCGGCGGCCACGGCCAGCACGGGGCTAGCCGCCCGGCGGCCACGGCCAGCACGGACGCTAGCCGCCGGCGGCCACGGCCAGCACGGGGCTAGCCGCCCGGCGGCCACGGCCAGCACGGGCGCTAGCCGCCGGCGGCCACGGCCAGCACGGGGCTTAGCCGCCCGGCGGCCACGGCCAGCACGGGCGCTAGCCGCCGGCGGCCACGGCCAGCACGGGGCTAGCCGCCCGGCGGCCACGGCCACGCTCGGTGTTGGCTGCTCGGTTCCTTTGGCGTGTTCGTGTTTCTTGCGTTTTTAGTTTTCCGTAGGTTTTTCCTTGTGTAGAAAATGTTTCTAGCAGTTGATTTCAAGACGATGAATCTCGAACTTAATTTTTCTTAAGGTTTCTCGATTATCAATTAGTCTCTCGAGGTTGCTTTTAACATTTTTCATGTTTTTCCGAGACTTTCGGACATCGATTTCGTCTTGACCGATTTTGACCCCAACAGTTATCACTTCTTTCTATGAGTCTCTCCTCCATAGAATTCATGGCTACGTACAGCTTATGTTTGATCTCATCAACTTCTGCTGTGGTGCATGCTCTCTTCGCTGGTGGTGGTTCGTTGTCGATCGATGTTGGTCGAGGCCTGTCGATTGATGCTTCATTACTATCACGAAGATCAATATAAGCCTTAATGATGCTCATATCTCTTTCTAGCTTGTCCAGCTGTCGTGAAAGCGTATCCAGGTATCGCATGATAGGTGAACTTAAAAGATCATGCTTCTCTTCGTACGATTTCATCCTATCTTCCAGTTCTGCGAACCTCGTGTCGATTGACGATGAAGGATGTGTGTCGATCGATGGAAAAGTAGCATTCTGAGCTTGGTCATTCTGGCGAATTGTGTCCAACTCTTTCTGTAGAAGATCGATCCTCTTGCTTAACCATTCGACATTGTTGTTGAGAGGGCTGTAGACGTCTCCAATCCGTGTATTGATGTAAGCAACCTCCCATTCATCTTTCTTAGGTGATGAACATTCTGGTCGGTCCATGGATGTAGTCTTGCCGATGTCGATCGATGGTAAAGGTACTATGTCGGTCGATACTGGTGGCGTAGCCTCGTTCGCAAGCATGGTCAATATGTTTCCAAGCTCCACTCTTATCTCAGCCATATCATTCTGGAAGTCCTTGTAACTGACATCTAAAGGCTGGAAAGTGTCTTCCACCAATGTGTGCATGTTTGCCTCAAGGTGCGCCTGAGCTCTCCATACATCAGTCACCATATCATCCACCTCCTCTCTACTGTAGGGCACTGGTGGTGGTGTGTATGCAAGGTAAGGGCGTGTGTGTATTGGAAGTTGTAAGCAACCTCTGTGAAAAAGGGATGCTCTATCCAAAAGTCTCTTTACTTGCTCCTTGGTAACATGGATGATCTCAACATCAACTCCTCTAGCATAGCCAAACTCATCTCTGTAGACACGATATTCATCCTTAGCTTCCCACTTGAATCTCCTGGATCCATCAGTATTGAAGGCACGTCGTTCAAACTCCAATCGTCTGTCGGGCGATCTGACTCTTGGTCTGTCGATCGATCCGAGATATCCGCCGTCGATCGACGGTGTTGAAACGATGTCGATCGATTGTGAATGTCGAGGTTGACCGAAGTGTTGAGGAACTGTATCCTCCCTTGTGTTGGTGTTGTGGTTGTCCTGGTCGTGTTTTAGGATGTCTGGATGGCTACGTTGTTGTGTGAACAGGTTTTCTGGTCCATTGGCAACTTGGAGGATGTCTGCTATGTCCTCTCTGGTTATGTGCAGAACTCTTCCATCCATAGCTCTTGCATAGCCATCTGTGTCCCTGAAAATTCCAAATTCATCAGGTGCTAGTGAAAAGTTCCTGATATCATAAGGTTCATGAGATTTCGGTTGAGCTCTGTTGAAGGTGTCGATCGATGGGTGTGTGGTGGTGGCGATCGATGGTGCACGTCTAGCTGCACGGTTGGATCGATTGAACATGTTGTTGCAGTCTTCCATTGATGAATCTCTGAATGCTGGAAGCTGCTGGGTAGAAGGTGAAAAGTTTTGAATTTTCGTGTCTTGAGTTGTCAACCTTTTATACCCATGTGTTGCCCTAATCGGTGAAATTCTGATTTTGTCTTTTAAGTCGTCCGTGTTAATATCGATCGATATTATACTGGCAATGTCGATCGATGGACGATGTCGTTTTGCTGGATGAAGTAGATAATCGATCGATGGTGGACGTTTGATGTCGATCGATTGTGTTGCAAATCTGTCATTCTCCAAGTAATTTTCCCAAGCTCTCTCTTCCCAATAGTCTGCATCATATTCTTCACTGTGGTCTCCACTGTGGGAAAAGGTGGCTATGTCTACTGCAAAACTCTCATGAAATCCTCTATCTGCCCAACTCCTTACTGAGTAATCATCTTCCTTTCGGTTGGTTGGGATGGCGAAATTCGGGTAGCAATGATCTGGTAGATCGAGTTTATCATCTGGTGGGTCTTTGTCGATCGATGATCCATAGTTGTTGTCGATCTCCTCTGACTTGAATGTGTCGATCGATGACGTCAAAGTACTGTCGATAGATCTCGAGTACTCTGTCTCGTACTCGACTTCACAATGACAAACTGCGATGATACCAGTATCATCTTCCTTTACCACTAATTTGGCTGGTGGTTTGCCAAGCTTGACAGGGTCGTAGTGGATATCTGGATCTATCATAGTCAAGCACATCCTGTTGGTGTTCATGTCACATATGGCTCCTACTGTAGCCATAAATGCTCTTCCAAGTAAGAGGGAAGAGTTCCAATTTAGCTTGATGTCTAGGACATGAAAATCCACAGGGACGATAGCATCACCAATATGTACCTCCAGGTCTTTGATGAAGCCTCCAGAGTTTATCTGAGAGTAATCCACGAAATTAAAGATCTCTGGTGAAGGCTCTACTTGCAGGCCCAGATGGTCTGCCATGACCTTTGGTAAGATGCTGACTGATGAACCAGTGTCACATAGTGCATGAGGAAATTCAATACCTTGTATCACACAGGGTATTACAAACTTCCCAAGATCACTCTTCTTTAGCAAAGTAATCATTTTCCTCATATCTTCTCTGACATTGTCAAACCTTCTCCTAATGTCAGTTTCAGTCTCCCTTGTTTCTCTGAAGAACATCCACAATCTCTTTATGAAATAAACCTCCTCAAAAGGTTTCTCTAGTGGGATTCCGATAACTCTCTTAGTGAAACCATCAATCTCCTTTTCATTAGCTTCCCTCTTAAGGTTCTTAGGAATCTTCTCCTTCCTACTCCTTAACCTTCTTCCTTCAGTTTCCTCTGATGCAGGTGTAGTGTCTGAAAGGTTACTAGTGATTTTGGTAGGGTTAGCTTGTGGTTTCGGTGTGGGTCTGAGTGCATTGATTTGGTTGCTGTCTATCGATGGTAGTTGCACTCGGTATGTGAGAGGTGCGTGTCGATCGATAGGTGGAGAATAGGGTCGATCAATACGGTTCTCTTCGTTGTGTCGATCGATGAGTGGCTCGTCTTGTCGGTCGATATCTTCGTAGGTGTGGGTGGGTGGGTATGGATGAGAAACTGTGAATTCAGCATGTGTCAATATCCTAACCGCGTTGCAGTCTGCAAGCGTATCCGGAAAAGATATCGTCGATGTCGATCGATGTGGACTAGTTGGTGTCGATCGACACCATTGTGATCCACCGAGACTTAGCGAACTTTCTACTTCAAAGTCTCCTTCTTGTAGCTTCTCCTGTTTCACCACTTGCCAGAAATCATCATCTATGATAGCATTGACTTGGTGTTTTCTATTTCCTTCCCCTACTTCCTTAGAAGTTCCAATCCTCCTGATAGAGTCTTCAGTCTGGACAATCAGTGTCTCAAGTTTCTTAACTTGAGTGCAGATGGTGTTTATCCTCGTGGTCAGATTGTTGAAGACAGAATCAATCTTCCCATTGAAGTCTACTATAAGCTTCTGCTGACCTTCCAGAACTCTATCAATCATGGCATTAAACTTACTTTCCTGGGTGGGTGGCGGTGGGTTTTGGTAAGCTGAGTTGCCGTAGTTCCTTGTGTTGGTGAAGGGTTTCCGATATTGTGAACTCTGGTTGTAGTTACTCTTCTGACCACTGCCAAAAAACTTTTTGTTTCCACTCTGGTTTTCATATCTCTGAAATCCAGTACCTCCAATGTAGTTCACATCTTCCTCTGTATCATCCTCTCTAGCCTCTCCTTCTTCAGCTGAGCAGACTGGTTGCCCCAGAAATGCATGTAAAGCATCTATCTTGTCTCTGACTTCATTCATCTGGTCTTCCCCGATGGCTGCAACCGATTTCTTCTTGTCAGAGTCAGTGTTCTTGGTGCTGCTGCTGTTGGCTAGGTTCTCAATAAGTCTCACATCCTCTATTGGATTCCTAGTGTTGAAGTTCCCCTCACTAGCAGTATCAAGAGCCATCTGATACCTTAAGGCGATACCTCTGTAGAAAGTGCTTAACAGCTGCACTTCATTGAATCCATGGTGTGGACAGTCTCGATGGAAGAACTTGAATCTGATCCACGCGTCTTTAAAAGTTTTACTAGGCTTTTGTGCGAAAGTGGCGATTTTGCTTCTTAAGTCTTTAGCGCGTGCCTCATCAAAGAAATTACGCAAGAAAGCGTTTTTGATGTCGGCCCAGGATGTCAGTGATCCTGTAGGTAGCTGCTTGAGCCAGTGCGAAGCTTCTCCAATCAGTGAGTATTTGAAGAGCTTGCAGAGTAGGTAGTCCTCGGGGACTCCATCCATACGAATAGCAGCGATAAGATCCTCTAACCTCTCCAGATGGTCCATAGGATGCTCGTGTGATTGCCCAGAGTAAGGTATAACCGTCCAGACGAGTACTACACCAACAGATCAGCTATTCGACTTCCAGAGATTCAGACGCCGAACTTCGAGCTCAAGCCTCAGTACTACTCTCTCGTGTCTCAGATCTGCCAACGATCGTGTTTGAGCTTCTCCTGTAGCCTCAGCTTCAGGTTCATGGATTATGTTTCCCTGTGCATCTAGCTTCTGACCTGTTGCATTACGCAGATGACCATTTTGGTCATACAGGTTTCCATTCTCGCCCTGCGTGAGAATGACAATCGCGACCATGCTTCGCGGAGTAGTGTCGATCGATATACGGTTAGAAGTATCGAACGATGCGGATCGGCGAACGGTATCAGTTGACGGTGATGTCTGAGTGTCGGTCGACTGTTGAACGTGAGTATCAGTCGACGGTAATGCGGTTCTGTCGATCGATGCGGATTGTAGGTCTTTCCGGATTGAGCGTTCCAAGTGTGCAGGATCCTCTGAGAATAATAGTTGATTTCCCTTGTTGCTTCTGGTACTGCTGGGCATGTACCTGAAAAGACAAGAAAAATTTAAATAAGAAAGGGGGTAAAAGAAAAACCTAAGATTAATAAGATTAAATCTAATGGCGATCAAAGCTCCCCGGCAACGGTGCCAAATTTTATAGTGCTCAAATTACCCAGTAGAGCTTACTCTCTCAAATAAGAGGTACAGCTGTAGTACTTAGGGATCGAATCACGAGGAGCTAGGGAACCAATTAAATAAAATCTACTAATCAATCCTAGGCGAGGTTGGTTTATATGATAGAAATGAAAATAACAATTCCTAAAATGAGCAAGGCAGTTGCTCTAACTAACAATATGAAGCGTTGTTTAAATGGGATAAAGAGTGCTAGACATAGGGTTTCTATTCAGGAATGGAGATTATAATCTCTATAAATGCTTTAACAAGTTGCTTGCATGATACTATAGATCTCAGCCGCTTAACATATGTAAATGAATCACTGGTTAAAATATCTAGATCTCTGGCCACACCTTTCGCATGATGACACAGAAAAAGAGTCGGTCGATATCCTTTTGAGATATCGAGCGATACACCTTTCGCGGCGCCGATCGATTCACCAATAGGGTTATCGATCGACGGCTTCTAGATCTGCCTAGGCGCGAACCAAATATGACCACAAGGTCTCAAGGAGGAACTGTCGTTCTTCTCAACGGGAAACAGGCATTGCTCAAATGGATAATTCAAGATAATCTAAGATCCTAGTGATCTATGTTCTAGTTAGCTAATCTAAAACAAGCATAGGGTACAATCCATTTGATGAGTATCACAACTTAGCAATTATAGTTTGGGGCTAATCACACAAACCTATTTAAACCCTAGATCTAACAAGTAGACTACTCAGACATAGCTAAACAATTCATAACAATGGATAGATGAAAGAATTGCATATATAGAATAAAGTAGAAATACAAAAGGAGATGAGAAATCTCTCCAATCTCTCTCAAACAAATAAAACTCTAGTCTCTCTCTCACACTCTCTACTTTGAGGGTTGTTAAAAGCTTCAAGCTTCAAAGGTTTCAAAACTTTTCGTCAAAAATACTTAGCAGGAGTATTTAAGCATTTCCATTAGGTTAAAAACTCGTCAGGGGCAATCTCGTAATTTGGTGAAGTCTTGGTGAAGTAGTCGGCTAAACCATTTCGTCCTTGATATCGATCGACAACACTGAATGTGTATCTATCGATTATAATCTTCTAGTACGCGGATCTTCTCAGCTACATCGATCGACAACTCAAGATGAGTATTGATCGATTATAATCGCAATGTTGACTTCCTACTTAGTCTTGAATGGTCAACTCGGGTGTATCATCTCTTGTACTCCAAAATGCTCCAAAAACATCACTTTCTCAAAAAATGCTCCTGAACCTGAAAACATACCTAACAGGCTAGAAAACAGATTAAATATATAGTAAAATACTAGTATACCATGGTTAAAAACGGGTAAAATCCATGGTATATCACGAGTCGCTTATTCCCCCTATCGAGGAAAGGATCTGGGAACTTTGGGAGCCGATCCCCGTTTCTCCTGACACGGTGGAGGTCGCGACCGAAGCGGAGGGAGGTGATGATGAGGTGACTTATCCAACGGAGTTCGGAACTTCGTCGTCGGATGACTTTGTTCTCTACTGAACTTATCGAGAAAATAATTTTTCTCTTATCCTTGTATTTCCGTGGCCAAGCGTGGCCATATTATCTGTTTATGCCGCGACCGTAGTAGGTTGCGTAATTTTATGTATTTCGGGACTGGCCTTTTAGGCTTTCAAATCCCTGCCGCCTTTGCGCGGTTTTTATAAATATGAAGTTAGTTTTCAGCGATTTATGTTTTATGGTCTGATTTAAACTTTCGCCAAGTGTAGAGGGCAGAATATGAGTAGTCATTTCGTATTCTAACTCTTAATTTGTCGCTTGGTCTGTATGCTACTTTTTAGCGAGCGTTTTCATGTGTAAGCGATAAGAGACATATTTTTGGATCTCGTATTTAATACTATGTCCGTGAGATGTTGAGTGCCAGCAAGACTGGGCTTAGGGCAAGACCTAGGTCTAGTCTCCGTATCAAGGCTATGCGACGACTGATCGGCTTCCGTTTTGCCTGTTTGTGATTTCGACCTGTTCATACCGTTTTAAAATCCGCGAAATATTATCGGCTTATATGATTTGGCTGGGTACGAACCGAGCGACTTCCTTTACGAAGTGCTAGACAAAATTTCGATTTCTTGTATAGCGCGCTATGGTATCCTGGTCAGATGTAAGAGGATCTCGTGAAAAGATCTGACTAAAAATTTAAGTGAAACATTTCTTTATTTGCCCGTCGGGGCCAATCGACGGGTTTGTTTTTGTTTTTAAAGTCGCGGAGGGACTACCTTAATGATTGTTTTAAGTCGCAGACGGACTATTTTGATTTAATGTTTAAAGTCGCGGACGGACTATTTCGATGGATGATACAAATTAAGTATCTTCGATAAAAAGTGCGACGTCTCGCATTTTTCTTGAGGATACGTTTTTCGTTTTCTGGAATGTTTAAGAACCGATAGATTGAGAAAGAGAATTTTATTGAAAAAGTTTCGAAAATTTCGAATACAAGTGCGGATAAACCACTTTTTTTATTTGGTAGGAGTATGCGAGTATACGCACCCACTCCCCCCCCCCCCTTTTGGCGAGGGGGATAGCTGAACTCGCCGGGTTTCGAAGGGCTGCTTACGTACCTCTTTTGAGGATCAAGCAATCTCGTAGTTCTGATTTTGCCGCGAGTGTGTTTACTCGTCGGTTAGTTTTTTCGTCGACCGCTTTAGTCGCGGGGTCGATGTTTTCCTCGGGATTTTTCTCTTCCCGTTGAGTTGTGACGTCGTCTTTGGAGTCGGGGGCGGTTCCGATTTCCGAATATGCTTCTGCAGGATGCGTCACTGCGTCTTTTGTCTGGGCATCTTCAGCGGCAGGTTGGGTTCGCTTGCGTTTAAGCGTGGGGGTCGTCGTTACCTGCCTTAACTTATGTTCTGCTAGGAAACAAAGTCGCGACTGTTTTTGACAACCCCAGATTGCGGAGACTCCTGTCCTGGTTGGGAACTTGACACCCAAATGATAAGTTGAGAGAACGGCCTTCATGGCGTTTAGCCATGGTGTTCCCATAATTGCGTTGTAAATGGCCGGGCTGTCTACCACTGCGAAGTCAACTATCTTTGTGACGTTTTTTGCTATGACGGGTAGTTGGATGGATCCCATGGTCATGGACGTTTGTCCGGAAAAAACCCGTGAGCGGTTTTGGTACCGGAGTGATTTCTCCGAGTTCAACGCCCATCCTTCTTAGTGTATCGCGGAAGATTAGGTTAACCGTGCTTCCGGTGTCGATGAGTATTCTTGCGACTTAGAGATCTCTTATTACGAGATCAATGACCAAGGGGTCGCAGTGAGGCTGATCGATTCCGCAAGCCTCTTCTTTGGTGGACGTGATCGAGGTGCTCTGTCGTCTCAAGGGGGAGATCGCGGAGGATACTTCGCAGTTGACTCGGCTTTCCGTTGGTAAGCTTTAATTGCCGAAACCGAGTCCTTGCAGTATTGGGATCCTCCCATGATCATATTCACCCTCCTGCGGGAGTTATCATTCCCCCTATCGTCCGGTCTTCTCTCGCGCTTTTCTCCGGCCTGGTTTCTCGGCGGCGAGTTTTCCGCGGGAGGGTTCTTATTGGTTTTTGGCGGACGGTCGGAGTCGAGGATTAAATCCTTGACGCTGGTTACTCCAGAGAGTTATCCAGCGAGCAGTTTTGCGGCAAGGCTTGCCCCTACGACTTTGCAGTTAGCCGTGGAGTGACCTTTGGTTTGATGAAACAAGCAGTAGACATTTTTATTGTAACTCTGGTTACAGTTCCACGTATTTCCCGAAGTTCTGCCCTGCTCCGTATTGACCGCGTAGTTGTGTGCGCCTTGAAGTTCTTCCCCCTCGTGATGGACGTACTTGTCGTTACGAGAGGTTTTCTTTTTTGACTTCGGATCCACGTCTTTCGAGGAGTTCCTTGTCGGCTTATGTTTCTGCGACAGGACTTTCGTCTCTTCTTCGATCATTATGTAATCCGAAGCTTTGTGGAGGGCGTCCTGGATTGTACGAGGTTTTTCGAGCGTTATCCACTTTCTGAACTTCTATTTGTACCAGAGCGCCTTCCTGAGTGCGTCGATGGCGACTTTGTCGCTGATTCCGCTGACCTTCGCCATGATCAGTTTGAAACGGCTTATGAACTCGCGGATAGACTCGCCCTCTTCCTGGGTTAGGCTCCAGAGATCAACATCGGAAGTTTCTCTATCGATGAAAATAGAGTATTTAAGGAGAAATTCCGATGCGAGTTGGCGAAAGCTTCCGATGGAGTTTCGCTTCAAACGGGAAAACCATTCGAGCGCCGCACCTTCAAAATTTTCGACGAACAAGGGACAGTAACCAGCGTCTTTCTCGCTTTCTCTAAGCCTGGCTCTTCCCATAGTGATATGGAACGCCTGCAGAAGCACTTTGGGGTCGGTTGTGCCGTTATACATCGGTATCTTGAGCTTCCCCGGATTAGACACTTTCGTCTCAGAGATCCGCGCGGTGAAGGGCATTTTTCGGGCCACCTAGAATAGCCTGTCGATTTCTGGGGCAGCAGCAGTCTTGGTTATGTAATCGCGGAGATCTTGTATGTCGGGATCCTCTCCGGCGGTTTTCCGAGCTTGTCGGCGTTCGCGGTGAGTAATCTTGGTTTGCCTCTCGGCAAGTTCCTCCTGTTCGACCCAATAGAGGTTTTCCTCTTCTTCCGTCATGGGTTTTTCGAACGGAGATTTCTCCCGAGCCGAACGGCTGCGGGTTCTCCTTGGGTGGACGTCGACGTCCTCGTCAGAGTCGTCGCTGAGATCCAGGTCACTGAATCGTCGTTAGTCATGCCTGGTTGAGCGTGAGCTGTGAGTGAGATTGATCCGTACCCCCCCCCCCCCCACCTCCTTCTAGCGCCAAACTGTGGGAACCGAAATTCGTACCGTCAAAATTTCGTATTTTATAGGAAAGTAGGAAAACCCTAATTTCCCAGGAGGTCCCGGATTCCTGAGAAACCACACGCTAAGCAATCAGAACACGATAACAACAGAAAAATAAAACGTAAAAAGAGAGCAAGAAGGGTTTTATTCTGAATCTGCGTATAAGCGTGACTACAACAGGACAACGTGCTTCGGCTACGAGAGCTGTCGGCAAGATCCTAGTTCTAATACCCGAAGGTGGCTAAACCTAATTGAGTCGCAGCTCGAAAACAAAAACGGAAAGTTGCCTAAAATGCTCTAAGTGCTAGTTTGCTCTGGAAAAAGTGATGCTTTTATGCCTCTCGCCTTGAATTCCTTATATACTGCCTCCAAGGTCGGTTTACGCTTCCCCTTTTTGCCCTTAAGCCGTCATAGTCGAAAAAATGGGAATATTCCTTTTTCCGATCTTCATGATTATCTGCTGAAAATTTCCATTTTTTCGCGGAAACTGATGCTAATCCACCAAGCATAAACCGTCATAAGGTTTATGGGTTTTTACGAAATTGCAAGTGGGCCTCGAATCAAGTTTAGGACCTCTTGTGGGTCGTATTTTTGATTCGAGACTTTTTTACGATTTTTCCGATAAGGTTAAGTTTTCACGGTTTTATCGTAAACCAAACGGACGATTCCGTTTGATCGAGAGATCAAGAAACGGATAGTCGTGAGTTGCGGAGAACGGCAATACGGATAGTCGAGAATGCATAGTTTTACGTCGTATCGTCGTTTCGGAAGACTTTGGACGTTTCGGAAAATGATCGATGCATGGATACTCGCTCGCTATAGCGACCAAACTTTGCTCGTGGCTCGGTCGCTATAGCGACGGAGCTATAATCGTAGCTCGGTCGCTATAGCGACCGAGTGTGGTCTTGTAGTCCGTTCGCTATAGCAACCGAGCTGTTATCCGTGACCCGATCGCCATCACGATCGGGTTTATGTCGTGGATTATGGTCCGTTGCCCAAGTGTTCGAACCTTCCGCAAAGCTACGACCCTCTCAGGATGCTTATTTGCGGAGGTTTGGTCCTTTGATATCAAAGTTCCGTTTGTTTTTAAGAAATCATTACTTTCTTAAATCGTCGATTTCTCAAGCCATCGATCACGAAATCGTTGTTTTAAAGAATCGTTGTCTTAAAATAAGATTTTCCCGTAAATTTTTCGTATAAGTTAATCGTATGCGAAAAACCGTAAAAGATTTCTAAGTAAATAATTTTTTAACGGAAATTTGGATGCCAACTTTGCCTTGTCCAATTTTGACCCCAACAATAAGGAACCTCCAGCTCCTCATACCGAAGAACCAGAGGTTGAAGGGATGGACGAGGTCCCCCTGGTGGAAGGGAATTTGGAACGAAACCTAAAGATATGCTCTAAGCTCCCGAAGGACCTAAGACGAAGACTGATCGACTTCCTAAGATCCAACTCTGATTGCTTCGCTTGGTCCCATGAGGATATGCCAGGGATCGACCCTGACATCATCATGCACCAGCTTCAAGTAGATCCGAAGCATCCCCAGTCAGACAGAAAAGGAGGAAATTTGCTCCCGAAAGGGACGAGATCATTAATAAGGAAGTCAAGAACCTGCTCGACGCAGGAATCATACGAGAGGTACGGTATCCCGACTGGCTTGCTAATGTAGTAGTCGTAAGGAAGAAGAACGAGAAGTGGAGAGTTTGCATCGACTTTACGGACCTCAACAAGTCCTGTCCAAAGGATCCTTTCCCCTTGCCTCATATAGATTGTGGGAACCGAAATTCGCACTGTCGATTTTAGTTAAGTTAATCAAAGGAAAACTAAGTAAACCTAGCTTTCCCTGAAGGCTCGGATTCTCTGCGATAACCAAACGAAATTGATAGAATAAAGCAACGTAGCGGAAAAATTGCACTAAGGCGTTTTATTGAATAGATGGTACAATATTCTTCCGAAAAAGGGAAGTAGAGAAACGCTGAAGCGAAAAACGACGGAAATAAAGGAGACAAAACGTTCTAAGCTTTGCTCCGCTAGTCTAACTCCTAAGTCCTAAGCTAGCAGGAATTCTCTAAGTCCCTAAGTTTCGGATTTGCTCTCTCTCTCAGATTTTCGCTCTGCCTTTCTTCCTCTCCCGAAGCTCCTTTATATACTCCTTCTTTATGACGGTCTATTCTCCTTCTGGGCCGCAAGGCGGGCTTCTTTCCATTTTCGTCGGCTTCCATCGGGAAACTTGACATTTGTCTTTCCGGAATTTTAGCATTTATCTTGCTATGTAAAGATAAACGTAAATCGTCGTATCTATCTTAGATAATCGTAAACGGACTGTCCGATCGTGTTTGGTCCCTTTCGGGCCGTTTCCAAGACTTCCGTTGTTTTCTACGATTTCTTCGGAAGTTCTTCATTCGTTCGTAGAGTTGAGACGAGTGGTGTCTTAAGATAACCATCGCTGTTTCGTACGAAGAATTTAAGATCTTCCTTCTTGTCGATATCTTACGAGTTTCCGAAGTTTTTCCGACGGTCCTAGATTGGAGTAAGAACCGGAGTTTTGTACGCGGAATCTCAACGATTCGTTCCGCGAGAACTTGGGAAAGACGCAAAGTACAGACTTCTGACGGCCGGGGCCTAGAACTTATGCACGGAAGCTTGTCATCCGACGACCCGAGCCAGCACGGGGCTAGCCGCCCGGCGGCCACGGCCAGCACGGGCGCTAGCCGGCGGCGGCCACGGCCAGCACGGGGCTAGCCGCCTGGCGGCCACGACCAGCACAGGCGCTAGCCGCCGGTGGCCACGGCCAGCACGGGGCTAGCCACCCGGCGGCCACGGCCAGCACGGGCGCTAGCCGCCGGCGGCCACGGCCAGCACGGGGCTAGCCGCCCGGCGGCCACGGCCAGCACGGGCGCTAGCCGCCGCCGGCCACGGCCAGCTCGGGGCTAGCAGCCCGGCGGCCACGACCAGTACGTGCGTCTCGACGAGGGCTTCGATTTGATATGTTGATCGTTTTCTGGGTCCTCATGGTTTGGGAGAACGGGCTCTTTGAAGTTTCAAGGCGGATTCCTTGTCGTCCGGCCTATCCAAACTTAGATCGCTTCCCGTTTCTTCCTTATACTTTCGTATGACAAATATACTTAGCCGTTGATTTCGAGATAACCGTTTTTGACCCCAACAGTTAGCCCCCCAGCATGCAAGATGCGGGAGCGATTTTGTGTGCGGAAGTATTTGAAAATCGAAATTTTTGGCTAGGAATATTTTATTCCGAGAAACTCTACCACCTTTGATTTCTTATAAGTAGCACTCCATCCCCCTCTCATTTTTCACTCACTCTCCTCTTCTCATATTTCAGAAAATATGGCTTCCTCTCTAAATGAAAAGAAAGATTCCGATGTCGAAATGAGTGAAGCAAACCAAGCCTCGCCGGCGCAGGATGCTCATGTCCTTACGTAGGCATTTGTTGAGGGGTTCAGTTCTTTTCAGGTCAAGATGGAGCGACGCCGTGCTGAGATGGAGTCTAGCGTGGCAGGCCCTAGTGCTACTTCTGTTGTGACTCCGACTCTTGGATCCGATGTCGCTTTAGCTCCGGATCCCGCGGTTTCGGCTCTTGGACCCGACGTTACCCCAGTCCCGAGCTCCACAATTCCAGCCTCTGGACCCGATGTCCCTTTGCCTGCTGGAGAAATCGTCGTTCTGGAGCAAGCATCCGATGTCCAGACTCGTCCTGAGGGCTCCCTTCTTGCGCCGATAGTGGTTTTGGAGGACGCGGTGGAAGTCATGCCTCCTCCTCCAGAAAAGAAGAGGGAGATTGTCTTGGGACTTCCCGCGTCTAACGCTGTTCCACCATCGAAGGGACCTTCAAGAACTGGGGCTGCCGGATCAGCGAAGAGGAAAAGGTGCACTAAGAGTGAGGAAGGCGAGGTTTCGGTGAAACTATCGCAACACCGCTCCAAGGTATTTCGCGAAAACCTTTTTCTTTTGTTGACTCCTTGATTCTCACCTTCTCTCGTGTGATCAGTTCGTGTCGTTGATCGACGGGATGCTTGGCGATTGCGGACTGGAGGTCACACGTTTGTCCAAGGAGCTGGATTCGTCGCGGGAAACTTTGAAGCGTACCGAGGCTGTGCTTCAATCGATTGAGAGCACTCATGCTGCCCAGTCGTTGACGCTTGAAGCTAGGATCAGCGATCTCGAGCGTGATCTGGGAAAGACTGTGAGCTCGCTGCTCAAGGCGAAGGAAGAGAAGAAGAGCAAGTCCTCGGAAGTTCGACGTCTTAAGAGGCGGATTCAGCGTTTTGAGGAGATGGGAGCTTGTACTGCGACGGAGCGCGCCGGCCCGTCGTCCTCGGGTGCCCTGGTCCCGAGTTCGGAAATTCCAGAAGTCCAGGATGCCGGAATTGTTGCGCATAAGGGCGGTGAGGAGGTCGGCGAGGGCGACGTCGAGGCTGTTCTACTTCGGGTGAGTCGGAGAATGAAGGCGGTGTTCCGGAGGACGCCTAGATTGATCAATCCCTGAGGGGATTTTTATTTTGATTGTATTTCGGCCGTTGGTTGGCCATCATGTATGATTTCGGGACTGGCCGTTGGTGGCTTTGAATCCCTGCCCTTTTTAGGGTGTTGTATTGAATTTGCGGTACGCGTTTATAAAATATTTTGCGTTTAGAACTTCTGTTTATCGAAGTTAGAGGGGCAGGGTGTGAGTTGTCATCTCATTCCTGCCTCCCTGACGATCACCGTATCCGTGGTTTGTACAAAGCGAGATTTTCCTGCGGTTTACGATTTACGCGAAAATTCGTGGAAACGTACAGACTTGAGTGAAGAGACAAGTTTTAGGATCTCGCGTCGTCGACGCTTTGCCTATGAGATGTTTAAGATACCAGCAATGCTGGGTTTAGGGCACGACCTAGGTTTACTCTCAGACTGAGGCTGTGCGATGACAAATCGGCTTTCGTTTTGCCTGTTCGTGATTTTAACCTGATTCGTACCGTTTTAAAATCAGCGAAATGGTATCGGCTTATATGATTTGTGTGGGCACAAATCGAGCTACTTCCTTTACGAAGTGCTGAACCAAATTTGGATTTTTTGTATAGCGCGCTATGGGATCCTTGTCGGATGTAAAAGAGCCTACCCTTAGGTGGCTTGTCTGTTTAGGACGTTAGAGTTCGTTTGTTGTGATCAGCAACAACGATACGATGCCGTTTAGAAGGCGTATGAAGGTTTTAATCGAAAAACGAATGTTCAGGCACAAAGCAACGTCTCGCAGTGCTTTGAAGTTTGTTTTTCTTATGCCATAAAGGACTATGGGCTTTTAGAAATCACGGAATGTTTCCGGGTGATAGTTTATGATTTATTTGGTGGATACTGGATCCATTGTTGAGGCCGTTAAGCGAATTGATTTGCGGAAAGTTTTCGAAAGTTCAGTTTTTTCGAAAATTGTGGGAGCGAGCGGGTGTACGCATCCCACTCCCCCCTTTTAAATCGGGGGGATAGCTGAACCCACCGGTTGGCGAGTTGCCTACGTACCTCTTTCGAGGATCAAGCCATCTCGTAGTTCTGTTGTCCACGTTTACGATCTAGTGGTAGTATTTCTTGAGATGCATCGCATTCCAAGTTCTCGGGATTTTTACGTCTTGCATGTTCGCGATTTGATACGAACCTGGTCGGACGACTTTTATGATTTTGTATGGTCCTTCCCAGTTTGCTCCCAGTTTTCCTGCGTTTCGTTCGGCAGTGTTTTGGAAAACTTTTCGCAAGACCAGATCACCCTCTTTGAATCTTCGATGACGCACGTTCGCGTTGTAGTATTTTGCGGCGGCCTGCTGGTAATTTTGAATTCGGATGAGGGCTTGGTCGCGACGTTCGTTGACGAGGTCAAGATTATCCAGCAGCATGGCATTGTTCAGGTCTTCCCGTTCGGGAAGAAATCTCCCCCGTACACCGGGGAATTCTACTTCCGCCGGAATCATGCATTCTGCTCCGTAAACGAGAGCGAACGGAGTTTCCCCCGTCGCTCGTCTTGGAGTGGTTCGATGAGACCAAAGGACCCCTTCGAGTTCTTCTGCCCATCGTCCCTTTTTGGCTTCCAAGCGTTTTTTCAATCCGTCTAGGACGGTTTTGTTTATGGTTTCAGCCTGTCCGTTGCACTGCGGGTATCTGGGAGTAGACTTGTTAAGTCGTATTTTCCATTTTTCGCAGAATGCCTCGAATCGAGTGGAAATAAACTGAGACCCGTTGTCCGTTACGATTTTGTATGGGACACCGTGTCTGGTTATGATGTTTTTCCAGACGAAGTTCTCGACTTGCACGTCTTTGATACTTGCGTAGGATTCTGCTTCCACCCATTTCGAAAAGAAATCTGTGAGGACCAGCAGGAAACGTTTTTGTTTTGATTTGTGCAGCGGTCCGACGATGTCCATCGACCATCGCATGAAAGGGTACGGAGATGAGATAGAAGAGAGGATTTCAGCGGGCCGATGAAATGTCGAGGCGTGCCGCTGACACTTCTCGCATTTCCGAGCGAACTTCTCGCAATCCTTTATCATAGTTGGCCAGTAGAATCCGTGGCATTTTATTTTTGTTGCGAGAGACCTTCCGCCGGAGTGGTTTCCGCACGATCCGGAATGAACCTCTTCCCTGATTTTTCTCGCCTTTTCTCCTTCCGCGCAGGTCCTGAGAGGTCCGGAGAATCGCCATTTGTAGATTTCGCCTTCCATGGTAACGTATCGTGCTGCCTGGATTTTTATTTTCCGGGCTGCCCATTTCTCCGCGGGTAGGGTACCATCTACGATGTAGGCTTTGATAGGTTCTAACCAGTGAGTGTCGCAGCCATAGTCAGTTTGGTCTGCGTCGTCTTCCGGTTGATCTTCGTTTTCTTCCGCGCCTTCGATCTGTGTTCTGATCAGGTTGGCGATTACCGGGGGTCCGATGCTTGGATGCTCTATGAATTCGACGGGAATTATTCTCTTAAGCCCTAGATCCGAGCTTGAGGCGAGAGCGGCTAAAGCGTCAGCTTGGATGTTTTCCGAACGTGGAATCCTGGTTAGCGCAAATTGCTGAAAATCGTGGGCCAAGTCTTGGACGACCTTCAGATATGCGTTCATCCTTTCATCCCTTGCTTCGTATTCTCCGCTGAACTGGTTTGCGACTAATTGAGAGTCGCAGTATGCGTGAATGTTTCAAATCTTCAGCCCCTGGGCCAGTCGTAGGCCCGCAATTAGCGCCTCATATTCTGCTTCGTTGTTCGATGCATGAAAATCCAAGCGGAATGATTGCTCGAGGATTTCTCCTGTCGGCAAAGTGAGTCGGATCCCGATTCCAGATCCTTGCTTGGTCGAAGATCCATCGACATGGAGATCCCATGTTGACCCAGGATCCTCGTTAGTTAAGTCCGTCGTGGGTAATTCTACAAGGAAGTCCGCGAGTACCTGCGATTTCGTGCAGGTTTTTGGACGATATTCGATATCGTACTCGCTTAGTTCAATCCCCCACTTCGCGAGTCTACCAGACTGGCTTTGACTGTGTAGAATCGTCCGTAACGGAAAAGTGGTAAGCACCACGATGGTATGAGATTGGAAATACGGCCTAAGCTTTCTTGCCGAAGTTATGACGGCGAGTGCCAATTTTTCCATTAGCGGATACCGAGTTTCGGCATCTAGTAATGTTTTACTAATGTAGAAGACCGGTTTCTGTTCTCCGAATTCTTCTTGAATCAGGACGCCACTGACTGCTGATGCGGATACTGCGATGTAGAGGAACAAAGGCTCTCCGACTATGGGTTTTGCGAGGATAGGAGGGGTGGCCAGATACTGCTTCAGCTGTTGGAAAGCTTTCTCGCAATCCTCTGACCACTCGAACTTTTTGTTCCCCTTTAAGGTTTCGTAGAAAGGGAGACACTTATCCGTGGAGCGCGAGATGAATCGGTTTAATGCCGCGACTCGTCCGGTCAGCCTCTGGACTTCCCGCTTGGTTCTCGGGGAGGCCATTTCTATCAGTGCGTTGATTTGTTTCGGATTAGCCTCTATTCCGCGGAATGTTACGAGGTAACCGAGAAATTCTCCCGACGCCACAGCGAATCTGCATTTTGCTGAATTGAGTTTCATGTTGTGCTGGTTCAATCTCTCAAAGCATTCCTCCAGGTGGACTACGTGGTTGCGTTCGTCAAGAGATTTTACCAACATATCGTCGATATACACCTCCATGGTTTTTCCGAGTTGCTCGGCAAACATCCGATTGACGAGTCGCTGATACGTGGCGCCGGCGTTCTTAAGACCGAAAGGCATTACTTTGTAGCAATAGGTTCCTCGGTCGGTAATGAATGCTGTCTTCTCGCGGTCTTCGGGATTCATCATGATTTGATTGTAACCGGAGAACGCGTCCATGAACGATAGGAGTTTGTTTCCTGCGGTTGCCTCGACCAGACGGTCGATGTGCGGAAGCGGAAAACAATCCTTCGGGCACGCTTTGTTGAGATCGGTAAAGTCGACGCACACTCGCCATTTCCCATTCTTCTTCTTGACGACGACGGGATTGGCGAGCCAGTCGGGATATCTTACTTCTGTTATTGACCCAACTTTGAGGAGTCTTTCGACTTCCTCATTAACCGCAGTCGCCCGTTCGGGGCCTACCTTTCGCCTCTTTTGTTTTACGGGTTTATGAGTTGGATCGATGTTGAGTTTGTGACATGTTATGTTAATGTCGATTCCCGGCATATCTTCCGCAGCCCAAGCGAACGTGTTAAGGTTCTTCTTGAAACACGCGATGAGTTCTGCTTTCAACGGATCGCGGAGATTGGCTCCAATCTCCACGCACCGCTCTGGGTTAGTCTCGTCGAGGCAGACCGAAATTACCGGTTCGCAAGTGGGCTCATGTTTCCCTTCCAGGACCTCAGCTCTTTGCGATTGCCAGAAGATTTCTGGAGGGTCCTGCGATGCTGGTTCGTGGGTTGCTTGCTTTTTTGGTTTAATTTCGGGCTCAGAGTTTTTCCGTTTTAACCCAGTGGCCAAACAGACTTGCGGCGCTTTACGATCTCCTTGTATTGTTTCCACTCCTGAGAGGGTTGGAAATTTGAGGCACAGATGGAAAGTCGAGGGGATCGCTCGCATGGAATTTAACCACGGAGTCCCGACGATCGCGTTATATGCTGCTGGACCGTCGACTACCAAAAATTCCACCATCTTCGTGACGCTCCCGGCTCTGACCGAGAGATCGACTGAGCCGAGGGTCATCGTGATGTTTCCTGAGAGTCCAATTATCGGATTGGGATCGTCCGTGATAGCGTTTAGGTCGATTCCCATCCTCTCGAGGGTGTTTTTATATATGATATTTGTCGAGCAACCGGTGTCGACTAATATTCTCGCTACGTCGATGTCCTGGATCGTTAGTCTGATAACAAGGAGTTTGTCGTGAGGTTTGGCTTGACTAGCCGTTGCTCTATCCCCGAATGACACGATGTTGCGGACAGGTGATGTGGCCATGCTGTTGTTATCAATCGTAGGTTTTTGAGTAAGAGGATACGACCCTCCCTCCTTCTAGCGCCAAACTGTGGGAACCGAAATCCGCACTGTCGATTCTCTGCGATAACCAAACGAAATTGATGGAATAAAGCAACGTAGCGGAAAAATTGCACTAAGGCGTTTTATTGAATAGATGGTACAATATTCTTCCGAAAAAGGGAAGTAGAGAAACGCTGAAGCGAAAAACGACGGAAATAAAGGAGACAAAACGTTCTAAGCTTTGCTCCGCTAGTCTAACTCCTAAGTCCTAAGCTAGCAGGAATTCTCTAAGTCCCTAAGTTTTGGATTTGCTCTCTCTCTCGGATTTTCGCTCTGCCTTTCTTCCTCTCCCCAAGCTCCTTTATATACTCCTTCTTTATGACGGTCTATTCTCCTTCTGGGCCGCAAGGCGGGCTTCTTTCCATTTTCATCGGCTTCCATCGGGAAACTTGACATTTGTCTTTCCGGAATTTTAGCATTTATCTTGCTATGTAAAGATAAACGTAAATCGTCGTATCTATCTTAGATAATCGTAAACGGACTGTCCGATCGTGTTTGGTCCCTTTCGGGCCGTTTCCAAGACTTCCGTTGTTTTCTACGATTTCTTCGGAAGTTCTTCATTCGTTCGTAGAGTTGAGACGAGTGGTGTCTTAAGATAACCATCGCTGTTTCGTATGAAGAATTTAAGATCTTCCTTCTTGTAGATATCTTACGAGTTTCCGAAGTTTTTCCGACGGTCCTAGATTGGAGTAAGAACCGGAGTTTTGTACGCGGAATCTCAACGATTCGTTCCGCGAGAACTTGGGAAAGACGCAAAGTACAGACTTCTGACGGCCGGAGCCTAGAACTTATGCACGGAAGCTTGTCATCCGACGATCCGAGCCAGCACGGGGCTAGCCGCCCGGCGGCCACGGCCAGCACGGGCGCTAGCCGCCGCCGGCCACGGCCAGCACGGGGCTAGCCGCCCGGCGGCCATGGCCAGCACGGGCGCTAGCCGCCGGCGGCCACCGCCAGCACGGGGCTAGCCGCCCGGCGGCCACGGCCAGCACGGGCGCTAGCCGCCGGCGGCCACGGCCAGCACGGGGCTAGCCGCCCGGCGGCCACGGCCAGCACGGGCGCTAGCCGCCGGCGGCCACGGCCAGCACGAGCGCTAGCCGCCGGCGGCCACGGCCAGCACGGGGCTAGCCGCCCGGCGGCCACGGCCAGCACAGGCGCTAGCAGCCCGGCGGCCACGACCAGTACGTGCATCTCGACGAGGGCTTCGATTTGATATGTTGATCGTTTTCTGGGTCCTCATGGTTTGGGAGAACGGGCTCTTTGAAGTTTCAAGGCGGATTCCTTGTCGTCCGGCCTATCCAAACTTAGATCGCTTCATGTTTCTTCCTTATACTTTCGTATGACAAATAGACTTAGCCGTTGATTTCGAGATAACCGTTTTTGACCCCAACATAGATAAGCTGGTTGATGCCACTGCCGGACATCAACTAATGAGCTTCATGGATGCCTTCTCCAGATACAACCAAATCTTGATGCATCCAGAGGACCAGGAGAAGACATCTTTTATGACTTCCAGGGGCATCTATTGCTACAAGGTTATGCCTTTCGGGTTAAAAAATGCCGGGTCCACCTATCAAAGGCTCGTCAACATGATGTTCGCCGATCAGATAGGTCAAACCATGGAAGTATATATCGACGACATGTTGGTAAAGTCTTTAGACTCCGAAGATCATATCTCGCACCTTCAACAGGCATTCGCCACCCTTAGAAGGTACAATATGAAGCTCAACCCTTCCAAATGCTCGTTCGGAGTAAGCTCCGGGAAATTCTTGGGGTATATAGTCACTCACAGGGGCATAGAAGCAAACCCAGAACAGATAAGGGCCATCCAGGCGATACCTTCCCCTCGAAACGTCAAGGAGGTTCAAACACTGACAGGAAGAATGGCGGCCCTCAGCAGATTCATCTCCAGGCTCTCCGACAAGTCCCACGCCTTCTTTGAAACATTGAAGAACCCCAAAGACTTCAAGTGGACAGAGAAGTGTGAGATTGCACTATCTGACCTCAAGGCCTATCTTACTACTCCGCCACTCTTATCCAAACCCTTGGAGCAAGAGGTCCTATTGCTCTACTTAGCTGTATCCGAGCATGCGGTTAGTGCGGTCCTCGTAAGAGAGGAAGGAAGGAGACAACACCCTATCTATTATGTGAGCAAGTCCATGCTAGACGCAGAGACCCGCTACAGCCATCTAGAGAAGCTCGCCCTCGCCCTGGTCGTAGCAGCTTGGAAATTGCGCCCTTATTTCCAGGATCACCAAGTCGTGGTAGTCACTTCGTTCCCTATAAAAGCGGTCCTTCATAATCCCGAGGTGTCTGGACGATTGGGAAAGTGGGCCATAGAATTGGGGGAATATGATGTGGTCTTTCACCCAGCTACCGCCATCAAATCACAGGTCCTAGCCTACTTCGTGGCTGAGTTCTCTCCCTTCATGCTTCCACGCTTGGATCAAGAAGTTACGCTTCATGAAAAAGAGGTGGAGAAAGGTCAATATACACCACACGTTGACGGTTCCAGCAACGTGAGAGGTGCGGGAGTAGGATTAGTCCTAACTTCCCCCACTGGAGAATCAGCCTCAAGGGCCGTGTGTTGCAATTTTAAAGCAACCAACAACGAAGCTGAATACGAAGCCCTAATAGCAGGTCTGACGTTAGCCAGACAAATGGGAGTGGAAGACATCCAGGTCTTCAGCGACTCCCAGCTCATCATTAGTCAAGTCCAAGGAGACTACCAAGCTAAGGATCCGAGCATGATCAGATATCTATCAGTGGCCAAACGTCTGCTTGACCAATTCGAGAACTGCCAACTCACTCAGATCCCTAGGGAGCAAAACTCTAAGCCGATGCTCTAGCAAACCTAGGTTCCACCTTGGAAACCAAGGATCATATGCGCATTCCCTTGTTGTTCCTACAATGGCCAGCAACCGAGAAAGAGACAGAACCAGAGGAGGTAGCAGTAGTAGACGAAGGAGAAACCTGGATGACTCCCATCACCAATTACCTAAGGAACGACGTCCTACCCGCAGATCGAGATGAGAGCCGCAAGGTCAAGAGGCAAGCAGCCAGATATTGCATCTCAGAAGGAAAATTATACAGGAGATCCTTTTCAGGGCCCTACCTACGGTGTCTAACCCCTAGAGAAGCTGCACGAATACTAGAAGAGCTCCATGAAGGGGAATGCGGTTCCCATTCCAGTGGACGAAGTCTGGTGCTCAGAGCAAGAAGAGCTGGCTACTATTGGCCAAACATGGCGAATGACTCCCTTAAGCAGGCTAAAACCTGCAGCCAATGTCAGAAAAATGCCCCAATCTCCAACTTGCCACCAGAGAACCTGAAATCCTTAAGCTCTCCTTGGCCTTTTCGCAAATGGGGCATGGACATCGTAGGGAAATTCTCCATGGCACCGGGGCAAAAGGTCTTCCTCCTGGTAATGACCGACTATTTTACGAAGTGGGTGGAAGCCAAAGCCTTGGCAAAGATCACAGATATCCAAATCAGAAAGTTCATTTGGACAAACGTGATTACCCGCTTCGGAGCACCTCAGGAGATTGTAACCGACAATGGACCTCAATTTACCAGCAACGACTTCAAGACTTCTACAAAGAATGGAGCATCAAACTCTCGTATTCAGCACCACGACATCCCCAATCGAACGGACAAGCAGAGTCAACCAACAAAATGGTGGTAAACATGCTCAAGAAGCGCTTGGAGAAAGCCCATGGGCGATGGGCAGAGGAATTACATGGAGTTCTCTGGGCCTATCGGACAACTCCGAAGACAGCTACCCAAGAGACCCCTTTCTCACTCGTCTACGGTACCGAATCAGTGATACCCACCGAGGTGCACGTAAAGACTACAATCTCCAACATTCTAACCCCAAAAGAGAATGACGAGCTGATGTACCTAAGTCTAGATCTACTAGATGAAAAAAGAGAATCGGCCCGCCTTAGGAACGCATCATACCACACGAAAGTGGCCAAGAGCTACAACAAGAAGGTGAGATCCAGAACCTTCCAAGAAGGAGATCGGGTCCTAAGGCGAGTCTGCAACCACACAAGGGACAAATCAGCCGGAAAACTCGCCCCCAGATGGGAGGGCCCTTACCAGGTAATAGGGGTGCAAGGGGCAGGACCCTACAAACTGCACGACAGTAAAGGCAAGGTCCAACCTAACTGCTGGAATGCCTTACACCTCAAATTCTATCATTTTTAAAAGTGAGATCTTCGGATCAAGCTTTATATATACTACTATACTATATATTTAAGTATTTTGGTTTTCCTACTCCCATGTATAACGAGAACGTCTTTGGACTAGGCTTATAAAATACATTTGGTTTTGACTAAAAGGAGTTAAAGGAATACCAATATACTTAAAGGGGCATACCAGCTGGATCAGGACCTTAGGGACCTCAGGTCTTAGTTAACCCCCTAGCTGGTGAGGCTACTCACCTAAGGTGCAGACAGATATGGGAGAGGTCTGATCAGCCCTGCACCGATGTCTGCACAGCAGGCCCCAGCGTGAAGGCCTATAGCCAAGAGTTACGTGGGGACCAGGTACTAAATGCTACCAAAACCCTGCGTTAAAAATGCCACGAGCTAAGCACACGCAGGGGGCATGACGTACACAGCCAAGTACTGTAATCAGATTCTAGCGGCTGATATGCAGGGAGCAAAGTGCGGAAATACCGGTTGAGCACAACAAAATTCAATACCTATCCAGACGTGGAAGGTAGTGTGTCTGGGTTAAAGTCGCCTTGTGATATCACTCAAATTACCCTAAGGAGTGAATTACTCTCATCAAAAGAAGTCAAGTTATATTACTTAGTGATCGAATCCACAGGGAGCTAAGGCACACACTAGATCTAATAGTTATATGATTAAGCTAGACTAACAGTAAATTGATTATAAAGCAGTAAATGAATATGGTAAAACAGTAAATTAAACAGTAAACAAGATGAACAATATAATTGTTCAGCTTGGCAAGGAGCTGTTTGATGGAAGGATGGTAGCTAGATCTAGGGTTTCTATTCAGGTATTAGAGATTATAATATCTATAAATGCCTAACAAGTTGTTTGCATGATATATTAGAACTCAGCCGCTTAACAATCAGTGATCTCTCACTGGTTAAATAATCTAGATCTCTGGCCACACCTTTCACATGATGACACAGAAAAAGAGTGGATCGATATCCTTTTGAGATATCGACCGATACACCTTTCGCTTCGGCGATCGATTCACCTATCGGGATATCGATCGACGGCTTCTAGATATGCCTAGGCTCGAGCCAATAATGAACACTAGATCTCAAGGAGGGCGGTTACCTCTTCTCCAAGGAGACACTAGTTCAAACAGATATTCAAGATATCAAAGATCCTAGTGATCTATGTTCTAGTTAGCTAATCTAGAACAAGCATAGAGTTCAATCCATTTGATGAATATCACAACTCAGCAAGTATAGTTTGGGGCTAATCCCACAAACCTATCTGAACCTTAGATCTAACAGGTGGATCTATTCAGACATGAAGTATGTCACAGAAATCATATATGAATAGATGAAAAGCAATAGATAAATAAATCAAAACCAATGGAGTTCCAGGAGGACTCTCAAGGAGTTCCTCCTTTCTCTCCTAAGAGAAACAAAGAAAATAAGATAGCGTAAAAGAAAATCTAAAGCGTTGCCGTCAACAATGGCTTAGAAATAACATAAATAGGATTTCTGGTCGTCAAGGGTATTTTGGTAACTTTGTGGTGACTCCTGGGCTTCAGTCGGTCATGAAATATACTCGGCCCACATTCTGATATCCCTGTCGATCGACATGCAGTGTGCTGCATCGGTCGACATACGATCCTCTTCTCGGCAGCCTTCTCTCGTGAGGCAGACTGACCACTCTTCAGTAAAATGGGCATAACTTCCCATCTAACTGTTGGATTGACCTCAAACCGGTGGTATTGGAAAGCTAACTTAAAGCTCTATCTTGTGCCAAATATGGGCTAAATCCAATGGTGGGAAGGTCTCCATCGACAGCTAAACATCTGAAGCGTCTGTGCAGTCCTGCACTGCGAAAGACTCCAAAAGGCACCAAAATCACCATATCTCTCCAAATCGTCCCTGAACCTGTAAATACTCTAAATAGACTCCAGTACATAGTAAATAGTATATAAACACTTATATACCATGGGTAAAAATAGGTAAAATCCATGGTATATCAACACCCCCAGACTTACCTTTTTGCTTGTCCTCAAGCAAAACAACCAGACAGTCTCTCTGAAAGAGGTTTGAAAACAGCAGGGACTCAAAGGATTTTAAAAACTCAGTTCATCATCTCTTTATTAGTCCAAACCAAATCATTTAACATCCTAACCTTAGAAGCACATCATACCATATCCTAGTATCGCAACCAAATTCTACTAGTTCCACAACTTAACAGATCCTGTCTGACAATCCCCTCTACTAACCTCATTTCTTGCATAAAAATAAAAGTGTAGGCTTTACCTTGGGAGTATCGATCAAAGGACACATGGATTCAACTCAAACAAGTTTCTGAACACACATGTAGTCTTCTCTGATCCCTTTCTCCCCTCATCTCTCTTCTCTGAATCTCTTATTAGTTTCAATTTCAACAGGTTTCGATGCCACAAAGGTCATCTAGTCTATCTCATTGACATTTGCATTTGTAACTCATACATTTTGACAAAGTGTAGCGAATAATGGGGTCACGGGTAATTTACCTATCCCTCGTTTCCACAATGTGTGATCATCCTTGAGATTTAGAATAATGGGGTCACGGGAGACACTCCTACCCCTCTGCCTCTCAAGAAGTCATATCAATCTTTTATAACATAAACTTAGATCTTTGAGATGCCGAAGAGAGAGAAGGAAGGGAACCAGAAACACACAGACCTTTTACCTTCCAGACTTGTAAAAGGATTCCGATCCGATGTATACCAAGCCCCAAGACAAGCAAATCAAGTCAGTATTAGGTTGGAGGTCAGCTTTGGTTCCTTCAAACAATTTCAGCAAGTACAAACATAGTTGACAGGTTGATCCACTTTAGTATCTCTAGTACTTCTGCAATCAGTAAGTCTAAGACTGGTCTAAAGAGTGGTTAGATGACAAGTAGTAAATCGATTAAGATTATATCCCCTTCTTGACTCAATAAAAACTTTTTTGAAAACATTTTAAATAAGACAAATAAAGTAAATAACCATTAGTAATCCCCTCAGACTTAAATTACACTGTCCCAGTGTAACACAGTCGGTGGTATGAAAAACATAAAGCATAATTACAAAAATTAACAAGTTAGAATGATATACCAGCTCGCTGATGTCTGTGTTGATCGACACAATGAGGTATCAATCGATCATTGAAGATGAAGGGATGTCGAACGATATCGACATGGTCTCATTGGTCGATGGTTAGAGAGATCGTTTGACACAATGAAGAGACAATCGATCGTTTGATATGAAGTGCTGGCAATCGATATCAAACAGGTCTTATCGGGAGATGTGCTGAGCAATCGTCTACCTGGATCTTTTTTTTTTTTTTTTTTTTACTAACAAAAGCACAATTTCAGTGAAACCTCCCCCAGACTTAAATAACACTATAATGGTGTTATCAAGTCGGAGATTGGTGAGAAATAGACCATAAGTACTCAATGTAACAAGTTAGAACGAAATACCTGACCGGAATAGATGTTGATCGATGTAAATGTGTTGTCATCGGTCGTGGCAGATTCGGTTATGTCGATCGATATCAACCTCTTCTCGTCGGTCGATATTATGGCAATCGTTTACTCGGGTCCCTATTCTAAATAGCTAATCTAAATTATAATATTAGTACGACCTCCCCTAGACTTAAACAACACTGTTACCAGTGTTATACAGTCTAAGATTAGTGGAAGAATAAATCATAAGGACAACAATTAACAAGGAAAAATGGTGTACCTAACTTTGATGTGAATATTGACCAACACAGTTAAGTGGCGATCGATACTCTTGAAGCTCTATCAATCAACACAATTAAGTGGCGATCGATCGATGCTATTAATGCTCTATCGACCAATGTTTGCAACCATCGGTCGATATTGGTATATCAATGCTTCTTCCATGAATCTTCTCCTGTAACCTAACATAGATAAAACACTAAAAGTCTAAAAGTTAGTAAAAGATAACTAACAAAACGAATTAACTAATTTTTTTTCGATGAACAGTGACTCTGCTACACTAATTCTGCTACAGTGTCGTGCGTACTGTTCATTTTTTACCTGCAATAATTAAAAACAAAAAATCTGTAATATAAGAAAATAAAACCAAATTTAAAACAAACCTATCAGTGGGTTGCCTCCCACTCAGCGCTTATTTTTAGTCATGAGCTTGACTGTTGGAGATCTGATTTGGTCCGGATAAGAATGAGAATATGCTCCAAAACAAATCTCAATGTCCAATCTTTTAGGTTTTATCATTCTTGTGTGAAAGCCTCCTCCATAGACTTTTCTCCTTTGTCTATCATCTCAGCAATAAGGAGTGCTCGAAGCTTTGCAAATGGATGTGAGAAGTTTCTGTTGCACACTCTGGATTTCCTAACACCATCTGAGAAGTAAGGAGTCAATGGTAACTGAGAACCTCCCTTGGTTCGTTTCCGCTTCTTCCAATTTCTCCTCTTCTTTCCTACAGACTTGTGTAGTCTCACTCCAAATTTCCTGACATCATCGGGGAAGTGAGGAATCAATGATAACTGGGAATCCCTTTTGGTTCTTTTCCTCTTCCTCCAATTTCTCCACTTCGTTCCCACAGACTTGTGAAATCTCGCTTTGGATTTCCTGACATCATTTGAGAAGTGAGGAATCAATGATAAGTTAGAACCTCTATTGATTCTTTTTCTCTTCTTCCAATTCATTATCTTTTTTCCCCCAGACTTGTCTGAATGCGTGGTGGTATCTCCATCAAAAATATTTCCACACACTTCATACTCATTCTGCTCTGATTCTCGTCTGGTATCGATCGATGAACCAGTGGTAGTGTCGATCGATGATTGATTGAAGATGTCGATCAATGGTATCCGATAGATGTCGATCGATGGTGGAGTGCTCATGTCGATCGACGTTGTCTGATTAGTGTCGATCGATGCTTCTTCTGCTAGGGCTTTATTGACTTCATCTCTAAGTCTCAACCCTCTCTGAGAAGCTGCTACGTGCTGATGATCATCCAATATTTCAATGTAAGAACTCGACTGCACAAGTTTATCTGGTGGAATAGGAGATTCAGCTTCAAACACCGCACATGGAACCATAATCTTCACAGGATCATGTATCCTCTTCACTTTTTTGTGAAACCCAGCAGTTTCTTCTGTCCATATAAGTGGTCTTTGATGTTTAAGGACAGCAAAGTGTGAGGCTTCAGACTCGTGCACTATCTCCTCAACTGGTTCCATCTCAACTATGTAACCTGGTAGTTCATCCAACCATGGGTGTCGATCGATACAATCGGGTGGGCGCCGATCGATACAATCGGGTGGGCGCCGATCGATACAATCGGGTGTATGTAGATCAATGTTGTATGGCGACTGTCGATCGATGACTTTGGGTGGGTATCGATCGATCTCATCAGGTTGGTGTCGATGGATGCTAGCCTTTGACGAAGTCTCCAAATCTTTCCTCTCAGCATTCTGTTCTTCATCAAGCTTCTGGTTCGACTCAAGCCAATTCTCCAGCTCTATGAAGTCTTCCATAGTGACTTCTACACTCGAATCCAAGTCTCCAAGTTGTTCTCCATCCTCTAACTCCAAGAATTCTTCTAGTTCCAAGAAATCTTCCATGGTGAACTCTTTTTCTTCATCTGGGTCAGGATAACAACTTGATACATCAGTGTACTCCAGTGTCGAGTCTGTAGTGTCCTGAGGACAACTCGAACTTTCAGCGATTTCGGGTGGTCGATCTGTGACAAACGTCTTTGTCGATCGATGTTGAGATGCTGGTGTCGATTGATGCTGAAGTGATAGTGTCGATCGATGTTGGGGTCGCAGGGTCGATCGATGCTGAGCTTGTGTTACAAATATCGGCTTCTTCTACTCTGCTCATTAAATCTCTAGATTCATGTTGTTCATCACCCTCTACCATATATTTCAGCATATATATTATCTCAATCTCTAGATTTGCTGCAGCATTACATCGGAAGTTGTTGAAGAAGGCGTTTGTGATGTCTTTCCAGGTAGTAACAGATCCTTGTGGCAACTTCCTGAACCAACATGCTGCTTCTCCAGCAAGAGAATATGAGAATAATTTGCAGAAGTAGTAGTCTTCAGGGACTCCATTGCATTTGATGGTCGAAGCTAGATCTTCGAATGCCTCTAAGTGGTTAGTGGCATCTTCATAATGAAGACCATGAAAAGGAGTCTGACCCACAAGAGAGATATATGCAGTAGGTAGCTCAGGGACGGAACTCTGGAATGTTGAACGACGCAATGCTGACCTTTTAGCATATAAATCCTCAGGACTGTTGTAGTCTCTGAGTGCTCTTTGTCGTTCTGTCCCAGCATTCACAGCAGTAGCATCAGGGATTTCGAGAGGTATCGATCGATGAGACAAGTCTGTATCGATTATTTCTGAAGTGCCGATATCACTTGTATCAGCTTTTTCTACTATGCTCGGCTCTCCAGATCCATCTTGTTCAAAGTCCTCAACCGTACCATGGTTGACCAGATGTCGTCTGTTCAGTTTGTCCCTCTGTGTATCCTCATAAGCATGTTGAACCTGAATGTCCGGCTGCTTGACATGAGTTGTTGGGGTTTCAAAATTTCCATTCTGCTCGCTGTAGACAATCAATAATCTGGTTGATACTAGTCATTATTCCTTTCTCATGATCTTCTCCATCATGTAATCAAGCATTTTACTTCGAATTGCTACAGCTTCACTGAAAATTTACTTAGGAAGGCGCCTTTGATGTCTTCCCAACAGGTTAGAGATCTTGGCTGCAACTTACTGAACCAGCTAAAAGCATCTCCAGATAAAAAATATGGGAAAATCTTGCAGATAATGTGATCTACATGTACCTCATTCTGTCCGCTTGCTGATGAAGCTAACCCCTCGAGTGTCTTGATAAGATCTTTGGGATTTTCGAAAGGAAGACCTTTGAAAGGGTCCTCGCTTCCCAAATCATACCATTGGCTTGTCAAATTAAAGTCGTTTGTCTCAGCAACATCAATCACATCAGGGATTAAATCACCATCTGCATTAATCAATTGTCCTCTGGTGTTGCAAGGACGACCTTCTTCGTCTCGCCAGATACCTCTCTTATCAATCTTAAGTATGAGTGCTCTGACCTCCTTTGTCTCCCTGCAAGTGGTGTCGGTCGTTCCATGATGAACATAATTTTTCGGCGGCGGATGAACAGTGTCGCGATGAACAGTGTTTCGGTGAAGAGCGGCGCGATGAACTGTGTTTCGGTGAAGAGCGTCGCGATGAACAGTGTCGATCGATACAGGATGAACAGTGTCGATCAACGTCGGATGAAAAGTGTTGATCGACGTTGGATGAACAGTGTCGATCGATGTTGGATGAACAGTGTCGATCAACGCAGGATGAACAGTACCTTCATGAACAGTACTCAGATGAATAGTACAAGGATGAACAGTATCTGCGTGAATAGTACCGCGATGAATAGTCCCGGGATGTGTGAGGGATTAAACTCACACCTAGATGTTAGATCAGGTTTTAAGGTTTAGGAAAGGTTAGAGAAAGATAATGTGGGCTGAATCCCGTAATAACTTGTTGAATGAACTTCGATTTGTATTGGTATAACGATAAAAGGATGGTTACAAAGGGCGATCTTTGATGAATACAAAGTTTATAAGAATGTTACAATAAGAATGTTGTTATGAATGTTAAGTGAAAATCTGGATTGAATCGGATCCCCTCTTTAGTCCTCGACCTTCTCTTTAAATAGCCTTGGACTTCTTTGGGTTATCTTCAACTGATCTCCGAGATCTCCTCCGCTTATTGTGGAATCTGCAACAGCTTCCCCTTGACCGGGTCCTGCGCTTCTTCTTGTTACGACGTGAGCTTCCTCTTCACTGTGACTTCTTCGAGGATTGCCTTTAGCTTCCAGCCTCCGGCTTCGCGATAAAACTTAACTCAGGTTTCCGATATGTGTTGGGCTTCGTCTCGGCCCAATATTTCCTTTGGTTTTACTTCCAGCTAACGGGCCATATTTGGGCCCAACAGTTGCCCCCAGCTCTCGAGATTTGATTTCGTTATTCTCGAGAGCTAGACCTAGCCGCCCAACCTAGATCTTATGGTTGAGATAATGATTATTGGCTATCTCAACCATATATATTCTCGCTTAATCGGACGGCTGTAATCTCTCTTTAATTAAATCGACGACTTAGATTAAAGCGAGTTTGAAATTTGATTTCCGGTTTTCGAGACGTGATGGGATATAAAGCTGAGAGAATTAACTGCTTGTCTTTCCACTTCCTCCACGCCTCTCGACGGTTTCCAAGGTAAGTCACCTCTTTCCTTTATTTTACTGCTCTTTGCTATATTTTTTTTTTATTCGCTTCTTGATCGAACTAGTTCTTCATCTTGAACTTCTCTCTGAGATTCCGCCCTAGACCAATTCTCCTCTTTCGCTTCCTATTTTCTTTTCCTTTCACTATTATGAGTCGAAAAGAAGGTTCCAGCGAAGTTCAAATCTCAGACTCCGACGCCCGTATTATGAAGGTCAAACGGGAAGCTGGTGAGAAGATGACGGAAGCCAAGAAGAAAAAGGTTAAGGACTCGATCGGAGCAAGAGTCAAGAGGATGAAGAAGAAAGGCGGCAAGAGCGCCTCCTCCGGTCCTCACTTTCCTTCGCTCTTAAAGGGTCAGGACGTCGTCAATCTTGCTGTTCAAGCTCACGGCAAGAGCGATCTAGTTAGAGCTTGTGCTGAAGATGAGACCCCCGAGACCGTTCCGGAGGGTTGGTTCTGCGTTCATGAGAAATATATCTCCAAGTGCCATCTTAGATTTCCTCTCCCCACCCTTTTGCTGGATCTCTTAGATAATTACCAGCTAGCCCTTCCTCAACTTTGTCCGTCAGTCATCCGAGTGATAAACGGGTTCATCACTAGAGCCAAGGAGGAAAGAGTTATCGTGGGGTTAACTGAGCTAATGAGTCTCTTCTCGATAAAGGAGAGTACTTCCAAGGATGGCGGGAGCAGTACCTACTATATCCCTGGTCGTCCAGGGCTAGGCGTATTCAAGTTCACGGCCAGTGACGATGACTGGCGCAAGAAGTACTTTTATGTCAAGATTGATCCCTTGACGGTTCCTGTAGGCCGTGACCTCAGGAACTCATGGTCTGACATTTCTGGTTAGGATTTTAGGGATATGTTTGCATGTTTATCTTTGCTTATCATGATGTGCTAATTGTCTTTTGACTCTTTTTTGCAGAAATTAAGGATCCTGTCAAGTTGTCTAGTAAACTTACTAGAGCTCTCTACAGGAAGCTGCAGCATAGCCCTAACACTTGGGGAGCTTACACCACTTCAAGAATTGGATCAGCTAGGTTTCCTGAGCGATACCAGGCGTCCTTCCCTGATTCAGTGACGGTTGCTGGTTTAGAAGGTAACCTTCTACTCTTAATTCATGATTTTTACTGTTTGAATTTGTCTCATGTGATTAATGAATCTTTTTCATGATTTAGTTTCTGAGGGTGATTCAGTTTTCGAAGTTTCATCCGGAGCAAGTACTTCCGAGAAGACTCAATCACAGAAGATGCCTATTCAGCCTTCCTTCCGTTCCAAGGGTAGATCGACCAAGGCTGCCAGCTCCTCTAGAGGAAGTGACAAGAACCAAGGAGGATCCTTCCTTGACTCTGTGAAGGAGGCTCTTGACGAAGGAGGCTCTGCTCCTGCTAAAGGTGTTGCCTCTTCGGAGCCTAAAGTTCAGGAAGTTTGCCTTCCCTCCGAGGTCCCGATGACTGAAGCTAGTCCTCAAATGGCGAGGGATCCTCCAGAATTTGAGCCCCCGAAGAACAAGAGGTCCCGAACTGACCAGATTGACAGACCTTCGAGGTCTTCCTCCTCCTCCTCTAGAGGAGGAACCATTGGCTGGAACTTTGCTCATTCGAAGCCTGGATCGGTTTTGGATGACTCGTGGGGTTTGGCTACTCTGATGAGGCATATGAAGAGTACCGGGTGTTCCCTCCCCTCGATCTCCAATCTTACGCACAAGGACGAGTACGTTGATATTGCCCATCATATGGGTCAGGTATGAAGTCTATTTCAACTTTTAGCTTTATCTTTGGAAGATTTTCGCTGAACCGTTTTTTGTTTTCTGTAGCTGGCTGGCGCTATTAACAGGGGTCAGTTCAAATTTGAGGACGCCGTTCACAATGCCCCCAGTGCTGAGGAATTAGCTCAGGTCACTGAACTGGTCAAGGCCAACAAGACTAAGCTCAATCAGACTCGGGCTCTGATCTCGGATCTCCAAGCTGAGGTAAAGAGACTTGGCTCCAAATGCGATGCTCAGCAAGGGACAATCGAGAGCCAGTTGATTGATCTCCAGGTAAAGAATATGAAGATTGGGGATTTGGATGCTGCTCGGAAGATAGCCGAGTATCAAGTCAAGGAGCTGATTGCTTCAACCCAGAGCAGCCAGAAGAACAAGGAAGCTGAGGTCAGGCTAGCCGTCCGGAGAGGAAAGAAGGAGGTAGCTGACGCCTACAACAAAGTTCTGGTTGTTGTCATGGAGAAGTTCTCCAAGAAGAAGGACGAAGTCGATCTCTTGGTTCATGCTCAAGAGATTCAAGCCAACACCGAGCTCCTGAAAGACATGCTGGATGGCGAGATTAAGAGTACTCAAGACGAGTATGATCGCTTGGTGGCAATGATGCCGGAGGCTGTTGCGGCATACGAGAAGGCTCAGGTCACAGATTTCTC
Source organism: Raphanus raphanistrum x Raphanus sativus (assembly GCA_019705995.1). Classification (NCBI taxonomy): domain Eukaryota; kingdom Viridiplantae; phylum Streptophyta; class Magnoliopsida; order Brassicales; family Brassicaceae; genus Raphanus; species Raphanus raphanistrum x Raphanus sativus. Next base: position 911,791 of record JADEVD010000014.1, read on the forward strand.
GATCGGCAAGCTCCCTCTTCCCCAACTCTCTGAGAGCTCAGGTACTTTCGAGATTAATATGTTTAATCTCTCCTTTTCTGGAGAGTTCGGTTCTAATTTGGGATTGGTGGGTTCTTACTCAGCCCCAGTCGAAGCCGCCCTTGGAGGTAGCGATAAGGAGATGGAGGAGGAGGTTCCTGAGGAGGAAGATCCAGCTGGTAAGGGAGCTAAGAAGAGCTTGGATGACAAGGAAGTTTAAGAGCTGAGGCTCTTTCATGTTTTCTTAGGATTTCCGCCCAATGGGCTTTGATTTCTTTTTCGTTTTCAAGACTTATGGCCTGAGGAGGTCTTTAAACCTTTATCTGCTTGTATTTCGAATCTTTGTTAGCCTGGGGAGGCTTTTAAACCCTTGTTTAATTTCAAACTTGGTTTTCAGTTTCATTTTGAGTTTTTGGCTTTAGTCGTAGAATATGACATTTGATCACAATTGGGTTTTATGATAAGTTTGGAAGACTTTGGTCGGTTTTAGTTCCTTAAGAGGAATTCCTGGAATATCGGGATTAGCTTAAGGTTTTTAGGAACCTGAGTTTAATTTGGACACCTTAGGTGTGGGTTCTTGGGAACCTGAATTCGTTTGTGGGATTTTAAGACCTATTGAGGCTTGCTTAGTATTTTAAGACCTTTCGAGGTTTGATAAGGATTTTAAGACTTTTGTATTTTAAGGATTTCAAGACCTTTGAGATTTGATAAGGATTTTAAGACCTTGGAGATTTGATAAGGATTTTAGGACCTTAGGTCCAGGTTCGTCGAGACCTGATATTGCTTGAAGGATTTTAAGACCTTTAGTGGTTTATAAATTTTGATTTCGTTTGAAGGATTTCATGACCTTCAAGATTGTTAAGGATTTTAAGACCTTAGGTCCAGGTTCGTAGAGACCTGAGCTAACCCGAAGGGTTTTTAGGACCCTAGGTCCATGTTTGCAGGGACCTGTGTTGTTTAAAGAATTGAGATATCGAGAATAATTGCTTTATTGATAATTGGATACATGGTATCATAGTAATGATACAATTGCTGTACTACAATGATCGTACATTTGCTGCGTGAACTATGTGATTTTAATCAGACATATGCCCCCTTTGGTTGTGGTGAATGAAGTGTTGAAATGAGGTTGGGGCTGCACTCATGACGGAGTTGCCTACGTACCCAGTCAAGGGATCAAGCCTAACGTAGTTCAGGAATTTTAGGTACCTAATGATAGTATATCTTAAGATTCGTGGCGTTCCACGATCTGATTTCAGGTACCCCGGTTCGCACCTTTCGGAGCTTGTAGACGCCAGGTCGTACCACATGGATGATCTGATAGGGACCTTCCCAGTTGGTTCCCAACTTCCCAGCATCTGGTTCCTTGGTTCCTTCGAAAACTTTCCTAAGTACTAGGTCACCAACAGCGAACTGTCGGAGCCTGACTTTGGAGTTGTACTGTCGTGCCATTGCTTGCTGATAGTTTTGAATGCGAATCAGGGCTCGGTCCCGTCTTTCCTCGATTAGGTCGAGGCTGTCCGTTAGGAGCTGATCGTTAGCTGCGGGGTCGGATGTACAGAGGTCCCGGCGAAGGCTACCAGCAATGGTTTTGGCTGGGACGACAGCTTCCATCCCGTAGGCTAAGGAGAAAGGGGTTTCTTCTGTAGCTTTTCGTGGGGTGGTTCGATATGCCCAAAGTACTTCAAGTAATTTTTCTGACCAGACTTTCTTCTGGGTTCCGAGGCGTTTCTTGAGGTTTGCTAATACTGATTTATTAGCAGCCTCCGCCTGTCCGTTTCCTTGAGGTCGGCGAGGTGATGAGAAGGTCAGGCGAATATTCCACTTGTCACAAAACATTTTGAAATCATGGGATATGAATTGTCCTCCATTGTCGGTTACGATTTCGTATGGGACGCCATGTCTACACACGATTTCTTTCCACACAAATCGTTCGACTTCGACTCTGGTTATCTGCTGGAAAGCTTCAGCCTCTATCCATTTCGTGAAGTAGTCTGTTAGGACTAAGAGGAAGCGTAGCTTCTTCTTTCCACTTCCTGATGCTACTAGTGGTCCTACGATGTCCATGGACCACCTCATGAATGGGTAAGGGGCGGATATGTTGGACAGCTTTTCCGCAGGTTGGTGTATAATCGGTGCATGCCTCTGGCATTTGTCGCATGAAGAGGAATAGACCTCGCAGTCAGCAATAATGGTGGGCCAGAAATAGCCCTGTCTTTTGATTCTGATGGCTAGAGCTCTGCCTCCAGAGTGGTTCCCGCAGGATCCGTCGTGCATTTCCTTCATGAGTCTCATAGCAATGAGGCCATGGACGCATTTTAAGTAAGGTCCGGAAACGCTTCGTTTGTGGAGGACAGACTCGATTATGCAGTATCTCGCGCTTAATGCTTTGAGCTTTCGAGCCTCCCATTTATTGGGTGGAGTCTTTCCTTCCAGGATGTATTGCGTGATTGGAATCCTCCAATCCTCTCTCCCTACAACTTTGTTATGAAGAGACGAGGGAGGTTCCTGTTCGGGACCTGGTGTCGTGGTGCCCCCGGAGGTATTTGTAGGATTGGGCTCCATGGAGTCTAAATTTCGAGGAATACCTCCAACTTCTTCATTATTCCCCGGGGTCTGGATGGTGCCCCCAGATGAATTTTGGAGAGCTGATCGGCTTCTGGTTTTAACTCTGCATACGAGTGGGTCTGAGTTGGTGCCCCCGGGGGTATTCGTGAGATCGGGCTCCAAGGAGTCTGAGTTTCGAGGAATACCTTCAGTGTTTTGGATTGTGTTCCCGGAGGTATGCTTTCTAGAGCTACGTATTCTGGTTTTCGGGAAACAAAAAGTTGTGAGAACTTGGGTAGCTACCGTTTCAAGACAGGTACCTTCGGGTTGCTCTGTTAGCTTGCTGTCTATCTCAGCTTTAGTAGCTATGTCGATGCTTGGTTTTTCGATTCCTTCTACGGGTATGATTCGTTTTACGAGGGGGTCTGACGTGGAGGCTAAAGCAGCCAACGCATCTGCTGAGGAGTTCTCTCCTCGTGGGATCCTTGTTAGCTCGAATTTGTCGAACTGCCTAGTGAGGTTCTGGACAACTTTGAGATATGCCCCCATTCTTTCGTCCCTCGTTTCATATTCTCCGTGAAACTGGCTAGCTACTAGCTGTGAATCACTATAAGCGTTTAACTCTCGAATTCCGAGACTTAGGGCGAGTTTCAACCCTGCGATTAATGCTTCATATTCAGCTTCGTTGTTTGAGGCGCTGAATCCGAGCCTATATGACTGCTCGATGGTTTCTCCTGCTGAAGAAGTTAACCTTAGACCGACACCGGAGCCCTGTTTTGATGAGGCTCCATCGACATATTGGCTCCACTTTGGAGATTTCATTTCGGAGTCTAATTGCTCGGATGCTAGCTCTATAATAAAGTCGGCAAGGACCTGAGCTTTCGCTGCTGCTCGAGGTCTATACTCAATATCATATTCGCTGAGTTCTATGGCCCATTTAGCCAATCGCCCTGACTGGCTAGGGCTGTGCAATATCATTCGTAATGGTTGTGAGGTCATTACAACGATTGAGTGCGATTGGAAGTAAGGTCGCAATTTTCTAGCAGCTGTTACGACTGCTTGATATCTTGCATATTTACATGTTTTTAGCTTTCATATCCTTTGCATTTTGATCATATAGCTTACATTTTAGTGTCTTTAGGATCCATATTGCATTCATATGTCCCTATCAGGTGTTGGAGCATACTATGAGATGATGTGAAGTGTTTAAGAGTTCAAAGATCCAAAGGAGGTGAAGAATGAAGCTCAGCCAAGCAAGTACTCTCTTAGACTCGACTAGACCGGAATGTCGAGACCGGAATCACCATCCCGGGCGTGAAGAGGCAGGACCGGACTGTGAGGACCGGGAAGCACACCCCGGGCGTAAAGCCATGGACCGGAATGGAGGACCGTGGAGGAGAAGCCGGGCGTGGAGGCTGAGACCGGAGTGGTCAGACCGTGGAGAGCATGCCGGGCGTGGAGGCTGAGACCGGAGTGGTCAGACCGTGGTGAGCATGCCGGGCGGGCAGGCTCAGACCGGAGTGCAGGACCGGAATGCGCAACCCGGGCGTGAGGCAGTTTGGGTGAGAGAGTGGTTGAGGCTGGTTTTCTCAAACCGGTTCGGTTCGACCCAATTCGACCTTGGGTCATTTTGAACACTATTTTGAGGTTCTAATTAGCCTTATCCAAGGGGCACTCTAGTCTTTTATCTTATGTATCTTTCTTTACCCTAAACCTAAGTATAAATACTTTGTAATCTCCATTTTGGAGAGATTATCTTATTTTCTCTCTAAGAAACACAAAACCTTTTGGGTGAAAGTTCTTCCCTTTTGTTCTTGTGTTCTTGAGTGTTTATAATTTCATATCTTGCTTTCTTAAACATGATTAAGCTTGGAAACCTCATGGGTTCAAGAATAATCATGGTGATTAGTGAGTAATCCACTTTTGGATTCATGGGTTAGGGAGATTAAGGGTGATTAGGCTTGATCTAGGGTGTTTAGGTGTAGATCCTTCTTAATCCTTGCTAGTAGAGTGTTTTTAATGCTTCTTTAGAGCTGGCCTCTCTAAAGTTGAGTTCTAGACATTTCCCACCCACAAGGTGTTCGATGAAATGTCTGAACCAACTCTCCTAAGCTTTTAACATACTCTACCAAAGAGATTTGTTGTTAAAGGTGTTAAGATGGCTATTAGACTTATTATTAATGATTGCTTCCTAAACATTCAACCAAAGAGATTTGATGCTTGAGTTTTGGAAGCAAATGAGCATTCATTTAGAGATAAAGTTTGCTTAGTCTTGTGTCTAGGCCTAAGGTAGATAGATTGATTGTAAGCTAGCACCTTAGTTTGAGTTTGATCACCCAAGGTCATATTCCCTTATCCCATGAGTCCTCTTCTTCTCATAATCAAAGAAAGTTTCTATTTTTATTGCTTTTTAGTATTGTTCTTAGCATAAAAACCATTCACTCAATCATTAGACTTAGATTAAGTATAGACTTGTATTCTCTTTGCTTTAAAATGAACTAGGAATGGATTGATATCTGAAGTACTACTTTGATTTGCATAATTGGACCCTTGAAAAGTCCTCTTATCAAATTGGCGCCGTTGCCAATCCTAGTTTGATTTTGACATTGAGATTTGGTCACTTGCTTGAGACTAAGTCATTTTTATTATTGCTGTTTGTGATATTGCTTCTTGCCTTCTTTCTTTCTTTGACTTTTCAGGTGTATGAACTTGAGGAGCAGAGGTTCATCAAGCCTTGTTTCCATTGTTGAAGACATTTCTGCACTTGAGAGGGATATTGTGAGAAGGAATAGGGAAGAAGAGCAACAGGCTCACATTCAGAGGTTGGGTTTTGATATGGAGAACCTGCCTCAAGATAGAGCTGCTGAAGATGGTCAAGGAGCTGCCAACCTTGGACCAAGACATCCACAGCGCCAAGCTAGAGCAATTGGTGCCCATGATCAGCCTAACATCCATGGAAATAGGGCTGGCATTAGAGCACCAGCTGTGGAGAACAATAACTTTGAGATCAAGTCAAGCTTGATCAACATGATCCAAAGCAACAAGTACCATGGGCTTGCTTTGGAAGATCCTCTAGATCACTTGGACAACTTTGATCGGCTGTGTGGCACCATCAAGATCAATGGTGTTTCTGAAGATGCATTGAAGCTTAGGCTGTTTCCATTCTCTTTGGGAGATAAAGCTCACACATGGGAGAAGGGTCTCTCCAGAGATAGCATCCGGACATGGGATGAGTGCAAAGAAGCCTTCCTCACCAAGTTCTTCTCTAACTCAAGAACTGCAAAGCTTAGGAATGAGATTTCAGGATTTCAACAAAGGAATCTTGAAGGTTTTGGTGAAGCATGGGAACGATTCAACAGCTACATTGCTCAGTGTCCTCATCATGGTTTCACCAAGGAAAGCTTGCTTAGTACCTTCTACAGGGGAGTTCTCCCATCTTGCAGAAACAGGCTTGACACAGCTAGCAATGGTTTCTTCCTGGGCAGAACTGAGCAGGATGCAGAGGAGCTGGTGGAGAACATGGCAAAGAGTGACTCAGTTTACAATGAGGAGTATGATAGAGCCAGCAGAGGTGAGGATCAGCAGACAAAGAAGGATATCAAATCCTTGCAAGACAAGTTGGACTTGGTTCTTTCAAACCAATCCAAGAAGGAGCAGGTTAGCTTTGTTGGTGATCCTAGTCAAGAGGTTCCTCCTAAGGTGAATGAGGTTGATGGTTTGGAAGGGCAAGAAGAGCTTTGCTTCATCAACAACAATGGTACATGGTACAAAAAGGAACCTAACTTTCAGTACAACAAATACCAGCCTAGGCAAAACACACCTCCTAGTTTTGGGAACAACAACAATCAGTCCAATCAAGCTCAAGGAAATTCTTCTCAAGCTACAGCTCCTGATTCAAGTATGGAGTCAATGTTCAAGCAGATAATGGATGCTCAGTCTAGATTAGCAAAGGACATTGGTCATGAGTTCCAAACCGTGCACTCCAAGATTGATACTAGCTATACCGAGCTGAACAACAAGTTCCTACTACTTGCCTCTCGCTTCAATGCTTTGGAGAGTCAGGTCGCCTCTATGCCATCATCTTCCAAGAGCCCAATGGGATCACTACTAGGGAAACCAGATAAGAATCCCAAGGAGTCTTGCAATGTTGTCATCTCTACTACTTCTTCAAAGATTGAGCTGAGTGATCATGAGAAAGAGGTGGATGAGATTGAAAGACTTTTGCATGGAACAGAGATTGTAGCAACAGCTGAAGCACATATGGTGGATAAGGTTATGGAAAGGGTTCAGGTGCAAGTTGAAAGGAAAGTTGAAGCAACAAATCTGCAGAGAGCTGAGCCTAGGGCTGAGAAACAAGTTGAGAGGAGAGCTGACAACAAGCTGAAAGAGGTTAAGCTAGAAGAAGCCACTGAGGTTGAGCTGTCACCATATGAGGTCCCACTCCCATTTCCACAAAGGGTCCTCACCAAAGCTCAGAAGAAGGTTATCTCTAAGTTCAGGAAGGACCTAAGTGATGTTGGCGTCAAGCTTCCAGAGATCTCGGGTATGCGTGAGGCTCATGTCCAAATGCTGCTCATCCAGAACATTCTCACTCACAAAGAAGAAGTAGCAGAGCTCCTGAACATCTCAACACTGCAACTTGACCCACCAGTCCCTCCAAAGTCTCTTCCTAAGCTTGGACACCAAGGGATGTTCACTTTACCTTGCTCCCTTGGTCAGCTCACTCTTAAAGATGCTCTTGTTGATTCTGGTGCTAGTGTGAATGTAATCTCAATGGAGATGGTGAAGAGTATAGGGATTGAGAGTATGGAACCAGACAAGTCTTCACTACAGTTTGGGGATTCCTCTTCTACAACCCCACTTGGTATCATTAAAGACTTCCCTTTGAAGATTGGAGCATGCACCATTCCCATTGACCTCACTGTCCTTAGCATGGCGACTGGGAAGAGAGTTCCTTTGGTCTTGGGCACACCTTTCCTCACAACAGTTGGAGCTTGCATTGACTTTCCCAACAAGAAGGTCACTCTTATGAATGTGAACAAAGCTGTCTCCTACCCATTACAACCTCCATTGGATGCTAGCTATTGTGGGACAATCACTTTTGGCCAAGAAGCTGATAAGAAGCCCCAAGATGAAGTTGTTGTTTGTGAGACAAAAGGTCTCAATGGAGAGACTTCTAAAGAGTTGTGTGTTGAGCACTTGGAAAGTGCTAAAAAGGAGGGGATGAGTGGAACCTCAAAGGCCACTCATGGCAAGAAGAAGTTGCTGCAAGAAACTCATCCTCCATCTCTTGATATGATCTCACACACTCTCACTCTCCATCCAATGAAGCTCAAGGATGGTGTCATTGAGTACAAGCTCAGGTGTAAGGGCAAGTCAAGGCCATTCTCAAGTGCAAGAGCCATCATCAACCCTCAGCTCCGAGATGATCCACTCAAGCTTCAAGAACTCCTCTCTCAGGTCCTCACCATCACTCTTGAAGGTGGGAAGGACCCTCCTTCTCACTAACCAAAAGATGGAAAGTCAAGCTAGAGACTTAAAACAAGCTCACTTGGGAGGAAGTCCCATGACTATCCCTGTACATATGTCTTTTGGATTTTCATTTAAAGACCCATGGAAGAAGGAAGGCGACCACACTTTACTCCTTAGACACCAATACCTCTTCTCACGCTCCATAGAGGTACTCCTTCACCTTTTTCTTGTATATACCATTTTCATTTGCATTTAGACTTTGTTTTGGTCATCTCTCTCCACTTTTCACACAAGAGACTGTGTGAATTAAGTGTGGGGGAGGTGCAAGTTGCTGATGATCTTGTGTTTCTTGTCATTAGCATGCATTATAGATAGTAATTTGCATATAAAAAAAATCTAAAAATTTTGAAAAACACAGGAAGAAGCATCTAGTTGCATCATTTGCATTTTAGGATTGAGTCTAGACGCATTCATATAGGTTGCATTCATGCATAAGGGGATGATTTTACCTTGTAAAGATGCTCATGCTAAGTTCTCATTTTGGCAACCTTTGTAATCATGGCAACTAGATTGAGCATTCTGTTGATAGCTTGTAGACTTTGTGCCTTGAATTCTCTTCTTGAAACTCACTGGATTGTTTGAAACTCTCTCTTTGAAGATTGCTCTTGTCTTATTTAAACTCAATGTCTCTTGCTTATGGTCATTTGTGTGCTGAGTCATGGCTTATACACACTTGAATTGTCTCATGCTTTTTGCCAATCTTTTTGACAAATTCAAGTGGCACTCCGCACCCTGAACCCAAAGCTTTCTTTCAAGCCTTCATTGATTGTTGAGTGAGGTCTTTTTGGAAAGCTTTGCATGTGCATAATGTTGAGAGTATCGGGGTCGACAATGCTTAGTCTCCATTCTAGCTAGATTAGACACATCTTTGTCTAGCACTTAGGATTGGGTGGTGAGTGTTGTTGATTTTATCTTTGGGAGTATGGTTTGGTTAAGAAAGAGAAGATTAGACTTTTAGAACTCTAGAGTGATTATCTTGTCTCAAGGGATAGTAATTTGTGATCCTTAGCTCAAATCATTAATGTCTTGGCCCCCAAATAAAAAAAAAGAAATCAAATAAAAAAAATTAAAAAAATGAAAAATGGAAAAAAGGGGGCTAGCAAAGTTTAGAAAGAGCTAAGTTGAATCTAAAAAAAAAGAGAAAATCCCTTGATTTGACTCCATAAAAGAAAAGAGTTCTATTTAAAGAAGTGTTTTGAGTTCTTTGGGATATCTTGGTGAGTGATGAAAGTTGGGTTTTGGCACTTGAAGTTGAAGTTTGAGCTTGTATATGTATGGGGAAGGGTAGAACAATGGAGATTGAGCATTGTATGCATGAGTTGATCCCTTTCTTAGATATACTATGTGCATTACCAAAGCTACTTTGTTTTGAGAGTAAACCACCTTTAAAGATTGTTTTGAACTTCTTATTTCATCATTGAACAAAAACATTTCCTTTCCAAACCAAATGACTTGGACCTTTTGACCATTTGCAAGATTTTCTATTGAGTTTGCTTAATGATTGTTAGAGAGTTGTTGGATTTGGGTTTGTGGAATCATGATGATGAGTGTAGAGATCAAAAGAGTTGAATAGGCCTAGAGAAGTTAGAGAAGAATGGAAGTTTTGCTCTAGCTAGTTGTTATGATTATGCAAGGTTGTTAGGATGAGAGCTAAGAAGAGCATCTTTTGGTTATGAAATCCCTGTTTTCAAACCTCTCCTCCTTGGTTCTTGAAAGTTTACTTGAGGACAAGTAAAGGACTAGTGTGGGGGAGTTGATATCTTGCATATTTACATGTTTTTAGCTTTCATATCCTTTGCATTTTGATCATATAGCTTACATTTTAGTGTCTTTAGGATCCATATTGCATTCATATGTCCCTATCAGGTGTTGGAGCATACTATGAGATGATGTGAAGTGTTTAAGAGTTCAAAGATCCAAAGGAGGTGAAGAATGAAGCTCAGCCAAGCAAGTACTCTCTTAGACTCGACTAGACCGGAATGTCGAGACCGGAATCACCATCCCGGGCGTGAAGAGGCAGGACCGGACTGTGACGACCGGGAAGCACACCCCGGGCGTAAAGCCATGGACCGGAATGGAGGACCGTGGAGGAGAAGCCGGGCGTGGAGGCTGAGACCGGAGTGGTCAGACCGTGGAGAGCATGCCGGGCGTGGAGGCTGAGACCGGAGTGGTCAGACCGTGGTGAGCATGCCGGGCGGGCAGGCTCAGACCGGAGTGCAGGACCGGAATGCGCAACCCGGGCGTGAGGCAGTTTGGGTGAGAGAGTGGTTGAGGCTGGTTTTCTCAAACCGGTTCGGTTCGACCCAATTCGACCTTGGGTCATTTTGAACACTATTTTGAGGTTCTAATTAGCCTTATCCAAGGGGCACTCTAGTCTTTTATCTTATGTATCTTTCTTTACCCTAAACCTAAGTATAAATACTTTGTAATCTCCATTTTGGAGAGATTATCTTATTTTCTCTCTAAGAAACACAAAACCTTTTGGGTGAAAGTTCTTCCCTTTTGTTCTTGTGTTCTTGAGTGTTTATAATTTCATATCTTGCTTTCTTAAACATGATTAAGCTTGGAAACCTCATGGGTTCAAGAATAATCATGGTGATTAGTGAGTAATCCACTTTTGGATTCATGGGTTAGGGAGATTAAGGGTGATTAGGCTTGATCTAGGGTGTTTAGGTGTAGATCCTTCTTAATCCTTGCTAGTAGAGTGTTTTTAATGCTTCTTTAGAGCTGGCCTCTCTAAAGTTGAGTTCTAGACATTTCCCACCCACAAGGTGTTCGATGAAATGTCTGAACCAACTCTCCTAAGCTTTTAACATACTCTACCAAAGAGATTTGTTGTTAAAGGTGTTAAGATGGCTATTAGACTTATTATTAATGATTGCTTCCTAAACATTCAACCAAAGAGATTTGATGCTTGAGTTTTGGAAGCAAATGAGCATTCATTTAGAGATAAAGTTTGCTTAGTCTTGTGTCTAGGCCTAAGGTAGATAGATTGATTGTAAGCTAGCACCTTAGTTTGAGTTTGATCACCCAAGGTCATATTCCCTTATCCCATGAGTCCTCTTCTTCTCATAATCAAAGAAAGTTTCTATTTTTATTGCTTTTTAGTATTGTTCTTAGCATAAAAACCATTCACTCAATCATTAGACTTAGATTAAGTATAGACTTGTATTCTCTTTGCTTTAAAATGAACTAGGAATGGATTGATATCTGAAGTACTACTTTGATTTGCATAATTGGACCCTTGAAAAGTCCTCTTATCACTGCTAGGGCTAATTTTTCCATTGCAGGGTACCTTGTTTCGGCGTCTATCAAACTCTTGCTGGTGTAATAGACAGGTCTTTGTTCGTTTTGTTCCTCTCGTACCAGCACGCCGCTAACTGCAGCAGTCGATACAGCGAGGTACAGGTATAGTGGCTCTCCTACTACAGGTTTGGATAGGATCGGAGGTTCGGAGAGGTAATCTTTTAATTGTTTGAAGGCTTCCTCACTTATCGGTGGACTTGGATATGAATCGATTTAATGCTGCGATTCGTCCGGTCAATCTCTGTACCTCTCTGGTTGTCTTAGGTGACGGAATTTCTAGGAAGGTTGCTATCTGCTGTGGGTTGGCTTCAATGCCTCTTTCGGTTACGAGGTAGCCTAGGAATTCGCCTGAAGGTACCCCGAAGGTACATTTAGTGGGATTGAGCTTCATATCGTACTTATTAAGGATATCGAAGCATTCCCTTAAGTGGGAGATATGGTCTTCTCCAGCTGAGGATTTCACTAGCATATCATCAATATAGACCTCCATGGTTTTTCCAAGTTGCCCAGCAAACATCTTATTTACTAGCCTCTGATAGGTAGCTCCTGCGTTCTTTAATCCGAATGGCATAACCTTGTAACAATAGGTTCCTCGTTCGGTTATGAATGCAGTTTTCTCCTGGTCGTCAGGATCCATCATGATTTGGTTGTACCCTGAGAAGGCATCCATAAAGGATAGGAGTCGATGGCCAGCTGTTGCTTCAACCAGGCGGTCGATGTGAGGTAACGGGAAGCTGTCTTTAGGACAAGCTTTGTTCAGGTCTGTGAAGTCTACACAGATACTCCATTTCCCGTTTTTCTTCTTTACCACTACTGGGTTAGCTAACCAGTCGGGGTAGTGTACCTCTCGAATGGACTCAGCTTTCGTAAGTCGGTGAACTTCGTCGTTAACAGCCTGAGCCTTTTCGAGGCCTAGCTTGCGACGCTTTTGTTTGATCGGTTTGAAAGTAGGGTCTACTTTTAGCTTATGGGTGGTGACGTTCGGATCTATGCCTTTCATGTCGCTGGTGGACCATGCAAAGGTTTTGACATTGCTTTTCAGAAAATCAATGAGCTCCTTTTTTTGTCTCAGGAGATAGCTCGGATCCGATGCTCACCTGTCTTTCAGGATCTGAGTCGTCGATGCAAACTTTTTCAGTGAGGTTCTTGGGGGGACCTCGAATATTTTGTTGCATTTCGCGACCCTCCTGGATCTGTAATTGCTATTGGGGGGATTTTTTGAGGATTTCGAATTCTCCCAAATAGCAGATCCTGGATATCTTCTGGCTACTGTGTACGGTAGCTATCCCTTCAGGTGTTGGGAATTTCACACATTGGTGATACGTCGAGGCTACTGCCTTCATTTTGTGCATCCAGGGTGTTCCCAAGATCGCATGGAACGGGGAAGGTCTGTCGATGACTACTAAGTTGGTCATTTTCATTATTCCGCCAGCTATGACTGGGAGCTTGATAGTCCCCAATGAGGTAGCTGTTTCTCCGGAGAAGCCTACGAGATTAGCTTTCTGGCCGATAATTTCGTAGTCGTCTATTTCCATCCCTTTTAGGGTGTTGTAGAAAATAAGGTCGACAGAGCTTCCTGTGTCTATCATGAGTTTAGGGACCTCGTATCCTGCGATGTTCAGGGTGACAATCAACGCATCATCGTGAGGTCTGTCAAGGTTTGAGGTCTCGCTTTCCCAGAAAGAAATCTTAGTATTGGACTCGGGTTTAGGAGGCTTAGGTCCAGTGTTAGACACAGCCTTCCGTACGTGATCCTTAATGGAGTTGACGGAGTCTTGACATATGTCTGATCCTCCAAGGATACAGTCCACCCTCGAGTCGGGGCTCGATTGAGGGGATGGTTTGCTCAAGAGAGCTTCGACTTGTAAACTTTTTCCTTGGGGGAATTTTCCAAGAATCAACTCGACTCTTTTCTTGGGAGCTGGGGGTGGCGAATTGGTCTCCTTCTCGGGTGACCTCTCGCGCTTCGGATAGGTGTCTCTGGGACCTCTTTTCTGATAAGGTGGTGGCTTTTTAAGGTCCACTCCCTTTATTTCTCCAGCTGCGAATTTAGCTGCCAGCTGTCGTTGGAGGTCCCAACATTCCTCAGTTGAGTGCACTTCTCTATCATGATAAGAGCAATGTTTGTTTTTATCAAAGCCTTTTGACCAGGGAGTTTTGTTTGCTGCGGCGACAGGTTTCTCTTCCTTGTCCTCCTCGATTGCGTAGGAATGTTCTCCCTGAGTTTGGTTATTTCGGGGGTTCCCCCTTTTATGAGGTCCCTTTGCTTCAGAGGATTCACCTTTCGAGTGATTCAAAGGCTTCTTGTGGAGTTTATCCAATGCGGCTGTCTCCTCCTCCAAAGTAATGTATCTGGTGGCTTTATGAAGAGCATCATCGATAGTTGGAGGAGTATTGAGTGTTAGCTCTGACCAGAATTTCGATTTATAGAACAGACCTCTCCTAAGAGCCTCGATGGCGACTAGGTCGTTAGGATTCGAGAGCTTAGTTCTTATTGCCCTGAATTTCTCGATGTAGACTCGTAGTGAGTCCCCCATTCCTTGTCTGACCTTCCAAAGGTCGGCCTCGGAGGCTTGTTTCAGGATATGGGTCGAGTACTGCTTCATGAAGGCGTTAGTTAACTGATCGAAACTATCTATCGAGGCTGGTTCGAGACTAGAGAACCACTCAAGGGCTGTTCCGACCAGGTTTTCGGCGAACGTCCTGCAGTAACCTGCTTCACATTCTTCCTGTGTAAAATGGGCTTTAACGATTGCCAGTCAGAAGGCTCTCAAATAGGCCTTTGGGTCAGAGGTCCCATCATACTCGGGAATTCTGATTTTTCGGGTATCTCTTATGTAGGCGCTAGCAATTCTGTCAGTGAATGGAGTTCCACGGGTTTCTTCGATCAAGCTATCGATTTCGGGAGCTGAGCTCGTAGCTTTATGGACTTGAGCTCCCAATTTTTGGAGAGCTGCATGAGTTCGTTCCATATATCTACGGATAGCTTCAGGTCCTTCCATGGGGAGGACATTTGGGTCGTTATTAGGTACCCGACGGGCAGGTTCCTGACGGAATCGTGTGGGCTCATCCTCCCATGCAGCTGGTGGGCTAAATCGCTCACCAGCTCTTGGGTTATCGGAATCTATCCGTTGATACCCATCCCCATTCAGGGTTGAGCCTCTGGTTTGATAAACCGGAGCTGCTGTTCTGCCTCCAGATGGGAAGGATACTCCTGCCCCGGACCTAAAATCAGGTGGCGGAGGAGGTAGGCGAGAGCTCCGATCAGCGATCTGACTGGGTGTGGAACTGGTTGTTGCCACGTTGCTTCCCATAGCACTGGTGATAGGCGGGTTAAACACGGGAGCTGTCCCGGTATGAGGTGTCTGGAAAGCAGATCCGCGTCCTTCCGGAACAGTGCTATCAGGGGAAAAGTCTAAACGTCCTCGGGGGAACGAGGGATCGGTCAATCGATCTTGGAAAGTGACCCCCGGAGCTTGACGTTGCGGTGGTTGGGTTGTTGTGTTTAGAGATCTAGTTATCTCTTCGAATCGTTGCTGACGAGCAGCTAGCTGATGCATCGTACGCTCACTTTCCTGAGCTTTGTCTACTAGTTGCATCATCATCTGATGAATCTCAGAAAGCTGAGCCTCCGTTTGATTCGGAACGGCTTGCTGCTGAGGATTCTCAGTGATTGGAAGCCCGGGGGCGGTTCCACTTGACGATCTCGGGTTAGTAGCTCCGGTTGTGGTCTGGCTCGTTCGAGTGCCAGCTGGAAGCTGTTGCCCAGATCGGTGGTCGCCACGTCGAGGCTCCGTGGTTATGAGACTGGAGCCTCCGTCGTTCGGTGAGCCATCGCTCTGAATCGGGAGGTTAAGGTCAGACGGATTTGTGGTCTGATCGGTAGGATTCATCCTCAAGTTAGAGTAAGGGATTCGATTGTTTCTTCCCCACAGACGGCGCCAATTGTGAGGGATTAAACTTACACCTAGATGTTAGATCAGGTTTTAAGGTTTAGGAAAGGTTAGAGAAAGATAACGTGGGCTGAATCCCGTAATAACTTGTTGAATGAACTTCGATTTGTATTGATATAACGATAAAAGGATGGTTACAAAGGGCGATCTTTGATGAATACAAAGTTTATAAGAATGTTACAATAAGAATGTTGTTATGAATGTTAAGTGAAAATCTGGATTGAATTGGATCCCCTCTTTAGTCCTCGACCTTCTCTTTAAATAGCCTTGGACTTCTTTGGGTTATCTTCAACTGATCTCCGAGATCTCCTCCGCTTATTGTGGAATCTGCAACAGCTTCCCCTTGACCGGGTCCTGCGCTTCTACTTGTTACGACGTGAGCTTCCTCTTCACCGTGACTTCTTGGAGGATTGCCTTTAGCTTCCAGCCTCCGGCTTTGCGATAAACCTTAACTCAGGTTTCCGATATGTGTTGGGCTTCGTCTCGGCCCAATATTTCCTTTGGTTTTACTTCCAGCTAACGGGCCATATTTGGGCCCAACAGGATGCACAGTACCAGCGTAAACAGTTCTCCGATGAATAGTATCGGGATGAACAGTAGCCGCGTGAACAGTATCGCTCGATGCGGGATGAACAGTGTCGACCGACATCGGATGATCAGCACCGAGGTGAACAGTATCTCGGTGATAAGTACCGCGATGAACAGTGTCGATCGACGTCAGATGAATAGGATCGATCGATCTGGATTGAACAGTATTTTTTTATACAGAATGAATAGTATCGTAATGAATAGTATCAGGATGAACAGTACCTGGATGAATAGTATCGATCGATTCTGGATGAAAAGTATCGATCGATTTCGGGTTAATAGTAGCCTGATGAACAGTGCGATAAACAGTGTTGTTTTTCGGTTGGTTAGCTCTATCGACTACCGCTGTGTCTTGGGTGTCGAACGATTTGTGTTGTATGCTGTCGATCGATGCTGCTTGGAGGGTGTCGATCGTTGCTACCCTCGTAGACTTACGGATCGTGCATAAACCATCATATTGCTTCTTTGAAAACCCTAAAAATCCTTTCTTCATTGATGCTTCTGGTATATACCTGAAGCAGAAGAAAAAAAATTTTATGAGATTTTTGAACTATAAAAAAAAAAGAAAAAAAACTAAACAAAACCTAAACAAAATCTAACTAAACAAGATCTAATGGCGATCGAAGCTCCCCGGCAACGGCGCCAAATTTGATATCACTCAAATTACCCTAAGGAGTGAATTACTCTCATCAAAAGAGGTCAAGTTATAGTACTTAGGGATCGAATCCACAGGGAGCTAAGGCACACACTAGATCTAATAGTTATATGATTAAGGTAGACTAACAGTAAATAGATTATAAAGCAGTAAATGAATATGGTAAAACAGTAAATTAAACAGTAAACAAGATGAACAATATATTGTTCAGCTTGGCAAGGAGTTGTTTGATGGAAGGATGGTAACTAGATCTAGGGTTTCTATTCAGGTATTGGAGATTATAATATCTATAAATACCTAACAAGTTTCTTGCATGATATATTAGAACTCAGCCGCTTAACAATCAGTGATCTCTCACTGGTTAAATAATCTAGATCTCTGGCCACACCTTTCGCATGATGACACAGAAAAAGAGTCGATCGATATCCTTTGAGATATCGACCGATACACCTTTCGCTTCGGCGATCGATTCACCTGTCGGGATATCGATCGACGGCTTCTAGATATGCCTAGGCGCGAGCCGATAATGAACACTAGATCTCAAGGAGGGCGGTTAGCTCTTCTCCAAGGAGACACTAGTTCAAACAGATAATTCAAGATATCAAAGATCCTAGTGATCTATGTTCTAGTTAGCTAATCTAGAACAAGCATAGAGTTCAATCCATTTGATGAATATCACAACTCAGCAAGTATAGTTTGGGGCTAATCCCACAAACCTATCTGAACCTTAGATCTAACAGGTGGATCTATTCAGACATAAAGTATGTCACAGAAATCATAGATGAATAGATGAAAAGCAATAGATAAATAAATCACAACCAATGGAGTTCCAGGAGGACTCTCAAGGAGTTCCTCCTTTCTCTCCTAAGAGAAACAAAGAAAATAAGATAGCGTAAAAGAAAATCTAAAGCGTTGCCGTCAACAATGGCTTAGAAATAACATAAATAGGGTTTCTGGTCGTCAAGGGTATTTTGGTAACTTTGTGATAACTCCTGGGCTTCAGTCGGTCATGAAATATACTCTGCCCACATTCTGATATCCCTGTCGATCGACATGCAGTGTGCTGCATCGATCGACATACAATCCTCTTCTCGGCAGCCTTCTCTCGCGAGGCAGACTGACCACCCTTCAGTAAAATTGGCATAACCTCCGATCTAACCGTTGGATTGACCTCAACCCGGTAGCATTGGAAAGCTAACTTAAGGCTCTATCTTGGGTCCAAAAATGGGCTAAATCCAATGGTGGGAAGGTCTCCACCGACAGATAAACATCTGAAGCGTCTGTGCAGTCCTGCACTACGAAAGACTCCAAAAGGCACCAAAATCACCATATATCTCCAAATCGTCCCTGAACCTGTAAATAATCTAAATAGACTCCAATACATAGTAAATAGTATATAAAACACTTATATACCATGGGTAAAAATGAATAAAATCCATGGTATATCACCTTGCGGGGGGGCCCACCCCAGACCACAGTAAGTCTGAGAGTGACCTTTCTGCATAAAGGTAGAGTGCAACATTGAGACTTTCGAGAGTGGCCTACACCTCCGGGGGGCAGAGTGCGATTTCTCAATTTAGATCGAGAGCGGCCTGCCTCCGAGCAGCATAGTGCGATCAAAATACTCCCCAAACGCATAAAGTCCAAAAAACCTCAGGGTTCCATAAGACCTCAGGGTCCAGAACCTCAGGGTTCCATAAGACCTCAGGGTCCAGAACCTCAGGGTTCCATAAGACCTCAGGGTCCAGAACCTCAGGGTTCCATAAGACCTCAGGGTCCAGAACCTCAGGGTTCCATAAGACCTCAGGGTCCTGAACCTCAGGGTTCCACATGACCTCAAGGTCCAGTATCTTCGGATTCTATTAAGGCCTCCGGGTCAAGAACCTCAGGGTTCAATATGACCTCAGGGTCTCGAATCTCTCTGGATTCAATGTTGCCATCATGGTCTAGAACCTCCGGGTTCGAAATGATTCTAGGTTCTTTGGAACCCTTAGGTCCATCGAAACCAATAGGCCTTTAAAATAATCTCCGGATTCGTAAAGATCACCTAAAAGAATCAAAGACTTTCGAGTCTAAAAGACCCTTGGGATCAAGGATTTCAAAATTCCTGATACTAACCTCAAAGAATTACCAAAGATCTTAGGATCCAAAGGTATTGACCTCCAGGTTCGGAGTATCCCCTAAGTTAAACCATGGCCCCAGGACCCATAGGGTAATTAAAACCTTAGGGTTCAATAAACAAACCTTCAGGTTAAGAAAACGGCCTCAGGGCCTAGGTAAGGAACCTAAGGAATCTAGACCCTAAGAACTTCCGAGTTCAATGGTGGGAAGGTCTCCACCGACAGATAAACATCTGAAGCGTCTGTGCAGTCCTGCACTACGAAAGACTCCAAAAGGCACCAAAATCACCATATATCTCCAAATCGTCCCTGAACCTGTAAATACTCTAAATAGACTCCAATACATAGTAAATAGTATATAAAACACTTATATACCATGGGTAAAAATGGGTAAAATCCATGGTATATCACCTTGCGGGGGGGCCCACCCTAGACCACAGTAAGTCTGAGAGTGACCTTTCTGCAGAAAGGTAGAGTGCAGCATTGAGACTTTCGAGAGTGGCCTACACCTCCGGGGGGCAGAGTGCGATTTCTCAATTTAGATCGAGAGCGGCCTGCCTCCGAGCAGCAGAGTGCGATCAAAATACTCCCCAAACGCATAAAGTCCAAAAAACCTCAGGGTTCCATAAGACCTCAGGGTCCAGAACCTCAGGGTTCCATAAGACCTCAGGGTCCAGAACCTCAGGGTTCCATAAGACCTCAGGGTCCAGAACCTCAGGGTTCCATAAGACCTCAGGGTCCAGAACCTCAGGGTTCCATAAGACCTCAGGGTCCTGAACCTCAGGGTTCCACATGACCTCAAAGTCCAGTATCTTCGGATTCTATAAAGGCCTCCGGGTCAAGAACCTCAGGGTTCAATATGACCTCAGGGTCTCGAATCTCTCAGGATTCAATGTTGCCATCATGGTCTAGAACCTCCGGGTTCGAAATGATTCTAGGTTCTTTGGAACCCTTGGGTCCATCGAAACCAATAGGCCTTTAAAATAATCTCTGGATTCGTAAAGATCACCTAAAAGAATCAAAGACTTTCGAGTCTAAAAGACCCTCGGGATCAAGGATTTCAAAAGTCCTGATACTAACCTCAGAGAATTACCAAAGATCTTAGGATCCAAAGGTATTGACCTCCAGGTTCGGAGTATCCCCTAAGTTAAACCATGGCCCCAGGACCCATAGGGTAATTAAAACCTCAGGGTTCAATAAACAAACCTTCAGGTTAAGAAAACGGCCTCAGGGCCTAGGTAAGGAACCTAAGGGTTCTAGACCCTAAGAACTTCCGAGTTCAAGGGTCCAAGAACTTTAGGATTCAAATCAAGCTGGAACTCCCTAGTTCCCAGCGACGATCTTACATTCCTAAAACTAAAACTCCAATTTTTAAGACTGGATTACAAGATCTAATGCTTCGTCAAATGATTTTAGGTCTTGATCTAATCATTAGCAGGATTCAGGTCCTAGACGACGATTTTCTACAGGGACTGATCCCTCCTATAAATCACTCAACCATCGAAGCATCCGCACGTCTTGTCAAGCAACTATGGCTCGAAAGACATGCAGCCGCAAACGTTCCCAACAAAAAGACAACTTTAATACAAGAGACTTGTAACATCCCGAGTTGTGATATGTGAAAAAAGGGTTAAGAGAATTGATTTGGCTACCTATGTCACCAAAATTGACTTACCTTTTCCGTCACACATCCGTTTAGAACTCCAGAGTTAAGCGTGCTTGGGCTGGAGTAGTGAAAGGATGGGTGACCTATCGGGAAGTGATTCGCGATACCGTGTAAGTGAGGCCAAAGCACGGGGAAAGGTCGGGTGGTGATTGCAGGGTCAGTAAACAATGATTTCGAGCCTTGGAAAAATTAACGGCCGACCGTCGGATGGGATGGGGCCCACGGGCCGAGAGAGCGGGTGTGGGTGGCCCATTAGCCATGGGTGGGTCGGGCGTTACAAATGGTATCAGAGCTGGTTAGCCGTCTCAGTTCTGACATGAGAGGCGTCTTGAGACCTGTCGTGGAGAGCAACGAGGACATTGCGTTCTTTGAGAGGGGGTGAATTGTAACATCCCGAGTTGTGATATGTGAAAAAAGGCTTAAGAGAATTTATTTGGCTACCTATGTCACAAAAGTTGACTTACCTTTTCCGTCCCACATCTGTTTAGAACTCCAGAGTTAAGCGTGCTTGGGCTGGAGTAGTGAAAGGATGGGTGACCTATCGGGAAGTGATTTGCGATACCATGTAGGTGAGGCCAAAGCACGGAGAAAGGTCGGGTGGTGATTGCAGGGTCAGTAAACTATGATTTCGAGCCTTGGAAAAATTAACGGCCGACCGTCGGATGGAATGGGGCCCACGGGCCGAGAGAGCGGGCGTGGGTGGCCTATTAGCCATAGGCGGGTCGGGCGTTACAAGACTGGTTTGAAGAAAAGCAAATAAGATACGGTTTGATAAATAAAGATAGGCCACGAAGGGCAATCATTAGAAAAGAAAATCCGTAGGATCTACCGCGCCTGGCCGAAGGGATAGCAGGCTCATCTTCAAACGTGGGGGGTTTGGTGCCCTTGAGCTCCGCCTCGGCCGACACTACCGTTTTAAACTGAGAAAATTCTTTGGCCAGATCCCATCTAGAGGTCTGTCCTCGAAGCCATTCTCTCATTACCTCCCAACGAGCAACCATTTTTCCCCCACTCACGGCCATGATCTTCTCGTCCTCCAAAGTCTCCACCTCGGTTCGGAGTTCAGCGACAGTTTCTTCCAGCTCTTGCTTTTCTCCACTTAATTGAAGGGATTCAGCTGAAACAGCCTCCACCAAACCTTCGATGGCTTGGACCTTATCCTGTAGGTCCCGAAGTTCTAATTCTTTAGCGACCCGTCTATCCTTCTCATAGGATAGTTGTCTGAACAATTCCACCATTTGGTCCTGGTTCACGCCTTCCTTTATCATCCGGTCCTTCAGGTGATGTAATTGTGAAAGGACCTATGCAAAAAGAAAAACGTGAACCAAAAGATTAAGATAGGGGGCTGAAGATTATCACCTACCTGAAAGAGCCCACTCTGAACTTGCTGCACTGCCTCTGAAGGATTCTTGTCCGGAGCAAAAGCCTGCGTCTTGGCGAATACGCCTGCGCTCAAATCATTTAGAGCAGTCGATAATCTTCCGAGCGAGCATCTGCTCAATGGTGGCTGCTGATTCATCGGACTCATATCCTCCCTTGGTCCATAGTCTCGGCCGGAGGCGACGTCCTCACTTCCCGTCATCCTGCGCTTATTCCCAATAGTCACGCTCTCTATTTCGACCACACTGAGATGGTAATATATATCACGTTTGGACAATGGCTAAATAAAAGCAACACCCAACGTCCCAACTCCCAACGACATCTCTTATTAACATATTTCCACATCAAACATATGAGCCTTTCTTCTCTGACCACTGCAAAATACTACGGCCACTACACACCTTAACAGATCCTTCATCAACAAACATGTTCAATCACTTTCTTAGCATAATAATTTTAATATTAACTCTTCGCCCGTAGGGTGGACAAACCCTAGTAAATTTAATTATAAAATATATCTTCTTAATAAATAAAGTAGAGTTATCTGCCTTTTTATGCGTTCACGTCGATCTGGAGAGGGGGACTTTCTCGACACGTGTCGGAACCCGGAGGCCGCTGTTTGTCACGCAATTCTATTTATTCTGCACGTTATTTTTATCTCATAAAGTTGTTCTGTTTGAGGTTCGTTTAACCTTCGCAAATAAGCCCACTTAAGTCTAGCTAGTCATGATCGTTTGCTTGAATCTCTTGACGTTTTTCTCACACATATAGTTATCTTCTTGCTTGAATCTCTTGACTTTTTTCTAAATTAAATTTTAAAAATTCCCTGAAAATCTTCCGGTATCGAATTCATAGAAATCACGTAATTAGCTGTCTATGATTGGTTTTATGATTTTTAATTTTCACCTTCTTGATATGAACAGTCTACGCTGGTCCAAGGGTCTGTTCCTGCGTCTTTACAGGTAACTTTTAGGGGCCGTTTAATCGAAGGATCGGTGTACACCTTAAGTGGGTTCGATGTCACATGCAGAAACCCAAAATTCAGGTTGTCTGATGGGCCTGTCACCATTCGTTCAATGAGGGAACTGCTTTTCAGAAGATAGCACCCACTTCAAGGATAATACCGACAGAACATTTTCGGTTCCAACCTTATGAACTGATCCTTCAGCTTGCAAACACCGGGAAACAGCTTCCGCGTATCATTTCAGATTTGTATTCTGCAATTTATTTTTTCACCAAAGAATTAATATTGGGTTTAAACAATAATATATTAGACGTTATGGGTGAGCTTCGTGCGATAAGGAGCACAATAACGGACCGTCTTCCTGAGCCACAGCGGGTTATGCTAACAATACTTCTGGAGAGGTATGCTAGGTTCTCTCGTATCCGTTAGTTATGAACGTTTACAATAACATAGTTTTTTTACTCTGGTAACTTTATTATGTGCAGGGATATAGATGTTTGTGAGAGTATTTTTGATTCTTTGGCTCTTGAATTTCATAGCAAGTTTGATGAATACGGGAGAGAGCCAAGGATTGTTCTGGTTACAGCCATCAATCCAAAGATAGCTGCCGGTAAGAGATTATTTGATCTAGCTTTTTTCTCATTTTCATTTCCCATTAGACCTTCCCCTGGATAACTCCGAAATTTTTTGGCAGGCAATTTATATCTGAATGACACTCCTGCTACATGTGTATTCTTTGATTGTGAGACAAATGTTGGGAAAGAGGCATTCGACCGGCAAGTTTTTTTCTTTCTAAGCCACACTATAACTATATAGGTTGATTTTTTTTTTTCATACCGTTTACTGCTTCTCCTTTGAATTTCGTTACAGTTTGCCCGGTGGTGGGTCAGACCAGGGAGAATCTTCAACAAAGGTGGTTCATGCACAAAAGATCGATCCCCTCACCATTTCTGAGCTGAACAACTTTGTTCTAACTGGTGATCCCCAGGTACAAAACATCGTCCTTACAGTTTTCGGTCCTTACTAATATGTTCACTATTGATGTGTGTTCACATACGCTTACAGATCATAGAGTTTCTTTGCACTGCCAAAATAACTGGTGTTAAGATAGATGAGGTAAGGTGTTAGATTGGCTGCTCTGTTTGTTCAAAGAAACTCATCCCAACATTTGCTGTGTGTTCTGTTTATTTCCCTTATGTAAAATTGTTTGTTTAGAAAGATCTAAACACAGATTGTGTTTTGTTTATGACAGGGAGGTGCAGGGGATCCTGAACCTCCGGTGCGTCAGCCTGCTGCACCAGGATCTGATTCTACAGGTCCAAGCTCATGCAATGTCGCAGAGAAAGTAACATTGTTTGTTTAGAAAGATCTAAACACAGATTGTGTTTTGTTTATGACAGGGAGGTGCAGGGGATCCTGAACCTCCGGTGCCTCAGCCTGCTGCACCAGGATCTGATTCTACAGGTCCAAGCTCATGCAATGTCGCAGAGAAAGCCACCACCGCTGATGATCCTCATGAAGGGGTTGAAGCAGAGGTCAAAGAAGTCGTTGATCTGGATGAAAGTTCACCGAAGAAAGCACGTGTGGAATGAGTCCCATTTATAGCCCGACCAACCACGTTATCTCTACCAGTTCATGTTTTAGTATTTTGAGTTTCACTCCTTACTTTAATTTCGTTAAATGTTTCTGCTTGGGTATTTTAAAAAAATTACTCTGTCTCGTGGTTGGTCTTTTATTTTGTAAAATAAATTATTCTCGCATAACCTATTTACATTGCTCAAAAACATTAGTCCCACGCTCAAGTAACCTATGATTCTGCGTTTTTCACGGCTGAAACTAGTCAGACTTGAAACACACACAACAAGTTTTTACGTAATGAATTTTAACTTTGGGCTTCATTTATTTTTGACATATAGTAAGCGATTCAACCACACTTCTAGGTCAAATCGATACTTTCCAATACTATAGAAAAAACATTAACAGCATGAACCACAATTACTTCACATGACCAACAACATTCAAAATTAGCATTACGTTATAGCTTCTTCTGAATTGGGATGCTTACAATATGCGTAGTATGAGTTATCCTTTACACCTAAATTTAAACAATACCTGATAGTTGATTAAAAGAAAACAATACCTGATGTAATAGAAACTTTATTTCTAAAGACCTCATGATGCATCGAAGTACATAGAAAAACATCCACTCATGATCATAACCATCTTTACGATAATTTTATTATGCTACGTATTAGAACAGACTGAAAATAAGATATAATGAAATCACTAATTCGTGGGGCTAAAAAACCAGCCAAATTCAGTCATGATGCATTTTATAAGTTAAAAACAAGTCGGAGACACTACAATTGTGACCAGATGCTATCTTCAATAAAACAGTAACCGTTGCAAGGTGTCTATTGACCTCCTACATAATTTCTTAATGCCTATAGTAAGGCATTGAAACGAGCATAATTAAACATTACAAACAGCCCTCTGCAGTCTTCACTCCACAAATCTGATACAGGGTATATTGTGTTGGTATCTCTGGTTTATAGATTTTGGTAAACATGGTTAAGACTCCAGTCGAATTGCTATTTAAAACAACTCAAGTGAGCTCCCGGACAAGACAAAGTTCAATTAATATGTCTAAAGCATCGTCATCATCTAGAACTGTTGCATCTGTGTGTCTTAAATCTCTATGCACCAGCAAAAGCCAAGCACTCGTTGGCACAAGGAAGACAAAATCTCTATCAAGGTTGACATCTGGGATGTCGACCACTGAAGCTGAATATATGGCACTTGGAGAAGCAGGAAAGGAAGCAGTATGGGTACAAGGTCTTGTATCCGAGTTGGGTGTTGATCAGGAAGGTGTTCAGCTACACTGTGATATTCAAAGTTCATTATGTCTGGCTAAGAATTAAGTGTATCATGTGAGGACGAAGCACATTCGTATAAGGTTTCACAAGATAAGGGAGTTAGCAGCTTCTGGAGAAGTCTTATTGGAGAAGGTGCATACGTCGGAGAATCCGGCTGACATGTTGACCAAGCCTGTTACCACAGAGAAGTTCAAGCATTGCTTAGAACTTCTCCATGTCTACCAATGCTGAGAAGCAAAGGAGGTTCCCCCCAGAAGATAGATGGGATAAAGAGTTTTGTAGAGATTATTCGTCAAGGTGGTATTTGTTGCATCTGTGTGTCTTAAATCTCTGTGCACCAGCAAAATCCCAGCACTCGTTGGCGCGAGGAAGATAAACTCGCTATCAAGGAAGATAAACTCGCTATTAGTTCGAGCTAAGATTGTTTCGGATATAGCTAATATATTTTCTGCTTTTCTTACATGTGTTAGTGATCTTTTTTTTTTCCTTTGGTTAATGTTGTAGGATATTGATTGTAAGTTTTAAAACTTTAGTGATTTACTCATACATTTTTATTAGTGATTTAGATGTTTTGTTTTCCACATAAACAATGAAATACAAATTTATAATTATAAAACTATGCATAAAACATGATTGAAACAATTTAAATTTTTTTTTAAAAGTTGTGAGCCTATCCCAAGAAAGTTTATTTGTCATTTTTTAAAAGAACTTTAAGCTAAAAATAGTGCTCCGGTGGTTGGCCGTCTTCACTGCTATTTGACTATCACCTCAATCTTTTGTTTTCCTTTAGGTTCTACAGTTTGTTCAGAACCATTTGGCTGTGGCTGGATTTTGATATCTGTTTGGTTTTATAATCCATATAACTGGATCCTAGTTATTGTAAAAACCAATTATCTAAAAATCATTCCGTGGTAGTTAGGAGTTTTTAGTTTTTGTTTGTAGGTTGATTGTTTGTAGTTTTTGAAACAGTTTTTGGTTTTCATTTTTCTCAAAATCATTTTTTACAGGTTGATTGTTTGTAGTTTTTGAAACAGTTTTTGGTTTTTGTTCTTCTTACAATCATTTTCTAACCGATCAATAGGGAAACTAGATTTTGCAGTTAACTACCTATTTTCAAGCAAAAACCAAAAACCATGTTTTCTTGGTTTTCTTAAGATGTACATGTGGTTTTGTATTTTTTTATTTATTTCTAATTAAAATATTTGTATATTAATTCTCAAATTCCCTAATATAGGCTTTATTTGCAAAATAACAAAAAAAAATAATTAGATTTTTAGTAAGAGGTTAGAGAGAGATAAGAAGAGAAATAAGGAGAGAGAGTGTGTTTTTGGTTAGATAGTGGGTTTGTGTTTTTTTATAGTTATAGGGTGCAAATTCCCTAATATATATAAGGATCTCACATATATAATTATTTTTGATTTAGTAATGTCACATATTATTAAAAATATTTACTGATAAATTGTATTTAGAAACAATTAAATAAATAACAATTTAAATTTACAAGAATCAAATATTTACAGAATAGTCAAATATCTAAATTTTTCATAAATTAATATAAAATTTTGCCGATGTATTATACATTTACTGCATTGTCATTCAATTTTTATTAAAAATCTGGCTATTATTTTGTATGCTTTAATTTTTGAACTAAATAAATTTTATGCATTTTACCATATACTAAAAATTTAATCTTTTTAATTCTGTTAATATAAAATCAAATTATTCATTCTCTTGAGTTAAATACAATTTCAAAATCAAACTACTGATATTATTTTGTAATACTAGGCTTGCATAAGTTTTATTAATTCTTATCATATTTTGAAAAATATATTTAAATTTTATTTATTTTTTTGAATGTTTAATAAGTTATCTAATTTTGCATCGCTATAAACTAAATGTAATAGTACATGTTGCTAGCTGTTTTTATTTGATAATATTTTCTTTCTGTTTTTTTTTAATTTAAAATAATTTTTGATAATAAATTTTTTTTATTAATATTTAATTTAATTCTAGAAACAAAAACGAAAATCAAAATCACCAATCAAGTTTTTCAAAAAGCTAAAATCTACTGTAAAATCTTTTTTACAGTAATGTTAAAAAACTGTAACTTTGGAAGAGCACTCCTCTCTATTAGAGTAGTTAATTTTATTAAGCGTACAATAGTGGAATAAAAAACTACAACCACTTACAATATTTTGATAAGTGAAAAATTAAAATCATGTAATTAGCATATGTTTTAAGAGATATATATTAAAGAAGAAAGTCGTTGAGTGTCTTCTCGGGAAAGTCGTCGATCTGAAATCTCGCAACTCCCAAGACCGAGCTCTGAGAATTCAAATTCGAAAATCCCGCTCCTCGGATCTTTCGGAGTAATGGCGAAATCTCCAAAAAGGAAAATGGATCCGGGAAAAGAGATTGAGACAATCAAAAACGATTTTGTAAAACTCCTTGGTGCTCGGATTACGATATTCAAAAGCCTCGGGAAATCATCATTTCATCAGCAAGGTCCCGGTCTTATTCAGCATAAAGAGCCAAAGCATCCAAGGCCGTCTCCAGCTCAAGAAAACCATCAAGGTTCAAGAACACACATTATCCCTTAATTCCCACAAAAAATCAAGGAATAAGGGGCAAACAGTTGGAGAAAAATATCCAAGTATAAGATTCTTCCAGCTTCCGGACAAGACCTCAAGTCCCGGGCCCTTGCTCCAGGAACAGGCTAGGGACCGACCTCTGCTATAGGTCTGACCCCCTTGGCCAGACCGACCCTTGGAGCAAAATGGAAATTTTCCGCCTAAGGGAAAACTTCTATTTTTACGATTATGGAAGAGTTCGCCCTATTCCACACCGACGTCTACAACTATAAAAGGGGAGCCCAAACCTTAGAATGAGGGATCGACTTTCAGAGGCTAAGAGAGTAGAGTTTAGGTGGCTAGAACTAGGGTTTATACACCAAACGTTGTAGTCCCGAATCATATACTCAATAAAACATCGCTTCTAGCCTCGATTTCTTGTTCTCTTTCATATCTTCTAGTGTTCCGTAGTACTAAAACGACCCTACACAAAAATACCATAACAGGGACAGTTTAATTTAAGTCTGGGGAGAGGTTTACTGATATGGTTTATTTTGATTCTTACGTACAAGAGAATTTTTAATAAACTACGCTTATCTATGTCAAAGGGACTATGATCTTTATGATTTTTACTTGAATGTCTAACCCCTCTTTAGCACCATTTTAGATTTACTGTTTTCAGATAGTACTAAAGATGCTAAAGCGGATCAACATGTCATCTATATACACTTGCTTAGAATGGTTGAAGGAACCGAAGCTTACCTCAACTACTAAACCTGACACAAATACTTGTCTTGGGGCTTGGTATACATGGGATCGGATACGTCAGACAAGTCTTTGTCTAGATTTATTTTTCACTTTTTCTCTCTATGATTTCGACCCTAGAGTAGTTAGCTTTAGTTTTGTTAAAAAAAAAAATCCGAAAATTATTTCTTAAATAGGATTTAGGATTTAGTTAGGAGGAATCTGACCATGACTTGGTCGCTACAACCGTTAATGCTTGATTCATAAAGATTCCAAAAAGAATACAAACGGGACTTGGAGGCAGCTATAATATTCAAGGCTTGCTTCACAAATAATTCTTGGATATAGGTCAAAAAGAAGTGAACAAAGCTTGGTGGCAACCACCATTAAGTTTTGATTCATGGAAGCCTGTCCAATACTAGTCACGGATCCTGCAATGGAAGCAGACTTTGACTCCAGGGAGAAATTAGAGAGAGAAAAAATAGGAACTAACTTTTACCTGAGAAAGTCCTTGCATCCTGTGATCTATACTCCCAAGGTAAAGCCTGTACTTTATTATTTATGTTAAGAAATGAGGTTAGTAGAGGGGAATGTCAGACAGGATATGTTGAGCTGTGGACTAAGGGAATTTGGTTGCTAAGCTAGGATATTGCATAATGTGCTTCTGTAGTTAGGACATTTAGATGTGGTTTGCAAAAAATGAAGAGGTGATGATTTCTCTGTTTAAAATCTGTGAGTCCCTACTATTTTCAAACCTCTTTCAGAGAGATTATCTGTTGGTTTTGCTTGAGGACAAACAAAAGGATAAGTCTGGGGGAGTTGATATACCTTGGATTTGACCCTTTTTCATCCAAGATATATATATGTTCTATTACCATTATTATTATGTATTCTACTATATTAGGTACGTTTTCAGGTTCAGGAGTTACTTGGAGTAAAGTGATGATTATGGAGCAGTTAGGAGCCTAAAAGACATTTCATCCGAGCTGGTCATTCGAGGTCGATACGAAGAGGAAGATATCGAGCGATGCACATCCAGTGACATCGATTGATGTAGAAGAGATGCCTTTGTTATAGTATTTTGTGTAGGGTCATTTTAGTACTACGAAACACTGGAAGACTTGTATAAAAAGAATAGAAATAGAGGCGGAGAGATTAGAGTTAGGTGATAGAACTAGGGTTCATACACCCAACATTGTAATCCCACACAAAATACTCAATAAACATCTCTTTTGCCTCTATTTCTTTTCTTTATACATAAGTCGTCCTGTGTTCCGTAGTACTTAAACGACCCTACACAAAAATACCATAACCGCCTTGACCAGTGAAGATTAATATCGATCGATGCACATCCAGTGATATCGACCGATGTCAAGACGCGATATGAGAGACTCTAGAACCAGCCGACGCTAAACCCAACGATTTGCTACATTATGAGACTGCCTCTGACGAGTTTTTAACCCAGTAGAGATATATTACTGCCAAAGTGTTTTACGGCAGAAGAGAGTTTTGGTTACCTTTGTTTTCATACTTTCAAAGAGAGAGGAGATAAGATCATAGAGAGATTTGTGATTAGAACTCCATTGTTTTCTATCTATCTATCTATGCAGTTTTGTTTATTCATTTCTGTTATGAATTGATTAGCTATGTATGAGTAGTTCCTTTATTAGATTCAGGGTTCAAATAGGTCAGAGGTATTAGCCCCAAACTATAGATCTGCTAGGTTGTGATATGAATTGATAGGTTGGTTATAATGCTTGTTCTAGCCTTTCTAACTAGGACATGAATCTAGGGATCTGCATGTGTCAAGCATCCTTGAGCATCCAACTCCGAAACCTTAGTCTATCTTGCTAGGAGTACTAGGGAGAACGATAGTAGATCTAGAAAAGTAGTGAGTATATCATCTCGTGCCTAGGCTTAGATAGAAGCGTATCGATCGATATAGTCCATCGACCTTCGATCGATAACGTGAAAGGTGTATCGATCGATATCCCAATAAGATCATCGATTGACACTTTCTTGTGTCAATAAACGAGAGTTGAGACACCAGATTCTAGTTATTTAACCAGTGTAATAATGTGAGAGCCTGATCACTGAGTTAAGCGGTTGAGCTCTAAATTATCACGCAAGCAACCAATAACGCAACTATAGGAATTATAATCTCCAGCACCTGAACAGCAACCCTATGTCTAATACCCTTTCCAACAAGTCACACACCCAATCATATTGTTAGACGAGCAATAGTCTTGCTCATTAGAATTGCAATTTAATTTAAAACATTTAAAACCCAAAACCTTAGTATTAATACATAACTAGATTTAATCGGTTCCCTAGCTCCTTGTGGATTCGATCCCTAAGTACTACAATTGAACCTCTTTTTATGAGAGTAATTCACTCCTTAGGGTAATTTGAGTGGTATCAGTATTCATTCACAACTTACTACAAGGACTAAGACTAGAATGGGTCAAGGAAAGCCGTGAGATCAACCATGTCTTCTTTCTTCAGTTTTATACCAATCTCTTCTTCGACCTAAGGAAGCAAAAGTGTCAATGTAAGGAAAACACAGAGTCCAAGAGACTGCGAATAATACGCTATTCTTTGTCTTTCTCTAAAGTTTCAAGTTTGTCCACGGTTAAAACAAGAAAAGCTCGTAAGCGTTTAGCAGCAGGTCATTTCATTTACGTTTGCAATGTTCAACTCTAAACTTGTCTAGTTTCTTATACTTCCACATAGATCAAAAGGACTTTTATTTAGCATCTTAAAGTTATAAAATCGAAAGTAAAAAGAGAAAAGAGAGAGAGGTGACCTCACGAACTGCAGTACCAACAAAATCACCTTCATCATCATTCAACACCCCATCAGGTAATTCGAGCACAACCTTCCCAGTTGGAACCCTAACCTTAAACAAAAAAAACCTACCACATGACCTTACTAACTTCTACATAAATCATTAACACACACAAAAGTGAATACCTGCTCGGTGAGAAGAGAGAGAGGGAGAGAGAGAGAGAGAGAGAGAGAGAGAGAGAGAGAGAGAGAGAGAGAGAGAGAGAGAGAGAGAGAGAGAGAGAGAGAGAGAGAGAGAGAGAGAGAAGAGAGAGAGAGAGAGAGAGAGAGAGAGAGAGAGATCAACACTCAACTTGCCTGAAATCAGGGAAGAGACAACCGCGGCTGCAGCGACATTAAAGATCCTCAAGACGACGACGACTTTGCTCGGGATCGCTCCCGACTGAGTTGAGAGCCGCCGGAGCAAAGGAAAGACGAGACAGCGACTTTAGATCCAGTCGCTATGTCTTAGGGAGCAGTAGGATTATTTTTGTTATTTTCAATTACTCACTTTAGGATTTTTTGAATAAGCATCAATTAGTAGTAAACTTGAATTGTGGTATCAAACAAAGTGTATTTGTAAAATTTCCCCATAAATCTTTATTGTTTAAAATCATTAATAGTCATATATATCTTAATCACATTATGTAATTTCGTTTATTTTATGTAAGGAAAGAATATATAATAGATTTAGTTTGATATGTCTTATATGAGACCAACATATTTTGTTTTAAAACTATGCTATATATAAGGTGCTCTAGAAGTTTGTGGTGTCCATTAATTACATTCATCTCTTTTTTTGTTGTTCAAATAATTACATCTTACAGTGTATAGTTACCGAAATGTTAGGATTAATTCAAAGTGGAGATATTACGTATATTTTTGTTACCGAAATCTTTATTACCTAAAAGTTATTTTAGGAATGATTTAAAATTAAAAAGACAAGAATTACTTAAGATTAACATTATTTATTACTTCAGTGGTAAATAACTTGTAAAACTAAAAGATGTTTTTATTTTATATCTATACTATTAAAGCAAGATCATATTTTGAAAACTTAGGATTCTACCCTTGATTTTTATCATATTTACAAAACATTAGGGATATCCATATATTTATGGTAACAAATAAATTTTCTTTGCAAACCAAACAAAACCATAATGACTAATTAATTATTCGCATTTACTTTCACTAAAATTTTAGCATATTCATAACAAATTCTTTTTCAACCAGATTTTTCTTTTCGAATAATTAGGTATTTCTAATCATATGAAGTATACTTAATTTTGCGAATAATAAATAATTCAAACTAATATCATTTATTTATGTGATACAAATTAAGTGATGTGTTTTTGTAGTGTATTTTCCTAATCCAGGGGAAAAACAAAATAATAAACTTTCATTTTTACAATTTTATACTAGAGTTTTAATACAGTTGAAAAAAATATATGCATCTAAGTAATAAAAAATTATGATTAAAATTCAAATTTCCAAAAAATAATATTAAAATATACAATGAGAAATATTGTCATTTTTTCAACCTATATAGTAGTGTTTTTATATAGTTGGAACAAGTATATGCATATAAGTAACTAAATAAATATATTACTTAACAATAAACAAAAACTAATACAATATTTTTCTTAAAAAATAACTTCCTCAAAATTAATTTCATAAATATAAATCTAATTTTTATAGCTTATCTAACATCTATGATAATAACGTAAACAATCAAAAATTTTAAATATATATGATTATCATATATAAAACACACATAATCTTATAATTATTTTTTTTTAAATAAAAGAAAATTAATCATGCCTTTTAAAGTGCAGGTCAAACTCTAGTTCATATTTTAATAGATTAGACTAGGATAAGATCCGCGCTTTGCGCGGAATGAAGTTGTTATTTTTATTATGTTTTGGAGAATGAAATAATAGTTTGGTTTCATATAGATTAGGAGTGTTCATTCCAAATATCGGGTTGGTTTTGGTTCGATTCGGTTTTTTTGGTATTTCAATTTATAAAACATAACTAATATTCTAAATATCTATTTACTTCGGTTCGATTGGTTTATATACCATCGGTTTTCAGTTTATTCGGTTATATACCAAAAACATAATTATTTAGTTTGAGATCATATTATAAATTATACGAATTTTGGAGTCGGGTTGTCAAAAATTCATTTTTTAAAAGAATATTATATATTTAAATAAAAGAATTTAAAAAGAAACTTCTATCATCTAATAAAATAATCAAATCTAGAATTAATATCAAAGCTCTAAATTTTTAAAATAAAAAATAAAAAACAAAAAGAAGCATGAAAGAAAAGTTTTTATACTCTTTGTTTATCAAATTAATATGTCTTCGATTGAACATAAATTTTTTTGTTTAAAGATAAAACAAAATTGTAAAGAATTTAAACTAATTGTTATCCATCAAATTTATTATATTTACTTCAATTTAGTTACTGTTAAAATAAAACAAAAATATAAAAAATGATTAAAAAATAAGAAGCCCCAGTAACAATAAATTGTTACTTAATTATAGTTCAAGTGACTCAAATGATTTAATATATATGGGATATATTCAGCTGAAATTTTATAATTGTAATTGTGGACCGAAATCTATTTTGAGTATATGATGAGCCAGTTCGATTTGGGCTTAAAAAAAGTTCTAAATAATTTCAACTAATTGTTATCCATCAAATATGAAAAGTTATAAATAAAAATTCATATTAATATTTTATGATCATTTGTATCTTAATATAACAAAACAAATTAAGCTATTGATCACAAAATTTTCAAAGTGGGATCTTCAAATTTTTAAAATTTATAAACTTTTTTAAAAATTCAAAATATAACATATAAGAAAAAAAAAATGTTTTTATTATATAGTTAATTTGATTGTTTAATATATTTTAATAATATAAAAAAATAAACAGAACTAAGATACAAAAATTGTGATCAAATATTTATTATTCTTGATAATTAACTTTCATATACACGTTAATCATATTAGGTAATTTCGTAGGTTTTTTTAAGGAAAGTGCGAGATTGTTTTTTGTACATCATTTATCAATTTGATAGTTAGTTTAATAAAAAGTGTAATATAAGTTAAGATGGACCAACCTATTTTTCTAAGAATAATATATATTTTATATAGGTATTTATTAAATAATACTTCATAATCATATTGTTCTATGATAATTCATATCGTTTTATAAAAAAATATTTAAATAATTGATTAAAAAAATTTCAATGTGAAAAAATTAATAAGTTTATAATTAATAAATGTTCTTGAAAATTCATTGAAAGTTTTGATAGTAAATATTTATGTAATCTTATATTGTATATATTTTAATCTATATATATTTGTTTTATTAGATTTTATAAAATATATTTTTTTTTATTAAATGATACTTTTTACTCATATGATTTTAAAATCATGTGTATTTTTTTATAATAAATATTTTAAAGTTTTGATCATTATATTTAACATAATAATTTTAATATTTTTAGTCATTTATTGTAGTTTTTTTTAAATTCAAAATATAACATATACGAAAAAATCTTAATTTAAATTTTGTAGCTAATTTGGTTGTTTAATTTATTTTAATAATATAAATTAAAAAAATGATGGAGGAGATATAAATTTTTACCAATTCTTTATTGTATCATTAATTGTCATATATATTAGTTATTTATGGTAATTCCATAGGTTTTATTTCAGGAAAGAAAATAAATAAATTAAATTGGATCATTCAATTTCTCAATTAGTATGCTAATTGAATGACACGTGTAAAATGAAGCTTTTTTAAATACATCAAAATTAAAATAATTATTGTCAAAATGCTTCTCCTTTAATATATATGGGCTGATACAGTCGTCGACAAGTCTCATTGCAAAAATATGGAGTTTTTGACTGATTTTCTGGAAATGATCGGGGTAAAATTTTCTGTCTTTTTTAACTAACAATTTATTGTATTAATACAGCTATAACAATATTTTGCTCACTATAAATCATTTTATATATTGTAACCGCTACACTCAGAAAGAACATCATAACCGATATGAAATCTAATATTATAATAATTACTAGGATCGGCCCGTCTTACGGGCGAAATATGCTTTACTTGCACGTGAATTCGTACATTTTCCTAAGTTTTTGATGTTTACGTGTTCGATTTGCATTTATAAGTTATGTTATATGAATTTTTTGAATCTTTAAGAATGTATTAGGTACAGCTCAAATAAAAAAAATTTGGGTGAGTAGTTGTTCGGAGAAAAGATTATATATGATATGGTTTATTTTGATTACTCTCAGTTGTAGTGCCACGTTCTAATCTTCATCATCTCTTTCTTTGTATATGTTTAATACTATAATAGTAATTATTTTCCTATCATGTA
Organism: Raphanus raphanistrum x Raphanus sativus; assembly: GCA_019705995.1. Taxonomy (NCBI): domain Eukaryota; kingdom Viridiplantae; phylum Streptophyta; class Magnoliopsida; order Brassicales; family Brassicaceae; genus Raphanus; species Raphanus raphanistrum x Raphanus sativus. The sequence goes on from JADEVD010000014.1 coordinate 947,945, forward strand.
ATCACATTCTCTCAACATGCAGTTGAAGTCAAACTGATAACATTTTGAATTTGCATTATTTTCTAGAAAATAGCGTAATGTTGTATGCCAAAACAGTAGCAAAATAAAGCTAACCAAAATAAGAAAACACTGAAACTGCGGAGGATGAAAATTTGCCGATGATTATCCGTAGTCGTTATTCATGGTAAAATGGAACAACCTCAACTGAAAAATTTGAGTCTTCCCCACATGACCGGCAATGAACAAAAGAAGTTGGATGTCTACATGGTTCTCAACACCTGTAGCCTATGGGTTCAAAGTTAAGTCTCACCAAAAGATGTCCAGCCCTGGCAGCTCAAATGTTAGTTGGTTTTGTCATATCCCCCATTGAAGCCCACAAAAACAACTTCATGAGTTATCGGCCACACTAAGCTCTACACAGTACCTGAGAGACAAATGGATCCATATAAATTGTTTGTTGACCTTGATTAGTGGAGGTTTGTTGAAATATAATATGAATATAATGAAAAAAGCTGTGTACTTGAGGAGAAAAGCAGCTTTTGGTAACATCACAACAATGCATGTAAATAATAGGTCCCTAGACCATCTCCACTTATACCTAAACATATATACGTAACTTGCCAATACTCTTGCCAATATTTAGTTCAAACCGAATTCTTTTGCCTAACCAAACATTATAATTTGTAATACATTTCACAATTTTTTATATTACATCAAACAGGCTCAAGAAGACATCAACAATTAACAAACAAACCGTTCACTCCGCAATCCCACCGTTGATTATGCAGCCCTGACATGGAATGAGTATGTATACAAAATTTCAACTCTATCAACAATTATTTACCTTGTCAAAGAATATCTTAACAATGCTGTTGCAGAACAGTTCTATCTATTTCTGCAAATTCAGATGAATGTGGCCCAAATTTGAAGGTGGTATACTAATTGTTGATAACTTCTATTCATAATTCGGTTGATCCAATGAAATCTCTGTAATGAGATCTTTCCATATATAACTTTATCTTGATGCAGATTCCTTATATCTTGCCAGAAACCAACTCCAAAGTAGCCTACATACACACTGAATTTTAAAAGTAAAGCTGCAGGTTTTTGGATCAGAGAAAACATAAAAAAATTCATCAACTTTCAAATCGATTTCTGGATGAGAGTTTACCTCAGATTCGAACACATATGACCTGTAAAAAAGTTGTCGATAAGATAAAAAAGTTAAAGCCAAATAAAATATCATCTCCACATATGACCTGTAAACAATTTGTAAAAAAACAACACAGCCAAATTACATCAACCCAATTCACTAATCAATTAATCTGGTGCAACTATCACCTATATATTTTATTCTTAATCCATTAATATATGGAAAATCATTCCAATATGTAGAGATAGTAATATATGATGCCAGCTTACTTAAAAATATTAATAAAATTAAGATTTTACTAGGTTCTAATTTTCAATATCATTTGTGTCATATTTCCTACATTGGTTTTAATTTTCTTTTTAGCTGGTTTGAACATTGTTTTGTAGGATATTTACAGAAAGTGAGCATGCTTTCTAAGAATGAGTTCTTTTAGTTATTATATGATTCACATAAACATAACATCAATGGTACCTATCAGACTGAAAACCCCAATACAACTAAAGGGCATAGATGATAATGGGTGGAACCCAACATCAAATAAGAAAGCACATAAACAACAGTTTAGAAGTGTAACTGCATAGAAAGCACCAGAGAATGGTTGGTTACAAATTATTTGCACTTAAACCTCGTGGTCAAAGGAGTAATCGTGTCATTTTCCAAATGTGCACTATGGATGCTGACGAGCATTTAAAATGAGCCAGCAAATCCCTGAGATAACTCGTTTAAGCGTCCACTGTTGTGGCTGATAAGTATTTGTTTATGCTTTAGGAATACAAATTTCTACCAAGAATAAAAAAAAAAATTGGGTAATATTTTGTTTGGCTTAATTATAGCTCAAGCTAGTTCGGGGGTATGTAAGTATGAAGTAAGAGTTACGGCTTCTGAAACTGTTGACTTATGTACAATACTGATAGATCATAATATGAAGTAAGAGTTACAACCAATGTTTTCTTTTTGGCTTATGCTGATCTGGAACCGCTACACTCAGAAAGAACATCATAACCGATATGAAATCCAATATTATAATAATTACTAGGATCGGCCCGCCTTACGGGCGGAATATGCTTTACTTGTACCTGAATTCGTACATTTTCCTAAGTTTTGATGTTTACGTGTTCGATTTGCATTTGTAAGTTATGTTATATGAATGATTTAAATCTTTAAGAATGTTTTAGGCGCAGCTCAAAACAAAAAGTTTTGGGTGAGTAGTTGTTCGGAGAAAATATTATATGTGATATGGTTTATTTTGATTACTCTCAGTTGTAGTGCCACGTTTTAATCTTCACCATCTCTTTCTTTGTATATGTTTAATACTATAATAGTAATTATTTTCCAATCATGTAATCATATTCTCTGAACATGCAGTTGAAGTAAATCTGATAACAATTTGTATTTGCATTATTTTATAGACAATAGAGTAATGTTGTATGCCCAAAAGGTAGCAAAATAAAGCTAACCAAAATAAGAAAACACTGAAACTGCGGAGGATGAAAATTTGCCGATGATTATCCGTAGTCGTTATTCATGGTAAAATGGAACATCCTCAACTGAAAAATTTGAGTCTTCCCCACATGACCGGCAATGAACAAAAGGAGTTGGATGTCTACATGGTTCTCAACATCTGCAGCCTATGATTTAAAAGTTCAGTCTCACCAGAAGATGTCCAGCCCTGGCAACTCAAATGTTAGTTAGTTTTGTCATCTCCCCCATTGAAGCCCACGAAAACAACTTCATCAGTTATCTGCCACACTGAGCTCTACACAGTACCTGAGAGGAAAATGGATCCATATAAATTGTTCGTTGACCTGGATTAGTGGAGGTTTGTTGAAATATAATATGAATATAATGAAAAAGCTGTGTACTTAAGGACAAAAGCAGATTTGGTAACATCACAACGATGCATGTAAATGATAGGTCCCTAAACAATCTCTACTTATACCTGAACATATATACGTAATTTGCCAATACTCTTGCTAATATTTAGCTCAAACTGAATTTTTTGCCTAACAATTATTATAATTTGTAATACATTTCACAATGTTTTATATTACATCAAACAGGCTCAAGAAGACATCAATAATTAACAAACAAACCGTTCACTCCGTAATCCCACCGTTGATTATGAAGCCCTGATATGGAATGAGTATGTATACAAAATATCAACTCGATCAGCAATTATTTACCTTGTCAAAGAATCTCCTAACAATGCTTTTGCAGAACAGTTCTATCTATTTCTGCAGATTCGGATGAATGTGGCCCAACTTTGAAGGTGATATACTAATTGTTGATAACTTCAATTCATAATTCGGTTGATCCAATGAAATCTCTGCAATGAGATCTTTCCATATATAACTTTATATTGATACAGATTCCTTAAATCTTGCCAGAAACCAACTCCAAAGTAGCCTACATACACACTGAATTTCAAAAGTAAAGCTACAGGTTTTTGGATCATAGAAAACATAAAAATTTCATCAACTTTCAAATCGATTTCTGGATGAGAGTTTACCTCAGATTCGAACACATATAACTTGTAAAAAAAGTTGCTGATAAGATTAAAAAAAGTTAAAGCCAAATAAATTATCATCTTCACATATGACCTGTAAACAAATTGTAAATAAACAACACAACCAAATTACATCAACCCTATTCACTAATCAATTAATCTGGTGCAACTATTGTTAGGGAAAAATATCCCGGTATTGTTTCGTCCAGCCTCCAGGCAGAACTCAAACACCAGGGTCCCTTAAATCAGACATCACGGGTGCTTGCCCAAGTGATCTTCCGACCAGGGTCCCTAAACCCCGAAGAAGGGTCCCTAAACCCTGTGATAGGGTCCTTGAGCCCAGATCCCCGGATCTTAAAAATAGAGACCACGGGTCATTGCCCGAAGGGTCCTCCAGCTAGGGTCCCCGAACCCCTCCTTTAGGATCCCTGAATCCAGATCTCCGGATCCCATACATTTATATAAACCTCGGGTCCCTACCCGAGGGGATCTCCAAATAAGGTCCCTGAACCTTTCTCCCTTCCGACAAATGGAAAACTTCCGACGAGGAGAAATCTTCCATATTTCCGAATATGGAAGAGTTTAACCTAATGAAGGCGGCTGACAGGCGACTATATAAAGAGATCTACTACCCCAAACAAGGAGAGACACTTTTTTGGACTTGGAGACGAGACTCAGGCAGCTAGGGTTAGGGTTCATACGATTATACTTGTAATCCTTGCTTGTTCATAATAAAGATCTCTTCAAGTCTCTCTTTTCCTTCGAATCCCTTTCAAAAATACCTCAAATTACATCTTTAACTTCCCGAGGAGACGTACCATCCGTTGTTCCGTAACGATCCAACCTAAAAATCCCCTAACAGTTTGGCGCTAGAAGGAGGGGAGTAATCGAAACTACGTGATGATAGCAACGGGTTAATATGACCAGCCACTCGTAGCTGTTCAAGAAGGAATCTCGCCTCAGGGCTCGTTTATCAACCTGCCTGGTCAAACAGGCAGCTCCGCCAAAGCTGATTCTCCGCAAGAAGAAGCCACCTACGTCATATCCAGAGGACTGGATATGTACAACATAGACCGTCCAAGTTACTCTACCGTAAACGCCGGATATATGTTGGTAGAAATTGAGCAGCGGCCTCCCGAGGTCGACGAAATAAGTATCACACCCGAAGAACGAAGAAAAGTCTTGGCACCTCACCATGACGCCCTTGTCATCTCGCTCCCTGTAGCAAACTGCCTAATCAAAAGAATACTGGTAGACAGCGGTAGCTCCAGCAACATCATCTTCAGAGCAGCTTATCAAGATCTGGAGTTGGAAGAAGATGCCCTAATTCGTAAGGCAACCCCCTTAATAGGGTTCAGCGGAGAGGTCAAGCAAGCCACGGGAGAAATCTTCCCCCCCATCTACGCCGAGGGAATCAGTCTCCTCACCAGGCTCCTCGTCATCGACTGCTGATCCTCTTATAATATGATCCTAGGCAGAGCGTGGATCCACGAGATGAGAGCGGTGTTGGGCCCAAATATGGCCCGTTAGCTGACGATAGAACCAAAAAGCAAGTACTGGCCCGTGATAAAGCCCAACGCGTATCGGCGACCTTAGCTAAGGTTTAATACGAAGTTGTAGGCTGGAAGCTAAGGGCAATCTTCGAAGAGGTCACGGTGAAGAGGAAGCTCACATCATAACAGAAGGAGCGCAGGACCCGGTCAAAGGGAAGCTGTTGCGAATTCCTCAACAAACGGAGAAGATCTCGGAGATCAGTTAACTATAATCAAGAGAAGTCCAAGGCTATAAAAGGAGAAGGTCGAAGACCAAAGAGGGCCCATTCAACCCTTATTCACTTTTACGATCATTCACCTAATCTTTTAAACATTTCGTTATCTTTGTAATCACCAAGAGAAACATCTTTTGTAATCATTCTTTATCACATTATATCAAATTCATTCTACAAGTTATTACGGGATTCAGCCCACGTAATCTTTCCCTAACCTTTTCCTAAACTTAAACCTGACCTAAAATCAGGAAGTGAATTTAATCCCTTATAATTGGCGCCGTCTGTGGGGAAGAAACAATCGAATCCCTTACTCTAACTTGAGGATGAATCCTACCGATCAGACAACGAATCCGTCTGACCTTAACCTCCCGATTCAGAGCGATGGCTCACCGAACGATGGAGGCTCTAGTCTCGTAACTCCGGAGCCTCGACGTGGCGATCACCGATCTGGGCAACAGCCTCCGGCTAGCACTCGAACGAGCCAGACTGCCACTGGAGCTACTAACCCGAGATCATCAAGTGTAACTGCCCCCGGCCTTCCAGTTACCGAGAATCCTCAGCAGTAAGCCACTCCGAATCAAACGGAGGCTCAGCTCTCTGAGATTCGTCAGATGATGATGCAACTAGTAGACAAAGCTCAGGAAAATGAGCGTACAATGCATCAGCTAGCTGTTCGGCAGCAACGATTCGAAGAGATAACTAGATCTCTAAACACAACAACTCAACCACCGCAACATCAAACTCCGGGGGTCACTTTCCGAGATCGATTGACCGATCCCTTGTTTCCCCGAGGACGTTTAGACTTTTCTCCTGACAGCACTGTTCCGGAAGGACGGGGATCTGCTTTCCAGACACCTCATACTGGGACAGCTCCCGCGTTTAACCCACCTATCACCAGTGCTATGGGAAGTAACGTAGCGACAACCAGCTCCACACCCAGTCAGATTGCTGACCGGAGCACTCGCCTGCCTCCTCCGCCGCCTGTTTTTAGGTCCGGAGCAGGAGTATCCTTCCCGCCCGGGGGCAGAACATCAGCTTCTGTTTATCAAACCAAAAGCTCAATCCCGAATGTGGACGGGTATCAGAAGGCAGACTCCGATAACCCAAGAGCTGGTGAGCAACTTAGCCCACCAACTGCATGGGAAGATGAACCAACACGTTTCCGTCAGGAACCTGCCCGTCGGATACCTAATGACGACCCAAATGTCCTTCCCTTAGAAGGACCTGACGCTATCCGTAGATATATGGAACGAACTCAGGCAGCTCTCCAAAAGTTGGGAGCTCAAGTCCACAAGGCAACAAGCTCAGCTCCCGAAATCGATAGCTTGATTGAAGAAACCCATGGGACTCCATTCCCTGACAGAATTGCCAGCTCTTACATAAGAGATACCCGAAAAATTAGAATTCCCGAGTATGATGGGACCTCTGACCCAAAGGCCTACTTAAGAGCTTTCCGATTAGCTATCGTGAAAGCCCATTTTACACAGGAAGAATGTGAAGCAGGTTACTGCAGGACATTCGCAGAAAACTTGGTTGGAACAGCCCTTGAGTGGTTCTCTGGTCTCGAACCAGCCTAGATAGAAAGTTTCGATCAGTTAACTAATGCCTTCATGAAGCAGTACTCGACCCATATCCTGAAGCAACCCTCTGAGGCCGACCTCTGGAAGGTCAGACAAGGAATGGGGGACTCGCTACGAGTCTACATCGAGAAATTCATTGCAGTAAGAACTAAGCTCTCGAATCCTAACGACCAAGTCGCCATCGAGGCCCTTAGAAGAGGTCTGTGGTATAAATCAGATTTCTGGTCAGAACTAACACTCAATACTCCTCCAACTATCGATGATGCTCTTCACAAAGCCACTAGATATATTACTTTGGAGGAAGAGACAGCTGCACTGGATAAACTCCACAAGAAACCTCAGAATCACTCGAAAGGTGAATCCTCCGAGGCAAAGGGACCTCATAAAAGGGAGAACCTCCGAAACAATCAAACTCAGGGAGAACATTCCTATGCAATCGAGGAGGACAAGGAAGAGAAACCTGTCGCCGCAGCAAACAAAACTCCCTGGTCAAAAGGCTTTGATAAAAACAAACGTTGCTCTTATCACGATCGAGAAGGGCACTCAACTGAGGAATGTTGGGACCTCCAATGACAACTGGCAGCTAAATTCGCAGCCGGAGAAATAAAGGGCGTGGACCTTAAAAAGCCACCGCCCTATCAGAAAAGAGGTCCCAGAGACACCTCTCCAAAGCGCGAGAGGTCACCTGAGAAGGAGACCGATTCTCCACCTCCAGCTCCCAAGAAAAGAGTCGATATGATTCTTGGAAAATTCCCCCAAGGAAAAAGTCTACAAGTCGAAGCTCTCTTGAGCAAACCGTCCCCTCAATCGAGCCCCGACTCGAGGGTGAACTGTATCCTCGGAGGATCAGATATATGTCAAGACTCCGTCAACTCCATTAAGAATCACGTACGGAAGGCTGTGTCTAACACTGGACCTAAGCCTCCCAACCCCGAGTCCAATACTAAGATTTCTTTCTGGGAAAGCGAGACCTCAAACCTTGACAGACCTCACGATGATGCTCTGATTGTCACCCTGAACATCGCAGGATACGAGGTGCCTAAACTCATGATAGACACATGAAGCTCTGTTGACCTTATTTTCTACAACACCCTAAAAGGGATGGAAATAGATGACTACGAAATTATTGGCCAAAAAGCTAATCTTGTAGGCTTCTCCGGAGAAACAGCTACCTCATTGGGAACTATCAAGCTCCCAATCATAGCTGGCGGAATAATGAAGGCGATCCTAGCAAGACCCTGGATTCACAAAACGAAGGCAGTAGCCTCGACTTATCATCAATGCGTGAAATTCCCAACACCTGAAGGGATAACTACCGTACATGGTAGCCAGAAGATATCCAGGATCTGTTATTTGGGAGGATTTGAAATCCTCAAAAAGTCCCCCCCCCCAATAGCAATTACAGATCCAGGAGGGTCGCGAAATGCAACAAAATATTCGAGGTCCCCCTAAGAACCTCACCGAAAAAGTTTGCATTGACGACTCAAATCCTGAAAGACAGGTGAACATCGGATCTGATCTACCTCTTGAGACAAAAAAGGAGCTCATTGACTTCCTGAAAAGCAATGTCAAAACCTTTGCATAGTCCACCAATGACATGAAAGGTATAGATCCGAACGTCACCCCCCATAAACTGAAGGTAGACCCCACTTTCAAACCGATCAAACAAAAGCGTCGCAAGCTGGGCCTCGAAAAGGCTCAAGCTGTTAACGACGAAGTTGACCGACTTACGAAAGCCGGGTCCATTCGAGAGGTACACTACCCTGACTGGTTAGCTAACCCGGTAGTTGTAAAAAAAGAAAAACGGGAAATGGAGAATCTGTGTAGACTTCACCGACCTAAACAAGGCCTGCCCTAAAGACAGCTTCCCGTTACCTCACATCGACCGCCTGGTTGAAGCAACAGCTGGCCATCGACTCCTATCCTTCATGGATGCCTTCTCAGAATACAACCAAATCATGATGGATCCTGAGGACCAGGAGAAAACTGCATTCATAACCGAACGAGGAACCTATTGTTACAAGGTTATGCCATTCGGGTTAAAGAACACAGGAGCTACCTATCAGAGGCTAGTAAATAAGATGTTTGCTGGGCAACTCGGAAAAACCATGGAGGTCTATATTGACGATATGCTAGTCAAATCCTCAGCTGGAGAAGACCATATCTCCCACCTAAGGGAATGCTTCGATATCCTCAATAAGTACGATATGAAGCTCAATCCCACTAAATGTACCTTCGGGGTACCCTCAGGCGAGTTCCTAGGCTACCTCGTAACTGAAAGAGGCATTGAAGCCAACACGCAGCAGATAGCAACCTTCCTAGAAATGCCGTCACCTAAAACAACCAGAGAGGTACAGAGATTGACTGGACGAATCGCAGCATTAAATCTATTCATATCCAAGTCCACCGATAAGTGCCTCCCATTCTACAAACTTCTAAGAAATAATAAGAAGTTCTTATGGGACGAGAAATGTGAGGAAGCCTTCAAACAATTGAAAGCTTACCTCTCTGAACCTCCGATCCTATCCAAACCTGTAGTAGGAGAGCCACTGTACCTGTACCTCGCCGTATCGACTGCTGCAGTTAGCGGCGTGCTGGTACGAGCGAACAAAACGAACAAAGACCTGTCTATTACACCAGCAAGAGTCTGATAGATGCCGAAACAAAATACCCTGCAATGGAAAAATTAGCGCTAGCAGTCGTAACAGCTGCCAGAAAATTACGACCTTATTTCCAATCGCACTCGATCGTCGTAATGACCTCGCAACCATTACGAATGATATTGCACAGTCCCAGCCAGTCAGGGCGATTGGTTAAATGGGCCATAGAGCTCAGTGAATACGACATCGAGTATAGACCTCGAGCAGCAGCGAAGGCTCAGGTCCTTGCCGATTTTATCACTGAGCTAGCATCCGAGCAATTAGACTCCGAAATGGAATCTCCAAAGTGGAGCCTGTATGTCGACGGAGCCTCATCAAAACAGGGCTCCGGTGTCGGTTTAAGGCTGACTTCTTCAGAAGGAGAAACCATCGAGCAGTCGTATAGGCTCGGATTCAGCGCCTCAAACAACGAAGCTGAATATGAAGCACTAATCGCAGGGTTGAAACTCGCCCTAAGCCTCGGAATTCGAGAGCTAAACGCTTATAGCGATTCACAGCTAGTAGCTAGCCAGTTTCACGGAGAATATGAAACGAGGGACGAAAGAATGGGGGCATATCTCGAAGTCGTCCAGAATCTCACTAGGCAGTTCGACAAGTTCGAGCTAACAAGGATCCCACGAGGAGAGAACTCCTCAGCAGATGCGTTGGCTGCTTTAGCCTCCACATCAGACCCTCGTAAAACGGATCATACCCGTAGAAGGAATCGAAAATCCGAGCATCGACATAGCTACTAAAGCTGAGATAGACAACAAGCCAAAAGAGCAAACTGAAGGTACCTGCCCCGAAACGGTAGCTACCCAAGTTCTCACAACATTCTGGTTCCCAAAAGCCAAAATACATAGCCTTAAAAAGCATACCTCCGGGAACATATCCAAAACACGGTGAGCGACGATAAAAATGAAGGTATTCCCCGAAATTCAGACTCCCGGGAGCTAAATCCTATGAATACCTCCAGGGGCACAATCCAGACCTCGGACCCAATAATCTGTAGAGTCAAAACCAGAAGTCGCTCAGCTCTCAAAAATTCATCTAGGGGCACCATCCAGACCCCGGAGAATAACAGAGAAATTGGAGGTATTCCTCAGAATTTAGACTCCCTGGAGCCTAATCCTACGAATACCTCCGGGGGCACCACGACACCAGATCCCGAACAGGAACCTCCCTCGTCTCTTCACAACAAAGTTGTAGGGAGAGAGGATTGGAGAATACCAATCACGCAATACATCCTGGAGGGAAAGACTCCCCCCAATAAATGGGAGGCTCGAAAGCTCAAAGCATTAAGCGCGAGATACTGTATAATCGAGTCCGTCCTCCACAAACGAAGCATTTCCGGACCTTACCTAAAATGCGTCCATGGCCTCGTTGCTATGAGACTCATGAAGGAAATGCACGACGGCTCCTGCGGGAACCACTCTGGAGGTAGAGCTTTAGCCATCCGAATCAAAAGGCAGGGCTATTTCTGGCCTACAATTATTGCAGACTGTGAGGTCTACTCTTCCTCATGCGACAAATGCCAGAGGCATGCACCGATTATACACCAACCTGCGGAGAAGCTATCCAACATATCCTCCCCTTACCCATTTATGAGGTGGTCAATGGACATCGTAGGACCACTAGTAGCATCAGGAAGTGGAAAGAAGAAGCTATGCTTCCTCTTAGTCCTAACAGACTACTTCACGAAATGGATAGAGGCTGAAGCTTTCCAACAGGTAACCAGATTCGAGGTCGAACGATTTGTGTGGAAAGATATCGTGTGTAGACACGGCGTCCCATATGAAATCGTGATTGACAATGGAGGACAATTCATATCCCACGACTTCAAAATATTTTGCGACAAATGGAATATCCGCCTGACCTTCTCAACACCTCGACGCCCTCAAGGAAACGGCTAGGCGGAGGCTGCTAATAAATCAGTATTAGCAAACCTCAAGAAACGCCTCGGAACCCAGAAGGAACTCTGGTCAGAAAAGTTACATGAAGTACTGTGGGCCTGTCGAACCACCCCACGAAAGGCTACAGAGGAAACCCCTTTCTCCTTAGCTTACGGGATGGAAGCTGTCGTCCCAGCTGAAACCATTGCTGGTAGCCTCCACCGGGAACTCTGTACGTCCGATCCTGTAGCTAATGACCAGCTCCTGACGAACAGCCTCGATCAAATCGAGGAAAGACGGGACCGAGCTCTGATTCACATTCAAAACTATCAGCAAGCAATGGCACGACAGTACAACTCCAAAGTCAGGGCCCAACAGTTCGCTGTAGGTGACCTAGTACTTAGGAAAGTTTTTGAAGGAACCAAGGAACCAGATGCTGGGAAGTTAGGAACCAACTGGGAGGGTCCTTACCGGATCATCCATGTGGTACGACCTGGCGTTTACAAGCTCCAAAAGGTGCGAACCGGGGTACCTGAAATCAGATCGTGGAACGCCACGAATCTTAAGAGATATTATCATTAGGTACCTAAATTTCCTTGAACTACGTTAGGCTTGATCCCTTGACTGGGTACGTAGGCAAATCCATCATGAGTGCAGCCCCAACCTCATTTCAATACTCTGTTCACCAAAGGGGGCATATGTCTGATTAAAATCACATAGCCCAAGCAGCAATTGTATGATTATTATGATACCGTGTACTCTATTATCAATAAAGCAATTATCCTCGATATCTCGACTCTTTAACAATTCAGGTCCCTATAAACAAGGACCTAAAGTCTTAAAACCCTTCGGATCAACTCAGGTCTCCAAGCACCTGGAACTAAGGTCTTAAAATCCTTAATAATCTTGGAGGTCTTAAAATCCTTCAAACGAAATCAAATTTCATAGACTTAAGCCTAAGGTATTAAAATCCTTAGAAACCACCAAGGTCTTAAAATCCTTCAAACAAAATCAGATCTCCACGGATCTGAACCTAAGGTCGTAAAACCCTCAAACAAAATCAGGTCTCCACGGATCTGAACCTAAGGTCTTGAAATCCTTAACAAAATACAAAGGTCTTAAAATCCTTATCAAATCTCAAAAGGTCTTAAAATCCTAAGCAAGTCTAAAGGGTCCTAAAATCCCACAAACGAATTCAGGTTCCCATGAACCACTCTCAAAAGAGAGCCCGAACCGAACTCAGGTTCCCAAAAACCTTGAGCTAGCCTCGATATTCCAAGAATTCCTCTTAAGGAACTAAAGACAATCCAAGTCTTCTAGACTTATCATAAAACCCGAGACCTAACTTCGAGGATTCACTGAACCTCCTAGTTAATAACCGAAATACATTTCCTATCAAAACTCTTAACAAAGTTCTAATTCATCCAGAAATGATTAAGTTAAATCAAAAGACTTGAAACAAAACTGAAAACCAAGCTTTGATAAATAGAGGTTTAAAGGCCTCCTCAGGCCAGCAAAGGTTCAAAAGACCTTAACATAAACAAAGGTTTAAAAGCCTCCTCAGGCTATAAGTCTTAGAAATGTGGGAACCGAAATTCGCACTGTCGATTTTAGTTAAGTTAATCGAAGGAAAACTAAGTAAACCTAGTTTTCCCTGAAGGCTCGGATTCTCTGCGATAACCAAACGAAATTGATAGAAAAAGCAACGTAGCGGAAAACTTGCACTAAGGTGTTTTATTGAATAGATGGTACAATATTCTTCCGAAAAAGGGAAGTAGAGAAACGCTGAAGCGAAAAAACGACGGAAATAAAGGAGACAAAACGTTCTAAGCTTTGCTCCGCTAGTCTAACTCCTAAGTCCTAAGCTAGCAAGAATTCTCTAAGTCCCTAAGTTTCGGATTTGCTCTCTCTCTGAGATTTTTGCTCTGCCCTTTCTTCCTCTCCCAAGGCTCCTTTATATACTCCTCCTTATGACGGTCTAACCTTCTTCTGGGCCGCAGGGCGGGCTTCCTTCCATTTTCGTCGGCCTCCATGCTTTTCGGGAAACTTGACATTTTATCCTTCCGGAAATTTAACATTTATCTTGTTATGTAAAGATAAACGTAAAATCGTCATATCTATCTTAGATAATCGTAAACGGACTGTCCGATCGTGTTTGGTCCCTTTTGGGCCGTTTCCAGGACTACCGTGGTTTTCTACGATCTCTCCGGAAGTTCTTCATTCGTTCGTAGAGTTGAGACGAGTGGTGTCTCAAGATAACCATCGCTGTTTCGTACGAAGAATTTAAGATCTTCCTTCCTGTCGATACTTTACGAGTTTCCGAAGTTTTCCCGACGGTCCTAGATTGGAGTAAGAACCGGAGTTTCGTATGCGGAATCTCAATGATTCGTCCTGCGAAGACTTGGGAAAGACTCGAAATACAGACTTCCGATGGCCGGGGACTGGGATTCGTGTACGAAAGATCGTCATCCGAAGACCCGAGCCAGCACGGGGCTAGCCGCCCGGCGGCCACGGCCAGCACGGGCGCTAGCCGCCGGCGGCCACGGCCAGCACGGGGCTAGCCGCCCGGCGGCCACGGCCAGCACGGGCGCTAGCCGCCGGCGGCCACGGCCAGCACGGGGCTAGCCGCCCGGCGGCCACGGCCAGCACGGGCGCTAGCCGCCGCCGGCCACGGCCAGCACGGGGCTAGCCGCCCGGCGGCCACGGCCAGCACGGGCGCTAGCCGCCGGCGGCCACGGCCAGCACGGGGCTAGCCGCCCGGCGGCCACGGCCAGCACGGGCGCTAGCCGCCGGCGGCCACGGCCAGCACGGGGCTAGCCGCCCGGCGGCCACGGCCAGCACGGGCGCTAGCCGCCGGCGGCCACGGCCAGCACGGGGCTAGCCGCCCGGCGGCTACGGCCAAGGCCAGGGTCGACTGCTCGGCTCCTTCGGTTCACGGGTGTTCGCGTTCGTTTTTCGGAAGGTTTTTCGTATGACAAATAGACTTAGCCGTTGATTTCGAGATAACCGTTTTTGACCCCAACAGTTAGCCCCCCAGCATGCAAGATGCGGGAGCGATTTTGTGTGCGAAAGATTTGAAAATCGAAATTCTCGGCTAGGAATATTTTATTCCGAAAAACTCTACCACTTTTGATTTCTTATAAGTAGCACCTCATCTCCCTCTCATTTTTCACTCACTCCCTTTTCTAAATTTTCAGAAAACATGGCTTTCTCTCCAAATGAAAAGAAGGATTCCGATGTTGAAATGAGTGAAGCCAACCAGGCCTCGCCGGCGCAGGATACTCCTGCTCTTACGCAGACGTTCGTCGAGGGGTTCAGTTCTTTTCAGGAAAAGATGGAGCGACGCCGTGCCGAGATGGAGTCTAGCGTGGCAGGTCCTAGTGCTACTTCCGTGGTTCCGACTCCCGGATCCGATGTCACTTTAACTCCGGATCCTGCGGCCTTGGTTCTTGGACCCGATGTTACTCCAGTCCCGATCTCCACACTTCCAGCCTCTGGGCCCGATGTCCCTTTGCTTGCTGGAGAAATTGTTGTTTCGGAGCAAGCACCCGATGTCCAGGCTCGTCCGGAGGGTTCTCCTTTGGCGCCGATAGTGGTTTCGGAGGATGCGGTGGAAGTCATGCCTCCTCCTCCAGAGAAAAAGAGGGAGATCGTCTTGGGACTTCCTGCATCCAACGCTGTTCCACCATCGAGGGGACGTTCAAGATCTGGGGCTGTCGGATCAGCGAAGAGAAAAAGGTGTACTAGGAGCGAGGAAGGCGAGGTTTCGGCGAGATTATCGCAGCATCGCTCCAAGGTATTTTGTGAAAACCTTTTTTCCTTTGCTATCCCCATGATTCTTACATTCTCTCGCGTGATCAGTTTGTGTCGTTGATCGACGGGATGCTTGGAGATTGCGGACTGGAAGTTACACGCTTGTCCAAAGAGTTGGATTCGTCGCGGGAAACTCTGAAGCGTACCGAGGCTGCGCTTCAATCGATTGAGAGCACTCATGCTGCCCAGACATCATCGCTTGAAGCTAGGATCAGCGATCTCGAGCGTGATCTGGGAAAGACTGTGAGCTCGCTGCTCAAAGCGAAGGAGGAAAAGAAGAGCAAGTCCTCGGAAGTTCGACGTCTGAAGCGGCGGATCCAGCGCTTTGAGGAGACGGGAACTTGCACTGCGGTGGAGCTTGCCGGCCCGTCATCCTCGGGTACCCTGGTCCCGGGTTCGGAAATTCCAGAGGTCCAGGATGCTAGAGTTGCTGCGGACAAGGATGGTGAGGAAGTCGGCGAGGGCAATGGCGAAGCCGTTCTTGCTTTGGGTGAGTCGGAAGATGAAGGCGGTGTCCCGGAGGACGCCTAGGTTGATCAATCCCTGAGGGGATTTTTATTTTGATTGTATTTTGGCCGTTGGCCATCATGTATGGTTTCGGGACTGGCCGTTGGTGGCTTTGAATCCCTGCCCCTTTTTAGGGCGCTGTATTGAAGTCGCGGCAAGCGTTTATAAAATATTTTGTGTTTTTAGAACTTCTGTTTGTCGAAGTTAGAGGGGCAGGGTGTGAGTTGTCGTCTCATTCCTGCCTCCCTGATGATCACCGTATCCGTAGTTTGTACAAAGCGAGATTTTCCTGCGGTTTACGATCTACGCGAAAATTCGTGGAAACGTACAGACTTGAGTGAAGAGACAAGTTTTGGGATCTCGCGTCGTTGACGCTTTGCCTATGAGATGTTAAGATACCAGCAAGGCTGGGTTTAGGGCACGACCTAGGTTTACTCTCAGACTGAGGCTGTGCGATGACAAATCGGCTTTCGTTTTGCCTGTTCGTGATTTTAACCTGATTCGTACCGTTTTAAAATCCGCGAAGTGGTATCGGCTTATATGATTTGTATGGGCACGAATCGAGCTACTTCCTTTACGAAGTGCTGAACCAAATTTGGATTTTTTGTATAGCGCGCTATGGGATCCTTGTCGGATGTAAAAGAGCCTACCCTTAGGTGGCTTGTCTGTTTAGGACGTTAGAGTTCGTTTGTTGTGATCAGCAACAACGATATGATGCCGTTTAGAAGGCGTGTGAAAGTTCTAATCGAAAAACGGATGTTCGAGCACGAAGCGACGTCTCGCAGTGCTTTGAAGTTTGTTTTTCTTATGCCATAGAGGACTTATGGGCTTTTTAGAAATCGCGGAATGTTTCCGGGCGATAGTTTTATGGATACTGGATTCATTGTTAAGGCCGTTAGGCGAATTGATTGTGGAAAGTTTTCGAAAGTTCGGTTTTTTCGAAAATTGCGGGGGCGTGCGGGTGTACGCACCCCACTCCCCCCTTTTTGAATCGGGGGGATAGCTGAACCCACCGGTTGGCGAGTTGCCTACGTACCTCTTTCGAGGATCAAGCCAGCTCGTAGTTCTGTTGTCCACGTTTGCGCTCTAGTGGTAGTATTTCTTGAGGTGCATAGCATTCCAAGTTCTCGGGATTTTTACGTCTTGCATGTTCGCGATTTGGTACGAACCTGGTTGGACGACTTTTATGATTTTGTATGGTCCTTCCCAGTTTGCTCCCAGTTTTCCTGCGTTTCGTTCAGCAGTGTTTTGGAAGACTTTTCGCAAGACCAGTTCACCCTCTTTGAATCTTCGATGACGCACGTTCGCGTTGTAGTATTTTGCGGCGGCCTGCTGGTAATTTTGAATTCGGATGAGGGCTTGGTCGCGACGCTCGTTGATGAAGTCAAGATTATCCAGCAGCATGGCATTATTCAGATCTTCCCGTTCGGGAAGAAATCTCCCCCGTACGCCGGGGAATTCTACTTCCGCCGGAATCACGCATTCTGCTCCGTAAACGAGAGCGAATGGAGTTTCCCCCGTTGCTCGTCTCGGAGTGGTTCGATGAGACCAAAGGACCCCTTCGAGTTCTTCTGCCCACCGTCCTTTTTTGGCTTCCAAGCGTTTTTTCAATCCGTCTAGGACGGTTTTGTTTATGGTTTCAGCCTGTCCATTGCACTGCGGGTATCTGGGAGTAGACTTGTTAAGTCGTATTTTCCATTTTTCGCAGAATGCCTCGAATCGAGTGGAAATAAACTGGGACCCGTTGTCCGTTACGATCTCGTATGGGACACCGTGTCTGGTTATGATGTTTTTCCAAACGAAGTTCTCGACTTGCACGTCTTTGATACTTGCGTAGGATTCTGCTTCCACCCATTTTGAAAAGAAATCAGTGAGGACCAGCAGGAAACGTTTTTGTTTTGATTTATGCATTGGTCCGACGATATCCATTGACCATCGCATGAAAGGGTACGGAGACGAGATAGAAGAGAGGATCTCGGCGGGCTGATGAATTGTCGGGGCGTGCCGCTGACACTTCTCGCATTTCCGAGCGTACTTCTCGCAATCCTTTACCATAGTTGGCCAGTAGAATCCGTGGCGTTTTATTTTTGTTGCGAGAGACCTTCCGCCGGAGTGGTTTCCGCATGATCCGGAATGAACCTCTTCCATGATTTTTCTCGCCTTCTCTCCTTCTGCGCAAGTCATAAGAGGTCCGGAGAATCGCCATTTGTAGATTTCGCCTTCCACGGTTACGTATCGTGCTGCCTGGATTTTTATTTTCCGGGCTGCCCATTTCTCCGCGGGTAGGGTACCATCTACGATGTAGGCTTTGATAGGTTGTAACCAGGGAGCGTCGCAGCCATAGTCTGTTTGGTCTGCGTCGTCTTCCGGTTGATCTTCGTTTTCTTCCGGGTCTTCGATCTGTGTTCTGATCAGGTTGGCGATCACCGGCGGTCCGATGCTTGGATGCTCTATGAATTCGACGGGAATTATTCTCTTAAGCCCTGGATCCGAGCTTGAGGCGAGAGCGGCTAAAGCGTCAGCTTGGACGTTTTCCGAGCGGGGAATCCTGGTTAGCGCAAATTGCTGAAAATCGTGGGCCAGGTCTTGGACGACCTTCAGATATGCGTTCATCCTTTCATCCCTTGCTTCGTATTCTCCGCTGAACTGGTTTGCGACTAACTGAGAATCGCAGTAAGCGTGAATGTTTTGGATCTTCAGCCCCTGGGCCAGTCGCAGGCCCGCAATTAGCGCCTCGTATTCTGCTTCGTTGTTGGATGTATGAAAATCCAAGCGGAATGATTGCTCGAGGATTTCTCCTGTCGGCGAGGTGAGCCGGATCCCGATTCCAGATCCTTGCTTGGTCGAAGATCCATCGACATGGAGATCCCATGTTGACCCTGGATCCTCGTTAATCAAATCCGTCGTGGGTAATTCTACCAAGAAGTCCGCGAGTACCTGCGATTTCGTGCAGGTCTTCGGACGATATTCGATATCGTACTCGCTTAGTTCGATCGCCCACTTCGCGAGTCTACCAGACTGGCTTGGACTGTGTAGAATCGTCCGTAACGGAAAGGTGGTAAGTACCACGATGGTATGAGATTGGAAATACGGTCTAAGTTTTCTTGCCGAAGTTATGACAGCGAGTGCCAATTTTTCCATCAGCGGATACCGAGTTTCGGCATCTAGTAATGTTTTACTAATGTAGAAGACCGGTTTCTGTTCTCCGAATTCTTCTCGAATCAGGACGCCACTGACTGCTGATGTGGATACTGCGATGTAGAGGAACAAGGGCTCTCCGACTACGGGCTTTGCGAGGATAGGAGGGGTGGCCAGATACTGCTTCAGCTGTTGGAAAGCTTTCTCGCAATCCTCGGACCACTCGAACTTTTTGTTCCCCTTTAAGGTTTCGTAGAAAGGGAGACACTTATCCGTGGAGCGCGAGATGAATCGGTTTAAGGCCGCGACTCGTCCCGTTAGCCTCTGGACTTCCCGCTTGGTTCTCGGGGAAGCCATTTCTATCAGTGCGTTGATTTGTTTCGGATTGGCCTCTATTCCGCGGAATGTTACGAGGTAACCGAGAAATTCTCCCGACGCCACGGCGAATCTACACTTTGATGGATTGAGTTTCATTTTGTGCTGGTTCAATCTCTCAAAGCATTCCTCTAGGTGGACTACGTGATCGCGTTCGTCAAGAGATTTTACCAACATATCGTCGATATACACCTCCATGGTTTTTCCGAGTTGCTCGGCAAACATCCGATTGACGAGTCGCTGATACGTGGCAAGTGGTTCCTGCACGGGCGCTAGCCGCCGGCGGCCACGGCCAGCACGGGGCTAGCCGCCCGGCGGCCACGGCCAGCACGGGCGCTAGCCGCCGGCGGCCACGGCCAGCACGGGGCTAGCCGCCCGGCGGCCACGGCCAGCACGGGCGCTAGCCGCCGGCGGCCACGGCCAGCACGGGGCTAGCCGCCCGGCGGCCACGGCCAGCACGGGCGCTAGCCGCCGGCGGCCACGGCCAGCACGGGGCTAGCCGCCCGGCGGCTACGGCCAAGGCCAGGGTCGACTGCTCGGCTCCTTCGGTTCACGGGTGTTCGCGTTCGTTTTTCGGAAGGTTTTTCGTATGACAAATAGACTTAGCCGTTGATTTCGAGATAACCGTTTTTGACCCCAACAAGAAACAAATGAAACAAAAGCCCATTGGGCGGAAATCCTAGAAACGCATGAAAGAGCCTCAGCTCTTAAACCTCCTTTTCACTTGAGCTCTTCTCAGCTCCCTTGTCAACCGGATCATCCTCCTCATCAGGAACCTCTTCCTCCATTTCCTTGTCGTCATCTCCCGGGGTGGCTTCAACTGGGGCTGAGCAAGAACCCACCAATCCCAAATTAGAACCGAACTCTCCAGAAAAGGAGAGATTAAACATATTAACCTCAAAAGTACCTGAGCTCTCAGAGAGTTGAGGAAGAGGGAGCTTGCTGATCGAGAAGTCCGAGACCTGAGCCTTCTCGTACGCAGCAACAGCCTCTGGCATCATAGCCACCAAGCGAGCGTACTCATCCTCAGCACTCTTAATCTCGTTGTCCAGCATGTCTTTCAGGAGCTCAGTATTGGCTTGAAGCTCTTAAGCATAAACCAGAAGATCGACTTCATCCTTCTTCTTGGAGAACTTCTCCTTGACAGAAACCAGAATCTTGTTGTAAGCATCAGCTACCTCCCTCTTTCCTCTCCGGACGGCTAGCCTGACCTCAGCTTCCTTGTTCTTCTGGCTGTTCTGGGATGAAGCAATCAACTCTTTGACCTGGTACTCGGATATCTTTCGGGCAGCATCCAACTCCCCAATCTTCCTGTTCTTCACCTGGATGTCAATCGCTTGGCTCTCGATCGTCCCTTGCTGAACATCAGCCTTGGAGCCAAGTCTCTTGACCTCAGCTTGAAGTTCCGAGATCAGAGCCCGAGTCTGGTTGAGCTCAGTCTTGGTGGCCTTGACCAGATCAGTAACCTGAGCCAATTCTTCAGCGTGGGGGCATTGTGCACGGTGTCCTCAAGCTTGAACTGAGCCCTGTTAATAGCACCAGCCAGCTACAAAAACAATGATTTAGTGAACATCTTCCGAAAAGGATCAAGCTAAAAAGTCGAAATAAAATTCATACCTGACCCATGTAATGGGCAATCTCAACATACTCATCCTTATTCGTGAGGTTGGAGATCGAGGGGAGGGAACACCCGGTTCTCTTCATATGCCTCATCAGCGTAGCCAAACCCCATGAATCATCCAAAACTGACCCAGGCTTCGAGTGAGCAAAGTTCCAGCCAACGGTTCCCCCTCTAGAAGAGGAGGAGGAAGACCTTGAAGGTCTGTCAACCTGGCCGGTCCTAGACCTCTTGTTCTTTGGAGGCTCAAATTCCGGAGGATCCTTCGCCATTTGAGGATCAGCTTCCGTCACAGGAACCTCGGAGGAAAGACCAACTTCCTGAACTCTGGGCTCCGAAGGACCAACATCTTTAGCAGGAGCAGAGCCTCCATCATCGAGGACTTCCTTCACGGAGTCGAGGAAGGATCCTCCTTGGTTCTTATCGCTCCCTCGAGAGGAGCTGGCAGCCTTGGTCGATCTACCCCTGGAACGGAACGAGGGCTGAATAGGCATCTTCTGTGACTGAGTCTTTTCAGAGGTACTAGCTCCAGACGAGACTTCGAATACCGAATCACCTTCAGAGACTAAATCATGAAGAGAATCATTAATCTCACAAAGCAGATTCGAACAATGAAAACTAGAAATTAATAAATGAAGGTTACCTTCTAAACCAGTAACCGTTACTGAGCCAGGAAAGGACGCCTTGTATCGTTCAGGGAACCTAGCTGATCCGACTCTCGTGGTAGTGTAAGCTGCCCAGGTATTGAGGCTGTGCTGCAGCTTCCGGTGGAGAGCTCTAGTAAGTTTGCCGGACAACTTGATAGGGTCCTTAATCTCTGCAAAAAAAAAGAAAAAAGAATCAAAGACAGTTAGCAATTCATGATAAGCAAAAATAAATATGCAAACACATCCCTAAAATCCTAACCAGAAATGTCAGACCAAGAGGTCCTGAGGTCTCGGCCTACAGGAACCGTCGAATGGTCGATCTTGACATAAAAATACTTCTTCCGCCAGTCATCATCACTGGCCGTAAATTTGAAGACGCCTAGCCCTGGACGACAGGGGAGGTAGTAGGTACCGCTTCCGCCATCCTTAGAAGTACTCTCCTTTATCGAGAAGAGACTCATCAGCTCGGTCAACCCCACGATAACTCCTTCTTCATTGGCCCTAGTGATGAATCCGTTTATCACTCGGATAACCGAGGGACAAAGTTGGCGAAGGGCCAGTTGATAGTTATCTAGGAGATCTAGCAAGAGGGTGGGGAGAGGGAACCTAAGGTGGCACTTGGAGATGTATTTTTCATGAATACAAAACCAACCCTCCGGGACAGTTTTTTTCAGGAGTTTTGTCGTCAGTACAAGCCCTGGCTAAATCACTCTTGCCGTGAGCTTGGACGACGAATTAACGACATCCTGGTTCTTCAACAGCGAGGGAGAATGAGGACCAAAGGAGGTGCTTTTGCCATCTTTCTTCTTCATCCTCTTGACTCTTGCTTCGATCGAGTCTTTAGCTTTCTTCTTCTTGGCGTCTTTCATCTTTTCTCCGGCTTCTTGTTTAACCTTCATAAGACGAGCACCGGAAGCAGAGATTTGAATTTCGCCGGAGCCTTCTTTTTGACTCATGATAAGTAAAAGGGGAAAGAGAAAGGAGGTGAAAAGGGAAGAATCGAGTTGAGTTGAGCAAGAACGGATTCTCTAGAGAACTTGGGGATGAAGAGCAAGTTCGATCAAGAAACAGAGATAAAAAAAAAAAGAACACGCAGTAAAATAAAGGAGAGGAGAGAAGTTACCTTGGAAACCGTCGGAGGCGTGGAGAAAGTGGAGAGGCAAGCAGTTAATACTCTCAGCTTTATATCCCATCACGTCTCGAAAATCGGAAACCACATTTCAAACTCTCCTTAAAATCTAAACCGTCGATCTAATCGAAGAAAGACTGCAGCCGTCCGATTAGGCAGGAATATATATGGTTGAGATAGCCAGTAATCATTATCTCAACAGGAAGATCTAGTCTGGGCAGCTAGGTCTAGCTCCCGAGAATAACGAAGTCTAATCTCGAAAGCTGGGGGCAACTGTTGGGCCCAAATATGGCCCGTTAGCTAACGATATAACCAAAAAGCAAGTACTGGGCTGTGATAAAGCCCAACGCGTATTGGCGACCTTAGCTAAGGTTTAATACGAAGCTGGAGGCTGGAAGCTAAGGGCAATCTTCGAAGAGGTCACGGTGAAGAGGAAGCTCACATCATAACAGAAGGAGCGCAGGACCCGGTCAAAGGGAAGCTGTTGCGAATTCCTCAACAAACGGAGAAGATCTCGGAGATCAGTTAACTATAATCAAGAGAAGTCCAAGGTCGAAGACCAAAGAGGGCCCATTCAACCCTTATTCACTTTTACGATCATTCACCTAATCTTTTAAACATTTCGTTATCTTTGTAATCACCAAGAGAAACATCTTTTGTAATCATTCTTTATCACATTATCAATACAAATCAAATTCATTTTACAAGTTATTACGGGATTCAGCCCATGTAATCTTTTCCTAACCTTTTCCTAAACTTAAACCTGACCTAAAATCAGGAAGTGAATTTAATCCCTCACAAGCGGTCCCTTCGACTCTCCACCAGATGGTCAAATTCCCTACTCCTCAAGGCATCAAAGCAATTAAAGGAGATCAAGAGACCGCCCGCCATTGCTATCAGGTCGCCTTGGCAGGACAAACCAAAGAAGCAACGCCTCCACAAGCCAAAATCCAAGCTCCACACACGGAGGAACCTGAAGTTGAAGACATGGATGACGTACCCCTAGTCAAAGGCGACCCAACTCGCAACCTGAAAATTGGCTCCAAGCTCACTGAAGGCATTAGAAGAAGGCTGGTCAATTTCCTCCGGTCCAACTCCGACTGTTTCGCTTGGTCGCATCTGGATATGGCTGGAATCGATCCCGAGATCATCATGCACCAGCTGCAAGTGGACCCTTCGCATCAACCCGTGAGACAGAAGCTAAGGAAGTTCACCCCTGGAAGAGACGTCATAATCAACGAAGAAGTCAAGAACTTGCTAGACGCTGGATTCATCCGGGAGGTGCAATACCCTGAGTGGCTAGCCAACGTCGTCGTAGTAAAGAAGAAGAATGGAAAGTGGCGAGTTTGTATAGACTTCACGGACCTCAACAAATCCTGCCCAAAGGACCCCTTCCCATTACCGCATATCGACAAGCTGGTCGACGCTACAGTGGGCCATCAACTTATGAGTTTCACGGATGCCTTTTCCGGTTATAACCAGATACTCATGCATCCCGAGGATCAAGAGAAGACATCCTTCATGACGTCACGAGGGATCTATTGTTACAAGGTCATGCCCTTCGGCTTGAAGAACGCCGGATCAACCTACCAGAGGCTGGTCAACATAATGTTTGCAGATCAAATAGGAGAAACCATGGAGGTCTACATCGATGACATGTTGGTGAAATCCTTAGAAGCAGAAGACCATATCTCGCACCTACAACAGGCCTTCTCCACCCTCCGCTAGTTTAACATGAAGCTCAATTCGGCCAAGTGTTCTTTGGGTGTCAGCTCCGGAAAATTCCTAGGGTATATAGTGACTCATCGTGGCATTGAAGCTAACCCAGATCAGATCAGAGCCATTCACTCCATCCCTTCTCCTAGAAGCGTGAAAGACGTACAGAAATTGACCGGCAGAATGGCAACTCTGAGCAGGTTTATCTCACGACTTTCCGACAAGTCTCATGCTTTCTTCGACACACTTAAGAAGCCGAAGGATTTTAAATGGACCAGGGAGTGCGAATTAGCCCTCGAGGAACTGAAGACCTATCTCACTATGCCTCCACTCCTGTCCAAACCCCTTCGCGGTGAGGTCCTACTGCTTTATCTTGTCGTTTCTGATCATGCAGTCAGTGCGGGTCTAGTCCGTGAAGAGGGGACCAAGCAGCTACCGATCTACTATGTAAGCAAAACTCTCTTGGATGCAGAAACCCACTACAGATACCTGGAGAAATTAGCCCTGGCTCTAATGGTAGCTGCTCGGAAATTGCGACCCTACTTCCAAGCCCATCCGGTGGTAGTCGTCACCTCCTTCCCGATAAAATTAGTCCTTCATAAACCTGAAGTCTCCGGGCGATTAGCAAAATGGGCCGTCGAGTTAGGAGAGTACAACGTGATCTATAGACCGGCTACAACAATCAAATCCCAAGTCCTAGCAGACTTCGTGGCGGAGTTTTCCCAGATCTGCTCCCATCTCTCGAGCAAGAGGTACGCCTGCAGAAAGAATCCAAAGAGGAAGGAGAATGGACTCTCTACGTAGACGGATCTAGTAACGTTTGAGGAGCAGGAGTAGGGATCGTACTCATATCACCAACGTGGAACACAGCCTCAAGGGCTGTAAGGTGCAATTTCAAAGCAACGAACAACGAAAGCAAGTACGAAGCTCTAATCGCAGGATTATCGCTCGCTCACCAGCTAGGCGAAGAAAACATCCAAGTCTATAGCGACTCCCAGCTTATTATCAACCAAGCGCAGGGGGAATACCAAGCTAAGGACGACAGCATGATACAATATCTGGCAGTCGCTCAACGCCTCATCAACAACTTCAAAAGCTGTAAGCTCACGCAGATCCCCAGGAAGCAAAATTCGCAGGCCGATGCTCTAGCTAACCTGGGATAGGTGATATACCATGGATTTTACCCGTTTTTAACCATGGTATACTAGTATTTTATTATATATTTAATCTGTTTTCTAGCATGTTAGGTATGTTTTCAGGTTCAGAAGCATTTTGTGAGAAAGTGATGTTTTTGGAGCATTTTGGAGTACAAGAGATGATACACCCGAGTTGACCATTTAAGACTAAGTAGGGAGTCAACATTGCGATTACAATCGATCGATACTCATCCTGAGTTGTCGATCGATGTAGCTGAGAAGATCCGCGTACTAGAAGATTATAATCGATCGATACACATTTAGTGTTGTCGATCGATATCAAGGACGAAATGGTTTAGCCGACTACTTCACCAAGACTTCACCAAATTACGAGATTGCCCCTGACGAGTTTTTAACCTAATGGAAATGCTTAAATACTCCTGCTAAGTCTTTTTGATGGCAAGTTTTGGAGAAACCCTTTGAAGCTTGAAGCTTTTCACAACCAAAGCAGAGAGTGTGAGAGAGAGACTAGAGTTTTATTTGTTTGAGAGAGATTGGAGAGATTTCTCATCTCCTTTTGTATTTCTACTTTATTCTATCTATGCAATTCTTTCATCTATCTATTGTTATGAATTGCTTAGCTATGTCTGAGTAGTCTACTTGTTAGATCTAGGGTTTAAATAGGTTTGTGGGATTAGCCCCAAGCTATAATTGCTAAGTTGTGATACTCATCAAATGGATTGTACCCTATGCTTGTTTTAGAGTAGCTAACTAGAACATAGATCACTAGGATCTTAGATTATCTTGAATTATCCATTTGAGCGATGCCTGTTTCCCGTTGAGAAGAACGACAGTTCCTCCTTGAGACCTTGCGGTCATATTCGCTTCGCGCCTAGGCAGATCTAGAAGCCGTCGATCGATACCCTACTGGTAAATCGATCGGCGCCGCGAAAGGTGTATCGCTCGATATCTCAAAAGGATATCGACCGACTCTTTTTCTGTGTCATCATGCGAAAGGTGTGGCCAGAGATCTAGATATTTTAACCAGTGATTCATTCACATATGTTAAGCGGCTGAGATCTATAGTATCATGCAAGCAACTTATTAAAGCATTTATAGAGATTATAATATCCATTCCTGAATAGAAACCTATGTCTAGCACTCTTTATCCCATTTAAACAACCATTCATATTGTTAGTTAGAGCAACTGCCTTGCTCAATTTAGGATTTGTTATTTTCATTTCTATCATAGAAACCAACCTTGCCTAGGATTGATTAGTAGATTTTATTTAATTGGTTCCCTAGCTCCTCGTGATTCGATCCCTAAGTACTACAGCTGTACCTCTTATTTGAGAGAGTAAGCTCTACTGGGTAATTTGAGCACTATCAAATTTGGCGCCGTTGCCGGGGAGCTTTGATCGCCATTAGATTTAATCTTATTAATCTTAGGTTTTTCTTTTACCCCCTTTCTTATTTAAATTTTTCTTGTCTTTTCAGGTACATGCCCAGCAGTACCAGAAGCAACAAGGGAAATCAACTATTATTCTCAGAGGATCATGCACACTTGGAACGCTCAATCCGCAAATACCTACGCTCCGCATCGATCGACAGAACCGCATTACCGTCGACTGATACTCACGTTCAATAGTCGACCGACACTCAAACAGCACCGTCGACCGATACCGTTCACCGATCAACATCGATCGATACTTCTAATCGTATATCGATCGATACTTCTAATCTTATATCGATCGACACTACTCCGCGAAGCATGGTCGCGATTGTCATTCTCACGCAGGGCGAGAATGGAAACCTGTATGACCAAGATGGTCATCTGCGTAATGCAACAGGTCAGAAGCTAGATGCACATGGAAACATAATCCCTGAAACTGAAGCTGAGGCTACAGGAGAAGCTCAAACACGATCGTTGGCAGACTATAACCGTCCAGACGAGTACTACACCAACAGATCAGCTATTCGACTTCCAGAGATACAGAAGCCGAACTTCGAGCTCAAGCCTCAGTACTACTCTCTCGTGTCTCAGATACCTTATTCTGGCAATCACACGAGCATCCTATGGACCATCTGGAGAGGTTCGAGGATCTTATCGCTGCTATTCGTATGGATGGAGTCCCCGAGGACTACCTACTCTGCAAGCTCTTCAAATACTCACTGATTGGAGAAGCTTCGCACTGGCTCAAGAAGCTACCTACAGGATCACTGACATCCTGGGCCGACATCAAAAACGCCTTCCTGCGTAATTTCTTTGATGAGGCACGCGCTGAAGACTTAAGGAGCAAAATAGCCACTTTCGCGCAAAAGCCTAGTGAGACTTTTAAAGACGCGTGGATCAGATTCAAGTTCTTCCAGCGAGACTGTCCACACCATGGATTCAATGAAGTGCAGCTGTTAAGCACTTTTTACAGAGGTATCACCTTAAGGTATCAGATGGCTCTTGATACTGCTAGTGAGGGAAACTTCAACACTAGGAATCCAATAGAGGCTGTGAGACTTATTGAGAACCTAGCCAACAGCAGCAGCACCAAGAACACTGACTCTGACAAGAAGAAATCGGTTGCAGCCATCGGTGAAGACCAGATGAATGAAGTCAGAGCCAAGATAGATGCTTTACACGCATTTCTGGGACAACCAGTCTGCTCAGCTGAAGAAGGAGAGGCTAGAGAGGATGATACAGAGGAAGATGTGAACTACATTGGAGGTACTGGATTTCAGAGATATGGAAACCAGAGTGGAAACATAAACTTCTTTGGCAGTAGTCAGAAAAGTAACTACAACCAGAGTTCACAGTATCAGAAACCCTTCACCAACACAAGGAACTACGGCAACTCAGCTTACCAAAACCCACCGCCACCCACCCAGGAGAGTAAGTTTGATGCCATGATTGATAGAGTTCTGGAAGGTCAGCAGAAGCTTACAGTAGACTTCAATGGGAAACTTGAGACACAGATTGTCCAGACTGAAGACTCTATCAGGAGGATTGGAACTTCTAAAGAAGTAGGGGAAGGAAATAGGAAACACCACGTCAATGCTATCATAGATGATGATTTCTGGCAAGTGGTGAAACAGGAGAAGCTACAAGAAGGAAACTTTGAAGTAGAAAGTTCGCTAAGTCTCGGTGGATCGCAATGGTGTCGATCGACACCAACTAGTCCACATCGATCGACATCGACGATGTCTTTTCCGGATATGCTTGCAGACTGCAACGTGGTTAGGATATTGACACATGCTGAATTCACGGCTTCTCATCCATACCCACCCACCCACACCTACAAAGATATTGACCGACGAGACGAGCCACTCATCGATCGACACAATGAAGAGAACCGTATCGATCGATCCTATTCTCCACCTATCGATCGACTCGCACCTTTAATATACCGAGTGCAACTACCATCGATAGACAGCAACCGAATCAATGCACTCAGACCCACACCGAAACCACAAGCTACCCCTACCGAAATAACTAGTAACCCTTCAGACACTACACCTACATCAGATGGAACTGAAGGAAGAAGGTTAAGGAGTCGGAAGGAGAAGATTCCTAAGAACCTTAAGAGGGAAGCTAATGAAAAGGAGATTGATGGTTTCACTAAGAGAGTTATCGGAATCCCACCAGAGAAACCTTTTGAGGAGGTTTATTTCACAAAGAGATTGTGGATGTTTTTCAGAGAAACAAGGGAGACTGAAACTGACATTAGGAGAAGGTTTGACAACGTCAGAGAAGAGATGAGGAAAATGATTACTTTGCTAAAGAAGAGTGATCCTGGGAAGTTTGCAATACCCTGTGTGGTACAAGGTATTGAATTTCCTCACGCACTATGTGACACTGGTTCATCAGTCAGCATCTTACCAAAGGTCATGGCAGACCATCTGAGCCTGCAAGTAGAGCCTTCACCACAGATCTTTACTTTCATGGATTACTCTCAGAGAAACTCTGGAGGCTTCATCAAAGACCTAGAGGTGCACATTGGTGATGCTATCGTCCCTGTGGATTTTCATGTCCTAGACATCAAGCTAAATTGGAACTCTTCCCTCTTACTTGGAAGAGCATTTATGGCTACAGTAGGAGCCATATGTGACATGAAGACCAACATGATGTGCTTGACTATGATAGATCCAGATATCCACTACGACCCTGTCAAGCTTGACAAACCACCAGCCAAATTAGTGGTAAAGGAAGATGATACTGGTATCATCGCAGTTTGTCATTGTGAAGTTGAGTACGAGACAGAGTACTCGGGATCGATCGACAGTACTTTAACGTCATCGATCGACACATTCAAGTCAGAGGAGATCGACAACAACTATGGAACATCGATCGACAGAGACCCACCGGATGATGAACTCGATCTACCAGATCATTGCTACCCGAATTTCGCCATCCCACCCAACCGAAAGGAAGATGATTACTCAATAAGGAGTTGGGCAGATAGCGGATTTCATGAGAGTTTTGCAGTAGACATAGCCACCTCTTCCCACAGTGGAGACCACAGTGAAGACTATGATGAAGACTATTGGAAAGAGAAAGCTTGGGAAATCTACTTGGAGAATGACAGAATTGCACCACAATCGATCGACAACAAATGCCCACCATCGATCGATTATCTACTTCATCCAGCAAAACGACATCGTCCATCGATCGACATTGCCAGTATAATATCGATTGATATTAACACGGACGACTTAAAAGACAAAATCGGAATTTCACCGATTAGGGCAACACATGGGTATAAAAGGTTGACAACTCAAGACACGAAAATTCAAAAAATTTCACCTTCTACCCAGTAGCTTCCAGCATTCAGAGATTCATCAATGGAAGACTGCAACAACATGTTCAATCGATCCAACCGTGCAGCTAGACGTGCACCATCGATCGCCACCACCACACACCCATCGATCGACACCTTCAACAGAGCTCAACCGAGATGTCATGAACCTTATGATATCAGGAACGTTTCACTAACACCTGATGAATTTGGAATTTTCAGGGACACAGATGGCTATGCAAGAGCTATGGATGGAAGAGTTCTGCACATAACCAGAGAGGACATAGCAGACATCCTCCAAGTTGCCAATAGACCAGAAAACCTGTTCACACAGCAACGTAGCCATCCAGACATCCTAAAACACGACCAAGACAACCACAACACCAACACAAGGGAGGATACAGTTCCTCAACACTTCGGTCAACCTCGACATCCACAATCGATCGACATCGTTTCAACACCGTCGATCGACGGTGGATATTCAGGATCGATCGACAGACCGAGAGTCCGATCGCCCGACAGACGATTGGAGTTTGGACGACGTGCCTTCACTACCGATGGATCCAGGAGATTCAAGTGGGAGGCAAAGGATGAATATGGTGTCTACAGAGATGAGTTTGGTTATGCTAGAGGAGTTGATGGTGAGATCATCCATGTTACCAAGGAGCAAGTAAAGAGACTTTTGGATAGAGCATCCCTTTTTCACAGAGGTTGCTTACAACTTCCAATACACACACGCCCTTACCATGCGTACACACCACCACCAGTGCCCTACAGTAGAGAGGAGGTGGATGATATGGTGATTGATGTATGGAGAGCTCAGGCGCACCTTGAGGCTAACATGCGCACATTGGTGGAAGACACTTTCCAGCCTTTGGATGTCAGTTACAAAGAGTTCCAGAATGATATGGCTGAGATAAGAGTGGAGCTTGGAAACATATTGACCACGCTTGAGAAATAGGCTACGCCACCAGTATCGACCGACAGAGTACCTGTACCATCGATCGACATCGGCAAGACTACATCCATGGACCGACCAGAATGTTCATCACCTAAGAAAGATGAATGGGAGGTTGCTTACATCAATACACGGATTGGAGACGTCTACAGCCCTCTCAACAACAACACCGAATGGTTAAGCAAGAGGATTGATCTTCTACAGAAAGAGTTGGATACAATTCGCCAGAATGACCAATCTCAGAATGCTACTTTCCATTGATCGACACACATCCTTCGTCGTCGATCGACACGAGGTTCGCAGAACTGGAAGATAAGATGAAATCGTACATACGAAAACATGAACTCTTCAGTTCACCTATCCTGCGATTTCAGGCCACAATGTCACAGCAGCTGAACGAGCTACATAGGAACATGAGCATTGTTCACAATCATCTTGGCCTTTGTGACAACACGGAAGCATCGATCGACAGGCCTCGACCAACATCAATCGACACCGAACCACCACCAGCGAAGAGAGCAGGCACTCCAACAGCAGTTGATGAACTTAAACTTGAGCTGTATGAGGCTATGGATGCCATGGAAAGAAGACTCAATGGGACCTGTGATACCATTGACTACACTGTTAACGAAAGGGTTAACAGCCTCTGCAGAACTACTCGCCTCATGAAGGGCAATATTCGTGCTCTGCAGTACCAAGGACAGTGTTCACAGTCGATCGACACAATGGATGCTGAGTCGACCGACAGACCCCTCAGCGAAATGACCGACGCGCATCTCGTAGCATCGATCGACACCGAGTCTTTAGCAGACCGAGATCAGTTTATTTTGGACAGGATCGATGCATTACAGAGTGAGCAGAAATTATTGTCCGTACACACCTACCAGACCATCGACAGGAAAGTTGACAAAATCGAATACATCGAGAATTCTGTGAGGAAACTTCAAGATACAGTCCTCCAGATAGATAAGAAGCAACTACAAGCGGATGATGCCACAAGAAGCTTCATCGCCACATGGTTCAATAGTAGGAAACACAAGATTGATGACTGCTGTCCGGCAGTTAGCAGTTTCTGCACCCCATGAGTCACTCACCTACCACAGTCAAGCTAAATGACTATAACCAAGCGCTGAGTGGGAGGCAACCCACTATTAGGTTTTCTTTTTCTTTATTTTATTTTATTTTTCTTTTTGCTTTTATTTTTTTTCTCTTTTTCGAATTTATTTTGCAGTATTATTAGATCCAAGTAGAATGATAATTCCATCGACCGACATTCACCATTCATATCGCTCGACAACACACGACCATTACTAACGATCGACGTATACCACTACGAATCGATCGACATCTTGTCGATCAGGTTTATTCATTCTAACTTGTTATATTTATTATGTTTTATTTTATTTACCTCACCACCGGATGTTACACTGGGACAGTGTAATTTAAGTCTGGGGGGGAGTTTACTAATACGTGTTTTTATTTTGTTTTTTTATTTAAATTGTTTTTCAAAATTATTTTCGTATAAGTATTAAATAGGAACATTGATATGGATTTATATTTGATTGTCTGGCCACTCTTTAGCACCATTCTAGATTACTGATTGCAGATAGTACTAAAGATGC
Source organism: Raphanus raphanistrum x Raphanus sativus (assembly GCA_019705995.1). Classification (NCBI taxonomy): domain Eukaryota; kingdom Viridiplantae; phylum Streptophyta; class Magnoliopsida; order Brassicales; family Brassicaceae; genus Raphanus; species Raphanus raphanistrum x Raphanus sativus. The sequence continues at coordinate 980,929 of JADEVD010000014.1, forward strand.
TAAAGTGGATCAACTTGCTATCTATATTCACTAGCTAAGATTGTTTGAAGGAACCAAAGCTGACCTCCAACACTAATATTGACTTATTTGCTTGTCTTTGGGCTTGGATATCACTGGATCGGAATCCTCTTACAAGTCTGGAAGGTAAAAAAGTCTGTGTGTTTCTGGTTCCCTTCCTTCGCTCTCTTCGGCATTTCGAGATCTAAGTTTATGTTATAAAAGATTGAAATGATTTCTTGAGAAGCAGAGGGATAGGAGTGTCTCCTGCGACCCCAGTATTCTAAATCTCAAGGATGATCACACCTTGTGGAAACGAGGGGTAGGAGTGATTCCTGCGACCCCATTATTCGCTACACTTTGTCAAAAATGTATGAGTTACAATGCAAATGTCAATGAGATGGACTAGATGACCTATGTGGCATCGAAACCTGTTGAAATTGAAACTAATAAGAGATTCAGTGAAGAGAGAAGAAGGGAGAAAGGAATCAGGGAAGACTACCTGTGTGTTCAGATACTTGTTTGAGTTGAATCCATGTGTTCTTTGATCGATACTCCCAAGGTAAAGCCTGCATTTTATTTTATGTTAAGAAATGAGGTTAGTAGAGGGGAATGTCAGATGAGAATTGCTATGTTGTTGACTAGATGAGTTTAGTTGCTAAGCTAGGATAAGGCATGATGAACTTCTGTGATTAGGATGTTTAGACATGAATTGCAAACCCATAGAGTGATGACTTCAATATATTGAATCCTTGAGTTCCTGCTATTTCCAAACCTTTTCCAAAGACTACTGTTTTTGCTTGAGGACAAGCAAAGGAGTAAGTCTGGGGGAGTTGATATACCATGGATTTTACCCGTTTTTAACCATGGTATACTAGTATTTTATTATATATTTAATCTGTTTTCTAGCCTGTTAGATATGTTTTCAGGTTCAGGAGCATTTTGTGAGAAAGTGATGTTTTTGGAGCATTTTGGAGTACAAGAGATGATACACCCGAGTTGACCATTCAAGACTAAGTCGGAAGTCAACATTGCGATTACAATCGATCGATACTCATCCTGAGTTGTCGATCGATGTAGCTGAGAAGATCCACGTACTAGAAGATTATAATCGATCGATACACATTTAGTGTTGTCGATCGATATCGAGGACAAAATGGTTTAGCCGACTACTTCACCAAGACTTCACCAAATTACGAGATTGCCCCTGACGAGTTTTTAAGCTAATGGAAATGCTTAAATACTCCTGCTAAGTCTTTTTGACGGCAAGTTTTGGAGAAACCCTTTGAAGCTTGAAGCTTTTCACAACCAAAGCAGAGAGTGTGAGAGAGAGACTAGAGTTTTATTTGTTTGAGAGAGATTGGAGAGATTTCTCATCTCCTTTTGTATTTCTACTTTATTCTATCTATGCAATTCTTTCATCTATCTATTGTTATGAATTGCTTAGTTATGTCTGAGTAGTCTACTTGTTAGATCTAGGGTTTAAATATGTTTGTGGGATTAACCCCAAGCTATAATTGCTAAGTTGTGATACTCATCAAATGGATTGTACCCTATGCTTGTTTTAGAGTAGCTAACTAGAACATAGATCACTAGGATCTTAGATTATCTTGAATTATCCATTTGAGCGATGCATGTTTCCCGTTGAGAAGAACGACAGTTCCTCCTTGAGACCTCGCGGTCATATTCGGTTCGCGCCTAGGCAGATCTAGAAGCCGTCGATCGATACCCTACTGGTAAATCGATCGGCGCCGCGAAAGGTGTATCGCTCGATATCTCAAAAGGATATCGACTGACTCTTTTTCTGTGTCATCATGCGAAAGGTGTGGCCAGAGATCTAGATATTTTAACCAGTGATTCATTCACATATGTTAAGCGGCTGAGATCTATAGTATCATGCAAGCAACTTATTAAAGCATTTATAGAGATTATGATCTCCATTCCTGAATAGAAACCCTATGTCTAGCACTCTTTATCCCATTTAAACAACCCTTCATATTGTTAGTTAGAGCAACTGCCTTGCTCAATTTAGGATTTGTTATTTTCATTTCTATCATATAAACCAACCTTGCCTAGGATTGATTAGTAGATTTTATTTAATTGGTTCCCTAGCTCCTCGTGATTCGATCCCTAAGTACTACAGCTGTACCTCTTATTTGAGAGAGTAAGCTCTACTGGGTAATTTGAGCACTATCAATAGGCTCTCCAAACGCAGACTCAGATAAGTATCCCTTTGCTGATACTTCAATGGCCGGCGACCCTCGAACCCTCATGCGAAGAAATAACAGCCATTGAAGAGGAAGAAACCTGGATGACTCCAATAGTTCGATATCTAGAAGACGACAATCTCCCAGAGGATCGCAGTGGAAGCAGGAGAATCAAAAAGAAGGCCGCCAGGTATTGCCTATCTCGAGGGATACTATATCGCAGGTCCTTCGCCAGACCGTACCTCAGATGCGTTACGCCTAGAGAAGCTGCCAGGATACTGGTCGAACTGCACGAAGGGGATTGCGGATCCCACTCCAGTGGAAGGAGCTTGGTGCTAAGAGAAAAGAGAGCAGGCTACTACTGGCCCACGATGGCTGAAGAAGCCAACAAGAAGGCAAAATTCTGCGACCAATGCCAGAGGCATGCTCTGATCCCCAGATTACATCCAGAGAACCTCAAAACCATAAGCTCACCATGGCCCTTCCGAAAGTGGGGCATGGACATAGTAGGAAAATTCCCTACAGCGCCGGTGCAGAAGGTCTTCATCTTGATAGTAACAGACTACTTTTCCAAATGGGTCGAAGCAGAGGCACTCAGCCGGATTACAGATGTGATAACACGCTTCGGAGTTCCAAAAGAAATCATCACCGACAATGGACCCCAGTTCACAAGTCATAACTTCAAGGAGTTCTGCAAGGACTGGGGCATCAAACTCTCCTTCGCCACACCGCGGCATCCTCAGTCCAACGGGCTAGCCTAATCTACAAACAAAACCGTGGTGGACATGCTAAAGAAGCGGCTGGAAGGGTCCCAAGGAAATTGGGCCGACGAGCTACATGGAGCCCTCTGGGCCTACCGAACCACTCCAAAAACGGCAACCCAGGAAACCCCATATGCACTCGTGTATGGAACTGAGGCGATAATCCCGACGGAGGCGCATGTAAGAACTACAATCTCGGGGACAACCTCCCAGGAGGAGAACCACGAGTTAATGTCCCTGAACCTCGATCTGCTCGACGAAAGAAGAGAAGCTGCTCGACTAAGAAACTGGTCATACCAGCAAGAAGTCGCCAAAACCTACAACAATAAAGTGAGAACCAGAACCTTCCAACAAGGAGACAAGGTTCTACGACGACCAGAGAAAACAACAGGAAAACTCTCACCCGCGTGGGAGGGACCCTTCAAAATATCGAGGTACGAGGAGCGGGGGCATACCGGCTACAAGATATCCAAGGTAAAATTCAACCAAATTGCTGGAACGCTCTACATCTGAGAATCTATCACTTCTAAGTTATAGCACCTACTATTTAAGCACTAGGTTTTCTACTTATATGTATGCTGAAAGTCTACGGACCTGGTTATTATAATTAGATAACAACGACTATAAGATAGAATACCATAGTCCTTAAAGGGGCAACTAGCAGGGTCAGGTCAAAGAGACCTTCAATCCCGACCAATCTCCAAATGTCAGGTATTTCCGATATCCCTCAAAAACTTAAACAAAATGGGTATGATACTTTAAGGCAAGAGTGGGTCTAATCAACCAGAGTGTGCTTGTCAATACTACCTAAAACCCCTGTACAGCCACGGGCGTATCGGGGTCCCCTATGCAAGAGTACTGTAACACCTACGGGTTAATTCAGGGAGTGTGCATATTGCAAAAGTACTGCCACGGCAGGGAGCAATCTATATATCCTGATTCTCCAGACGTGGAAAACAGTGTAAGACTGGCATGATGGTCTTCACCACACCAGCACAAACTTAAGACTGAGAGTGGCCTACTGCAGAAGGCAGAGTGCAGCACGGGAACTCGGTAGTGACCAGCTCTAATGCGGCAGAATACGAAACCCCAAAAGGATCCTCGAGCCTATCTCCAACAAGAACCTAAGGGTTCCATCTTAAGACCTCACGGTCCCTGGACTACGAGTCCATATTAAAAACCTACGGGTCAGAACTTAAGGATTCCATCTTAAGACCTTAGGGTCCCAGGACTACGAGTCCACCTAAAGACCTCAGGGTCCCTGGACTACGAGTCCATATTAAAAACCTACGCGTCAGAACCTAAGGGTTTCATCTCAAGACCTTAGGGTCCCCGGACTATAAGTCCAAATCTAAGACCTACGGGTTAGAACCTAAGTTTTCCATCAAAAGACCTCAGGGTCCCAAACCTAAGTATTCCTCAAAGGAAGGATCCTCCGGGACCGGAAGAAATCCGACCTTGAAGAGATTCATCCGCCAGCAAATCCAATAGGTCCAAGGACCCTCGACGTGAAGAATCTCTAAGTCCTAGGACAATCACCAAAGCCTAATAAGAGCTTTTATCCCTACGAGGAAACCATCGAGCAATAGGACCAACGTTCTAACTCTTTCCAGATACTATTCAAGATCCAAAAGGTTATTCGAGCAGCATGTACTCTCCAAAAAGATGATTGCTAAGGCAAAACTCAGCAAGCATGCGAGAATAAGAAAATATCAAAACAAAAGTGTTTATTCCAAAAATTCGGGAAAGCAACAAAAGAAAACAGCGAAAGACTACAAATCCTAAAGTGTCTAGAACAGTAGACCAGTAGCAGAAGATCCAACAGCTGAAGGCGTCGATTCCGCAAACCAGAGTAAGTGTTGACAGTATTCCTCCAGGGGATTCCAGTGCTCCGTCCTCTTCTCAATCCATTCCTTCATAAGCTCCCACCTAGCCGAACCTCTCACCCGCTGGATCAACCAATCGCGCTGAGACTTCATATCGCTCACTTGATTCCGAAGGAAGAATAACTCAGTAAGAAGCCTCTGGTGAATACCCGCCAGGGGCACGGTTACGCCCTCTGAAGACCTTGCTCTCACGTCCGACGACGACATCCCAGCCAAGCGCGGGGGAGGGGCACGGAAATCCCGATTCTTCTGAGCCTCGGCCTGCTGATACTCGTCATAAAGAGCCGGTGCATGAACCCTTGCCGCATTACCTAAAGACGATAAAGGAGATTCTGTTAGAAATACAAAGTCACGATAGGAACGAAGCTAAAGAAGCGGAGATCTACCCCAAAGACAACTATGGCGTAAGACCTCCTTGCTCATCAAGAAGCGCATTCCACGAAAACGATGAGGAATAGCCAACAAATTCTTCGCAACCACTTCCCCAAGAAAGGACACCGGACGAGCCACATCTGAAAGACAAAATCAACCGATGTCAGATTGACGGTCAGACGAAATAGAAGAATGAAAGACAATACTCACCGACGGTACGCCAAAAAGTAGGGTAATGGAAAGGCTCATGGATCTTCATAAACACATATCGACCACTCCAGTTGTTCTCGAAGGAACTACTCCAAGCACCACCCCGGGGCTCCTCAACCAAGGGAGTATCATCACGAGGCCCGAGGTAGTAGAACTCTGGTGTGACCCTCAAGGGAACAAAGCAATAGGAATATATAACCTCGTGAACGCCAACGGCGAGGTCATATAGTTCCCCGAGAACTTGGATCGACATCAAGACCTTCCAGGACAAAGGAGTGAGTTGAGAAGGGCAGAGACCGAAAAACGACGCTACTTCAGCCACTAGTTGAGGGATGATTCCTCGGAAGCCTACTGCCAAATACGCTTAATAAATCGCTATTTCTCCCGGCCCTCCATCAGGTGCACACTCGAACTTCAAAGGGCTCTTCATCTGCACCGACGGATGGATCCCATACTTCCTGCACATAACCTTTAGGTCCCTGGCACGAACCTTGGAGCACGGACCATCACCGAAAACAAGGCAATCGCGCTGTTTTAAGGGAGCACTCGGGATCGCCTCGCTGCCAGCTTCCGAAGCTGTTCCAAGAGAAATAGTTGGTGAAGAGAAAGGATCAGTAATCAAGCGGCAAGGTTTTGCGTGACCACCCACGAATGAAGCAGGAAAGTCAGAGTTCATCTTGCTAGCTGAAGGATGGACGATTCCACGGACGATGCATATCATAGATATACCCGCAGATTTTCCTTTTCCGGGTTCAGAGAAAAGGAAAATTGGATATTTCCATAATCTCCAAAATAACTCCTTGCAGCAGCCCAAAAAAGGAAATTATAAACCTTCGCATCTCCATCAGAGCTTTGCGCTCCCAAGGCTACTCGCCCCCATCAGGCTACACGCATCTATCCAAGTTATGCACTCCTAAGGCCACACGCCTCCATCAGGTTAAACACCTTGACCAGGCTATGCGCCATTCCACCGCATGAACTATGAACAGCTTGATCCCTCATTAAAGGATACGTAGGCAATTCCCCCTGAAGACTGCAGCTATAAATAAAAATCATCATCGTCTCCAAATCATCCCCTGCTTAGAACCAGAAGGGACTCAGACTCAAGAAGAACCTAGGATAGCAGATAAGTTCTGCCCAAAAGGGAGTCCGCTGAGAATGAGCAACCACGATTGACTTAGGTATACAAGTTATCCCTCAACTTCAATGATAAAGTCAAGGAATAAGGGGCAAACTGTTGGGGAAAATATCCCGGTATTATTTCCTCCAGCCTCCAGGCAGAACTCCAACACCAGGGTCCCTTAAATCAGACATCCCGGGTGCTTGCCCAAGGGATCTTCTGACCAGGGTCCTTGAACCCTGAAGAAGGGTCCCTAAACCCAGTGATAGGGTCCTTGAGCCCAGATCCCCGGATCTTAAAAATAGAGACCACGGGTCATTGCCCGAAGGGTCCTCCAGCTAGGGTCCCCGAACCCCTCCTTTAGGATCCCTGAATCCAGATCTCCGGATCCCAGACATTTATATAAACCTCGGGTCCATACCCGAGGGGATCTCCAAATAAGGTCCCTGAACCCTTCTCCCTTCCGACAAATGGAAAACTTCCGACGAGGAGAAATCTTCCATATTTCTGAATATGGAAGAGTTTAACCTATGAAGGCGGCTGAAAAGCGACTATATAAAGAGATCTACTACCCCAAACAAGGGGAGACACTTTTTTGGACTTGGAGATGAGACTCAGGCAGCTAGGGTTAGGGTTCATACGATTATACTTGTAATCCTTGCTTGTTCATAATAAAGATCTCTTCAAGTCTCTCTTTTCCTTCGAATCCCTTTCAAAAATACCTCAAATTGCATCTTTAACTTCCCGAGGAGACGTACCATCCGTTGTTCAGTAGTATTAAAACGATCCAACCTAAAAATCCCCTAACAACTATCACCTATGTATTTTATTCTTAATTCATTAATATATGGAAAATCATTCCAATATGTAGAGAAAGTAATATATGATGCCAACTTACATTAAAATATTAATAAAATTAAGAGTTTACTGGGTTCTAATTTCCAATATCATTGGTGTCATATTTTGGTTTTAATTTTCTTTTAAGCTAGTTTGAAAATTGTTTTGTAGGATATTTACAGAAAGTGAGCATGCTTTCTAAGAATGAGTTATTTTAGTTATTATATATGATTCACATAAACATAACATCAATGGTACCTAACAGACTGAAAACCCCATTACAACTAAAGAGCATAGATGATACTGGGTGGAACCCAACATCAAATAGGAAAGCACATAAACAACAGCTTAGAAGTGTAACTGCATAGAAAGCACCAGAGAATGGATGGTTACAAATTATTTGCACTTAAACCTCGTGGTCAACTGGGAGTAATCGTGTCATTTTCCAAATGTGCACTATGGATGCTGACGAGTATTCAAAATGAGCCAGCAAATCCCTGAGATAACTCGTTTAAGCGTCCACTGTTGTGGCTGATAAGTATTTGTTTATGCTTTAGAAATACAAATTTGTACGAGGAATAAAAAAAAAAAAAAAATATATATATATATATATATATATATATATATAGCTCAAGCTAGTTCGTGTGTATATATGTATGAAGTAAGAGTTACGGCTTTTGAAACTGTTGACTTATGCACAATACTGATAGAACATAATACGAAGATGTTGTCCATATGAGAGGCTTGCTTTCTAGAACTGTTTTCTCTTTGTCTTCTGCTGAACTGGAACCACTACACTCAGAGGGAACATCATAACTGATATGAAATCCAATATTATAATAATTATGTTCATATGAAAATCAAAATAGTATATCTGTGTTATGTTTATTTTAAAAGATTTAAAACTGAAATTAGGTATAATTAATCTTTTTAATTTGTCTCACATTGCTTAATGCTTATGTTAATATGTTATAATAAAAATGATCAAATATTTTTCAATTTATCTTTTATTTGATAATTATTTTGTACGCCTCGTAAAATAACCCAAAAAAAAAAATTTGTCGTCAATAAAAACAGACTCATATAGACTCTGTAAATCCCGTAAACCAGGTTGGTGGTTCTGCATCCATGGGAACGACGAAAGACGGCTGTTTTCTGGCACATAGTGCGAGACTATCCGCCTTTGTACTCTTTGCTCTAGGTACATGGATATTTCTGAGCTGTGAAAAGTTTATTTCAGGGTCTTGATATCTTCCAAATAACTTGCAGAAGCTGGCTATTCTGCTGGTTCCGAAACCATCTTCACCAATTGAGAACAATCCGTTGCAAGCGTGACCCGGTATTGACGTAAATTCCGTATACATTCCACAGCCCATATTAAAGCTTCTATCTCCGCATGAAGGGGTGAGAGACTATATCTCACATTCCTTACACCCATTAAGCCATCAAAACCATCTAAAGTGCTATACCATCCCTGACCTGAAAAGTGTTCACTCTCTTTCCAGGCCCCATCTGTATAACACCATCGTCCTGTAATGATCGGGAGAATCATTTGTTCTACGTTCAGAGTTATAATCTGCTCCTTTTTTACCTGCGCCTCAGTCCAAAGTATTGACTCGGTTTCCGGTATCCTTAGTGTTTCCTTGGGATCAATATTCAATTCACTAAATACCTTATTATTTTGCGCTTTCCAAATATACCACAATATCCATGCGAACTGATGATCATCCATCTTCGGGAAAACTCTCCAGAAAGAATGGTCCAGATTTGTAAATAAAGAACTTGTCAGGAAGATGATCAGATTAGTTAGTATCTTTGATAACGCCCATACCTGAATCGCCGGAGGACATTCAAAAAACACATGATTTATCGTTTCCTCTTCGACTCCACATCGAGCACAACATAAATCTCCTTGCATTCACCGTGCCTGGAGATTCTTTCTTACCGGAATACACCCTGACAACAATTGCCATAAAAAGTGTTTTATTTTCAGAGAACACTTCACTTTCAGCAAAACGCCTTCAACACATCAACGGTAGGACCGTATATGACCGGAGTTTTTCTTTATCAGGATAAACCCTTTCCACCTGATAACCAGATTTAACTGTATATTTTCCATTTTGTGTAAAATGCCATCCATCTTTATCCATCATCATAGACCTACTTAACGGAATACTTTCGATAAATTTCGCATCCTGAGGATCCACTAGAGTCAGAATTACCTGCGAATTCCAACTTCGCGAGGCTGGATCAATGAGAGAATTAACTGTAAGATCCGGAGAAACATTGTTATGATTTTTTTTGCTGGTCTCGGGCAGTGGTTGGGAATCATGGATCATACCATACAGAGATAGATGATCCCACCCGTTTAATTAGTCCTTTGCTAACCAGAGATCTAGCAGGAATAATACTCCCCCATCCATACGACGGAGAATATGATTTGATCGGTTCTAGGGGTGAGGCTTTCCTAAAATACCGACCCTTGAAAACTCTAACAAAAAGAGTATGTGGCTGCTCTATAAGTCGCCACAATTGTTTTCCTAGCATTGCTGTATTAAAATCAGTAATATCCTTAAAACCCAAACCACCTTCATCTTTATCAATACATACTTTATCCCATGATTGCCAGTGTAGGCCTTTTGTACTTCCCCCTGGACTCCACCAAAATTTTGCCACCGCACTCGTTAATTTCTTAACAGTTGCCTTTGGTAACCAGTAACATGACATCACATGATTCGGTAGGGCCGTAACCACTGACTTGATAATTACTTCCTTCCCTCCCTTTGTAAAGAAGCGAAAAGTCCATCCATTGACCTTACTGTTTAGACGGTCCTGTACAAAGCAAAATACTTGTATTTTGGATCCCCCTAAATTTTCATGTAATCCCAAATAAAAACCCATTCCTGCTACATATAGTATCCCCAGTATATCTCGCATTTCCTGTCGACAAAGTTCATTATGGTGTGTCCAAATTGAATTGACGATTTCTGAAAATTAATCAGCTGACCCGAAACCATTTCATATTCCTTTAAAATCCTAAGAATGGTTTGACATTCTTCCTTTTGGGCCTTACAGAAAAAAAGACTATCATCCGCAAAAAAGGATCCCCTTGACGCAAAAGTCCTTACGGACAAGCTCTGGCCACTTTCATTCCTGTTAGTTGTTTCAATCTCTTCGCCTTCTTTATATTGGTTATAAGAGCTTCCGTACACAAAATGAACAAGTATGGGGATAAAGGATCCCCTTGACGCAAACCCCTTTGTGGGGTAATAAGTCCTCGTGGTTGACCATTCAACCGAACCTTATATTGAACCGATGAAATACATGCCATAATAATTTTGACCCAATGTGAATCAAACCCCATTTTCTGGAGAAGTGCCTGAATAAAATTCCATTCGACCCGATCATAAGCTTTACTCATATCCGTCTTAATAGCCATGAACTTCCCCTTACATGCATTATTTGTCCTCAACCCATGAAACATTTCCTGGGCTATAAGGATATTATCTGATATCAGTCTACCTGGTATGAATGCTGATTGTGTTTCTGATATTAGAGCTGGAAGATGTGACTTCAGTCTTTGACACAACACTTTTGAAATAATCTTGTATCCCACATTACAAAGACTTATTGGCCTAAGTTATGTCATACGTGTTGGACTCTCCGTTTTCGGAATCATACAAATATTTGTAATGTTCAATCATGTGTCCATCTCTCCCGAAGTCAAAAAGAGTAAACCATTTCAACCAAATCATGTCTAATAAGATGCCAAGAGTGTTGAAAAAACAGAATAGTCATTCCATCCGGCACTGGAGCCTTCTCTGGATGCATCATGAATAAACCTTGTTGTACCTCTTCCATCGTAGCCTCCCGTAACAGCCGTTGATCCATCTGTGAGGTAATGCATGGTTTTATCTCATCCAAGAAACCGTCAAACTCTGATGGATCAGTAGTAGTAAATAATTCCTCGAAATAATATAATACTACCTTTTCAATCCCGGAATCATCTGTAACCCAGTTTCCTTCAGTATCATATAACCCTACGATTCACGAATACGACGCTTTATCGTCAACGCATGATAGAATTTTGTGTTAAAATCACCGGAAGAATACCACATGCTCCTGCTTTTCTGGAACCAATAATCCTCTTCATTTTTTTTGCAACCTGTAATTTCCTTGAGACCTCTATTCTTCTTGAGACCTGTTATTGTCCATCTAGACCTCCTCTAGGGATTTCTGGAGATCCTGAATTCTCTCTTTTCCATATGGTGGATTATTCTTCCGCCATCTCGGAATCTCGTGCCTGCAATTACTGATCTTTAAAATAAAACCATTGTGTCAATTTTGCTGCTCCAACCACCCCTTAGCAATGGATTCCATCAGTCCATCCTGCCCAATCCATCACTTATCAAATCTAAATTTTCCTTCTAACTACCTTATATTCAACATAGACCACCACTGGTCTATGATCCGAGGCTACCATTTCTAGATACTCTTGAAATGAACACGGGAAAAGTGTATGCCATTCTGCATTAGCTAATGACCTATCTAACCGGCATCTAACCGACACCGCACCATTCCCTTTTCCCCTCCTGCCTTGCCACGACACTGTGTTCCCCCAAGCCGGAAATTCCAGTATACCGCTATTCCTTATCATATTATTTAAATAAATGAAGGTGTCCGCACTCCTCAAGGCTCCCCCATCTTTTTCATGATTACCAGTAATTTCATTTAAATCACCAACGATAAACCAAGGTTCCGATCATGCGAGTCCATAGCGAGTTAATCGTTCCCAAACTTGTTCCCTCATCTTTTGCACTGGATCCCCATAAACAAAAATTAAAAACACTTGTTTCCCAAGAACCTCTGCCTCCACGTCTATCATTCGATTACTTGAATATAAAACTTTTACTTGAAATTCATTATTATAGAACAAAGCTAAACCTCCACTTCGGCCATTTGGATCCATTGTGACCAATTTATCAAAACCAAGATGCATTTGAAAGTCTTGAACAAACTCTGAGGATTGTTTTGTTTCAGATAAAAATAAAAAATCTGGCTTATGTTTATGCCTTATTTCCCGAAGATAACTGATAGTCCACTTGCTACCCATTCCTCTACAATTCCAACTTAAGATCCTCATAAAAAACTATGTTTGATGGCTCAGTAGAGCAGCGATATGTGGGTTTGAAGATACTCATTTAATACGGATCCTTATAACCAGTAGCTTAGGTACCTTGTAAATGTTTTGGTACTGACCATAGACCATGTCAATCTTAGAAAATGCAAATGATCCGGATGGCTGAAGAAAGACAAAGGCCTGCAGCTTCAGCATTATTATCCGATTGGGAATCCATCTCCATATCAAAAAGGCAGCCAAGTCATTTCTTTTCGAACCCCAACAATAATAAACTAAAGCCCAATTGTTTAATTTGATCCATTCGGTGCAAATGCCCCTTACGGTCTCCAAGATTTGGTACCTTAAAGACCCAATTATATTTCTCGTCAAAGCAAACCTGCAAAGTTTATAAAATTCCTTTCCTGCTAAGTCCATACTATGAATCCCATTTGAAAAATCCCAAATACCAATTAAAACAAAAATCCCATATTGATCCAATTGCCAAAAAGAGACCAATATCATTATGTGTGAGAGAGTACTCATTCTGCTGAAAGTAAACCTATTATAACCCACAAACGATCTTCTGCTTAAACACCATAGTTCCATCCAACAACCTTGCGTGATAAAAAGATTTACTTTCCCACTCCATTGTTTCATTTGGCTTAAAGAGGCCAAGATCCTTATAATCACCTTGACATGCTTGAAATTACTTCCAGACTTAAGAACAATATCTACCGAACCAACCACATAACGTACCGGCTTATTCAAAAGACAAAGTACAGATGAACCAGATAATGTAACCCTCTGATGCCAACTGAAAACCTCAAACCAAAACCAAAGCGAACAGTTTTATTCCAAAATAAAGAGCATAATTGATCTCTAGGCCAGAACCAAGATCTCAAACTACTAACAAACCCCAGATTACTCACAGAGCTTATTGAAAAAACATAATTTGAAAATTACAACATATAACCATTACTCGAGCCCTCACATCTTTTCCTTCCTTTTTCTTCATAAAATTCCTAGTTTTTATTAATAGGAGGTTTAGGGTTTGAAAGACCCTTCTCTGCGCCCTGCTTCACAGTGCTACTCTGTTTGGTATTTGGCTTGCTTGGGGGCGCTTAGATGAGGAAACAAGCTGCATCATTCGCTGCGTAGTGGTACCTCCCATAAGTGGGACGTTCTTTAGAGACATCTTCTTTAGCCCCTTGTTCTTCTCCAAGTCCTCTGTAGAATCCGCCTTTGTATTCTCTTCTGGTTCACTCCTCTCTGTGGACTATATATCTGCATTACCTTCAATTCCACCCTGGTTTTCTTCCTCGTCCTCCTCTGTGAGCTCATGAAACTCCTCATCACCATCCTTAGAACCCTCTCCCACATTAACTTTGAGGTTTTCCCCATCTGTCTCCATAGCATCCGCAATCGCCAAGTTATTTTGGTTCAAAAAAGTTTCATTAAAGACATCCATGCCATCCTCATTGTCAGCTTTCTCATTCTCTGCTAGGTTGGAGCTCAGCTCTTTAACCAGCACCAAAATCACGTCACCCACCACCTGCGAAGGAGCTCCTTTTTTTGCGGTACCAGATTCTGCAGATTGTGCTGAACGAGTAGCTGCATTGGTACATCCTTTGCTTCTCTCCTGGAACTGAAGCTGGTCCCTGGGGCTACGTTCCCGTCTGACGCCTCTGAAGCCTGATGTGCGATAATGAGCTTCCTGATGAGTGTTCCTCGAATGATTATGCATCGGCCTATAAGCTCTTACATCAAGCATAATCAGTACTATACTAAAAGCCGAATAAGCTGAACACATAAGGTGTCCACGTAGGATTAAAAAATCAACCAATCAATTGTTAACAAAATGACACGTTTCCTTCCCTGCAACTCAATCGTCTCAACTTCTCTTTTCTTCTTCCTCGCAACTTCAGAGTAAATGAAAGCCTTATGACTTTTAAATTGAAGTTTTCTTCATCTTAAAGATACGTTTTTAGTTCGATTGGTAGCATTCATGCCGAAGATGAACGGTTTTGAATTCCTATATAAAACGAAATCGAAAAGCTCTACTTTTCCATTTTATTTTGCGGTATCAGATCCAAAGAGCCGCTTGGTTTGCCTGAGGGATCTACTTTCAAAATCAAAAAACCCAAAGCCGATTGTAACTGATGGCAATTTCACGCCGCCGATTCCGCCGCTGCGGCGTAAGAGAAATGCAAGAGGCTGTCTATCGTGGTGTTGGGTTGCTGTGTGAGAGGAAGATCCACTGACTGCGGCGAGGAAGGTTGGACACCGCTCAAGTTTTGCTGTCTTTTGGTTCTGCAACTCCCTCTCAATTGATTTCTATAAATAATCTCCCTTGATTTCAGTTTACAAAAGTATTGATGTATATCTTTTAGTTTCTCTCTAAAAGTTCTTTTGTCATATAGTAAATCACTAGCGTATGATGACTTCGAGATTTTATATCCCCATACTTGATAATTCACCTATTTATATTGTGTTGCAGACAATTTGATGGTTGAAAACGTTGCACAAGATCACTTAATAGACTTTCAGCCAAAGCAAAGATAAGCTCTTCATATGTTCTATTCTACTCGCGGTTGCTTTACTAGAAATACAAAATGTCTGTGGCCTTGGTCTTTGCTTACATGAAGCAGGAATATGCCAAGTTCAAATAGGATCTTAAGATAACTCTTTTAAAAAAAAGAATCATGTCCATGTAAATTGATGATGTTGAGCATGACACTTCATGGTATTGTATTGTATTGTATTGCCTGCAGCGGTTGTAAAAGTAAGGCCACCAGAGGCCCCTCTTCGTTGATGTGCGCCAAGTGTGGCAACACTAATGTTTCTGGTGCAGCCAAGTATGAACTCTAAGCTCACAACTTCATGTTTCATCTTTCTAGAATTTGATTTTTGTTTTCATTTATTTGCAGGTACTATGAGACGCAGGATGTGAGTTGACAGGGAAGCATGCTCTGTAATTGGATGACAACTACTTTGAGGTAACTAGCCATCAAATTAAAACCTTCTCCCATTTCATTAAAGCTCACTTCATTCCTCTTTGCATTTTTAAGCTAATCAAGAACTTGGTGTTGGCCATGAGATGCCTGCCCCTAGACTTTAATCGACACCATTGGGCAAACACATAAAGTTCAAGATCAAGATGTCTGACTACAACTTCAAATGCAATATTCAGGATATAACTGTTACTAAGATTGTCTCAACATAAGTTCTGCCAACTGTACCAACTCCACTTGAAATCCCACTTGATATGGGCGATGAAGTTGCTGTGCCTTACGCAAGTGTAGTTTGTGCACCTTCCAAGAGCTGTGGATCCATTGCTGATGAGGGAAATGGAGATATATAATAAGTCTAATGTAGTTTTAGCGGAAAGAAACGGGAATATACGTATATGTAGTAGCTAGCTTAGGAATCAAGTGATATATGTGATTTATTTCGTTGATCATTTGTAATAGCTTTTTTATTCCGAGTAATATTTTGCTCATCTTTTTTTTTTTTGCTAGGAAAGATACTTTTTCCAGCAACTTATATCAAGATAATTGTCATGATGTAGTAAGAAATGACTTCGAAGTTCTTTCTTTAACTTTCGCAGACTCACTAAAGTTTTTTTATCATTCATGTAGTCGCATTGTTTTTCTTATTCTCATTTTTCAAATACGCCAGAGTTAAAGGAAATTGAAATATATCACTTCTATTCATAATGAGGTCGGATGCAATCATATATGGCGACAGGATTTCCATTTTGGTGAAGAGAAGTCTTTGTTTGGGATAAGGGTAATATAACCTTGATTTAAAACTCATATCTGTTTTAAAGTGTTTTAAAGTGATTATAAGTTATATTTATAGTGGTAGATTGAAACTCATATCTGTTTTAAAGTGATTATAAGTTATATTTATAGTGGGAGATTGATTGGTCTTTATCTCACTTTTAGTTTTATTTATTTTTTAAGTATTAAACTAGGTGTTTTCCTGCATCATGTGCAGTAAAAAAATTTAAAATATTTTTAATAGATAAATATAAATTATATTTATTTTTTTATTAATATTACAAATTTTCTTTTTTCTTATCAATATTTTAATATAGATTTGATTTAACTGAACATTAAAATTAAGATAAAAACAATTTTGTTTATTTTGAATTATATTTAAGAATGTGCATGTATATATCTAAAATTATAATCTTAGATAGATTTTCTATCTATTTATTTTAATTAAATATATTAAATAAATATGTAAAATTGCATAATTGTCAAAAATTAAAATTAAACAATATTTATAAAACCTGTAGATATATATAAGAAACTAATGATTTTACGATTTAATTTGATTTTATGATTTAATTTTATAATTTTCTAAACATATGTATATATTTTTGAAATATTTTAATTTAAATGATATTTCGAAATTTGAAATGCCATAATTAAATATATTTATTTTAATGATGATTTATGAGTTATTACCATATTTTTAAAAAGTCCAAAACTATAAATCGACACTAAATATAATATATGAGTTATTACCATATTTTTAAAAATTTACCAAAAATGTAAATTAACATTAAATATAATTGTCTATGTCATATTAATCTATAAGAGATGTCATCAATTTTATTAGTCATGTCACAATTATTAATCTAGGTGTTCTCCTGCACCATGTGTAGTGATGAATTTTTTAAAAGTTAAATTTTATATTTTAAAATGTAATTTATTAATATTATATATTTTATTATATTGACCAATAATTAATATAAATATCATTAATTAAGCATAAAATTAAGAGAAAATATTTTTTAATTATATTTAAGAATATATATGTATATATATATATAAAGTTAAAATCTTAGATAAAAAAATTATTTATTTCATTTGGTTAAATGTATTAAATCAACTTGTATAAAATTACTAAAAATCATATAAAATTGTATAGTTATCAAAAATTAAAACTTTAAATAATATTTATATAATTTGTAGATATCTAAAAGAAACTAATGATATTACGATTTTTTTTTAATTCAGAAAATTTAGAAAATTTTAGATAATAAAAATTTAATAGTTATAAAAGTAAAATTATATAATATTTCGAAATTCAAAATATCATATTTGAATATACTTATTTTAGTGATGACTTATGAGTTATTACAATATTTTACAAAGTTTACCAAAAATATAAATCATATTAAATGTAATATATGAGTTATTGCCATATTCTAAAAAGATTTCCAAAATATATATATCAGCATTAAATGTAATTGTCCATGTCATATTTAACCATATGACATGTCATCAATCTTAATAGACACGTCACAATTTTTTTGTGAAAACGATTGTAGAGAAGACATGTGGAAAATCACTTCTCAAATATAGACTAGGGTTTCGAAATTTGAAATGCCATAATTAAATATATTTATTTTAATGATGATTTATGAGTTATTACCATATTTTTAAAAAGTCCAAAACTATAAATCGACACTAAATATAATATATGAGTTATTACCATATTTTTAAAAATTTACCAAAAATGTAAATTAACATTAAATATAATTGTCTATGTCATATTAATCTATAAGAGATGTCATCAATTTTATTAGTCATGTCACAATTATTAATCTAGGTGTTCTCCTGCACCATGTGTAGTGATGAATTTTTTAAAAGTTAAATTTTATATTTTAAAATGTAATTTATTAATATTATATATTTTATTATATTGACCAATAATTAATATAAATATCATTAATTAAGCATAAAATTAAGAGAAAATATTTTTTAATTATATTTAAGAATATATATGTATATATATATATATATATAAATTTAAAATCTTAGATAAAAAATTATTTATTTCATTTGGTTAAATGTATTAAATCAACTTGTATAAAATTACTAAAAATCATATAAAATTGTATAGTTATCAAAAATTAAAACTTTAAATAATATTTATATAATTTGTAGATATCTAAAAGAAACTAATGATATTACGATTTTTTTTTTAATTCAGAAAATTTAGAAAATTTTAGATAATAAAAATTTAATAGTTATAAAAGTAAAATTATATAATATTTCGAAATTCAAAATATCATATTTGAATATACTTATTTTAGTGATGACTTATGAGTTATTACAATATTTTACAAAGTTTACCAAAAATATAAATCATATTAAATGTAATATATGAGTTATTGCCATATTCTAAAAAGATTTCCAAAATATATATATCAGCATTAAATGTAATTGTCCATGTCATATTTAACCATATGACATGTCATCAATCTTAATAGACACGTCACAATTTTTTGTGAAAACGATTGTAGAGAAGACATGTGGAAAATCACTTCTCAAATATAGACTAGGGGATTTACCAATCATTAATTAGTTTTGTTTTTTTTCTTTGAACACAGAATTAGTTTTGGTTTAAAAGTTTAAAGTTATCATCAAAACTCTACTAAGGTTTGCCAATTATGATTTAGCATTATTTAAAAAGGTACATCAACAAGAATCATTTATTTTCTTATGTAAATTATGCAGAATTTCTACATTTTTATTATTTAGGCAGTAACATCTGTAGAATAGATTTAGCAAAAAAAAAGTTCTGTAAATGGAAAATTATTTATAATATCAAATAAATTAGATAATTATAGGTAAAACTTATTACTATCTAGATATTAATTTTTTTAAATTATATATATATATATGATTTTATTTACCTTTGAATATAAAATATTAGTTTTGAAATAACATAAATATCATTCATATATTAAATTAAATAACAGTTTGATAATTTATATTATGCTTATTAGTAAGTTATTTTAAATGATATAAAACAATTTGTATATATTTTACATACTTCGTACACTTTATTTTAAAATATCTACCTCAAAAACTTAGAGCTACATCCAAATCATCTACATCATAAATTTTACAGATAAATATTTTATAGTTACAGTCCAATCAATCATCTACATTATATGTAGGAGAATTTTCAAAAATACCATTTTCAAGGTACCATTATTCATCTTTACCACCACTAAAGACATATTTTCAAAAATACCTTATTTATTAAAATGGTAAAAACTCTTATATCTTTGTTTTTATATGCTTTTCAAAATTCTAATCCCAAATTCTAAATCAATTCTAAATAACCACAAAATAAAAACAACAATTCTTTGACAGAGTTCTACTTCAATAAGTCTACATATTCTCACATGTAACTTTTTTAAAAATATAACAAAAAGCTTGATCATTGGATTTTAATATTAAATTGAACGCTTTTTAGTTTTTTTTTTCACGTTAATCTCATACTATATGCTATTTTAATGCTATACACTGCCGACATTCTTTCTTATGATTTTTATTTTATTTTTATACTTCTCTAAATAGAATCAAAAACTTCTCAGATAATTATCTATGATTTATCTTTCACTCTTTTTGATATATTCATAAATCCCAATTCTAACTTGCTTCAGAATTTTTCTGCAAATATTAAACTCATGAAAGATGTGTTGTAAATAGATCTAAAAAGAAGTGTTGTAAATATAGTTTAAGGTGAAAGGAGAACTTCAATAAAACATTGATCGAAAGATAACTAGATATCTATCTATTTTCCAAGCTCAAACTTTGTTGATTAGTATTCTTTAGGATAAAATTATCAAATGATATCATATATTTATAAAAATTAAAAAAAAAATATATAACCATATAATCCGCGCGTAGCGCGGACACGGATCTAGTTTGTAATAATATAACCAAATATTAGAAATATTAGTTAACTTTTAGTATTTTACTTTTAAGTAAATATTTTTTTGTATCCAAGTAAATTTCTTTTGATTCTTGTTTATATTTTTTTTGAAGTGAACATAAGCATTATTTGTTAAAAATCACAGCATCTACACTATTAAAGCAGAATCCTATTTTAAAAATTTAGGATTCTACCCTTGTATTTTCATCATATTTACAAAATAGAAATATCTCTATATTTATGGTAACAAATAAATTTTCTTTACAAATCATAACAAAACCATAAATGATAATTAACTATTATCATTTACTTTCGATAAAACTTTAGCATATCCATAGCAAATTATTTTTCAACCAGATTTTTTTTGTTTTGAATAATTTGTTATTTCTAATTATATGAATTATACTTATTTTTTGGCAAAATTAAATAACAAATTTAAACTAATATCATTTATTTATGTGCTACAAATTAAGTGATGTATTTTTGTATTGGTTTTCCTAATTCTGGGGAGTAAAAAAAATCATAATCTTTCATTTTTACAATTTTTATAGTTGAGTTTTTATATGGTTGAAAGAAATATATATATGAATCTAAGTAATTAAATATCTATACTATTAAAGTAGGATCCTATTGGGTTTTTTACTTAACATATCCTTTCATTTACTAACACTGCATATTTCATTAAGGGCAATCAAGTAATATTAATAATACATCTATATTGGGTCATTTTTTTTGGATCCAGCCCACTTCCCACATCAGATCTCTTTTGAGCCATTTGGGCCGATTAAAAAATCAGATCCAACTTTTATTTTTTTTCTTCAAGTTCAAATAATTTATTTTCAATCAATCTTAATATTTTGTGTTGTGAACAAAAAATAATCACATAGTTATTATGTTTTTTCTTTTTTTAATATAATTTAAGCATTCATAAAAAAATTTGAATTTTTTCGTTGAAAAGTATAAATGTTTATTAAAAGTATATAACTTTTTTATTTAAAAAGTTAGCCACATAATGAAATTAATTTTATCAGAGTTATACCAACTTAATTCATTAAAAATAAAGTTCAATTTTCTAAACATAAATACTCATTAGACCTTGACGTTCGGGTACTCATTCAGGTACGGATCGGTTTTTTCAGGTATCGGGTTTTTAGAGTTTTGAAATTAAACCCCATTCGGGTATTATAAAATTCCGGGTCGGGTTCGAGTCCGGTATTTCCGGATCTGGGTGGGTTCGGTTCTCATGCATAAAAACCTGAAAAATAACCAAATAACCAAAGTATCTAAAACGGGTTCGATTATTTGTACTCAAAGTAACCGATTTGGTTCAAATTTTTGTATCCAAATTACTCAAAAGTAACCAAAAGTAACCAAAATATTCATTCTATACAGTTTTTTGGGTAAACTTTTATCCAAATTATCATATTTTATCCAAAAATACTCAAAAGTACCGAAAATGACTACTATAGTTAACTTATAATATTAATTTAAAATATTAAAATAATTATAAATATAATTAATAACATATATTTTTAGATATATTCACATTTTGGATATCTGCGGGTACTCATTCAGTTCTCGGTTCGGGTCGGATTCGGGACCGGTTCTTTGGATTTAGAAATTTAGAACTCATTCGGATATTTACCCCGGGTCTGATCGGTTCGAGACCCTGATTTTCGGGTCGGTTTCGGGTTGATTCTTCGGATCCGGATATTGTGCTCAGGTCTATACTCATTTAAAATGAAACATGATAAAGAAAGATAAAAAGTTTAAGTCTTTTATAAAAAAACAAATATATGAAAATATGACATTTACTAAATATTTGTCAATTTAAAAAAAATAAAGGAAATAAACCCGCAAAGCGCGGGTCAAAATCTAGTATACTATTAAAGGAGGATCCTATTTTAAAATTTTAATATTCTATCCTTAGATTTTCATCATATTTACAAAATAATGGAAATATCTTATATTTATAGTAACAAATAAATTTTCTTTACAAACCAAAATAAAACAATAAATGCTAATTAACTATTAGCATTTACTTTTGGTAAAACTTTATCATATTCATATCAATTTGTTTTTGTTCTGAATAATTAGATATTTCTAATCATATGAAGTATACTTAATTTTTCTTTTTGTTGAAAGAAGTATACTTATATTTGCGGCTAATAAATAAATAAAACTAACATAATTTATTTATGAGATACAAATTAATTGATGTGTTTTTTGTAGTGCATTTTCCTAATTCTGAGAATTAACGAAATCATAAACTTTTCTTTTTACAATTTTTATCGTTAAGTTTTATATGGTTGGAACAAATATATGCATCTAAATAAATTAATAAATAAATAATCACCAAAAGTTAAAATCTGCAAGGAATAATATTAAAGTATGCAGTGAGTAATATATTTCCTCTTTTAAACTTATATAGTAGTGTTTTTAAACAATTAGAACAAAAATATGCATCTAAATAATTAAATAAAATATTATCATTAAAATATAAAATGTGCAAAAATAATATTAAAATATGTAATGAGAAAATATATTTAGTATATAAATATAATAATTTAGAATAAATTAAAATTAATACAATATATTTTCTAAAAAGATTAATTTATTTAAAAATAATTTCATAAATATAAATATAATTTTTATAGCATATCTAATATCTATGATTATAACATAAACATTCAATTAATTTTAAATATATATGGTTATCATATAGAAAAACACATAATCATATAATTAAAAGAAAATCTTAGAACTAAAAAAATTGTAGAGTTTTAAAAGAAAATTAATCCCGCGCTTTAAATGCACAGATCAAAATATAGTATATTGTTATAAATGATACTTGCCATGATAATAGTAATTATAATAGTTTTAATAATCTTAAATATATCTAATTCAATAAGATACAGTGTAAATCTTAGTTGGATTAAATTTTTATGTTTATCAGGTAACTAATTGACATTCAATGTTTATTAGGCAATACAATAATTTTTAGAATATCTGAATATATGTGTATATATATATTTGCTTAGTAATATATTTACTCTTGATAGTTAGAAAACAGTTGCTATACAAATGCTAATTTGCACAAAATAATTGGAATACAATCTTTGGAGAATAGTTGCATCGGATATTTTAGTAATATATTTGAGTAAGACTTATTATTGGGTTCACCCCCTAGGATGAACCTTTAAGTTCACCAACCAATAGGATTGTGTCATTTAAGATTCAGTATCTTTTAAAAAAGGAAACAAAATATTATCGAATTGTATTATACTTTTAAAATAAAAATTATACCCAATCACAAAAAACAAGACTTTTTAATCTAAAAAAATATTTTCAAAATATATTTTAAAGTTTATACGAATCACAAAAAACAAGACTTTTTAATCTAAAAAAAAATTTAAGACTTTAGATAAATCTTAAAATTTAAAGTTTAAGATTTATCCAAGGGTTTAGGATTTATCCAAGGGTTTAGGGTTTATGATTATGATTTAGGGTATAGTTTTTTGTTGATTTGTTAAAAAAAAATTTTAAATCAAAGTTTTAGAATTTATCCAAGGGTTCATTAAAGGATTTAGGGTTTAACATTTAGAGTTTAGTGTTTTTTTTGTGGTATTAATTTTGTTTTTTGAAAAAAACTTTTTTTTGGAATTAGTATTATTTTTATTTATTTTTACTTCTTTTTTATCTTTAAAACGTAATATAATTTGGCAATATTTTCTTTCATTTTTTTAAAAAGATGTTAAATTTGAAATAACTAAATCCTATTGGTTGGTAAACCTATGGGGTGAATCCAAGAATAATTCTCTGAGTAATAGTCTTAGAAACCACCATAAACTCTTGACAAATTGAGTATTTGCAAATAACATTCATACTAGATTTATTCCTGTCTCCATCCTTGTAGAGCAAATGCGTGTGCTCACAGTATAATTAACCATATATACTTCTTTGTCAATGTCCTAATTACTGGCAGAATAACTTAAATATTTTTACCATATATAAGATATACGATGAGCTCAAAATATTTAATATAGTCAAAACTATCTGTATATTCTACTCTAAAATATCAATTACCACATCCTCCATACTTAATTTCCATATACCATCAGTAAGTAGGTTAGATTCATGCATACATTACTTTGATAAATCGTTGTAAAGTGCAAATTTTAGTCAATTTAGTTTGTTTTCATTACGCCATTTCGGTTTGAATTATTCGAAAATATATATTTGCCAAACTGTGAATATATTATGATCTTATATCTAGGATTAAATATAGGCTTGCTTAATACAAATTAACTTAGTTGTTTGAATCTAATCAATGAGATTTTTGTAAGTAATTCAAATTTACTTAAAATTAATTACTTGATTGAAGTTGCCTTTGTAAGTAATTAACATTCTTTTACTACATTTTTCACGTTAAAATTCAATTTTACACAGAGATAGGGGAAGATTACTGCATTAATTATCGCTTTGAATTTTAAAATCGTCAATCTCTAGTCGGAAAACCCGAAACCAACCATAACCGTAACTTTTGTATGTTTTACGATGTGTGACAATAACGTATGAATCTTCGAATACCGATACAAACCACAAATGTGACCAAAAAAATATACAAACCACGAATTTTAAGATGTAAACCACGTCTATTATATCAATGGATATATAAACAATTCCACTTCAGTGTTGTAATGCATTATCTTGAGTTATGTGTTCTTTTGTAGTTCGTCCATAAAAATACATATGTTTAAAAATTAATTAGAACACAGAAAAATCTTTAAAAATTATTTGTTACTATATATTTAATAACGGAGATATCATTTTCGTTTGTCAATTTAATGTTACATGTGATTTATATGGTATATATGCATTTAAGCTTACGTGGTCATCACTTATATATCTCCATAAATATGCACATTTATTTCAATCAAATTCTAATCTAAGAAAGTCAGATTTTACACCAGTCCAAGATTTATTCAAATAAAAAAAATCTAAATAAGTCAAGTTTTAATATAGACGTTTCTAATAATATTGAAATCAAACAGCTAATTGCTAATCTAGGAAAGTCTGTTTCTGTACGAATCCAAGATTTATTCAAGTCAAAGACTAATATAGGTAAGTTAAACTTTAATTTGTTTACGTGATTGTATAGTAATTATAACACATATAAATCAAATATCATTGTGTATAAAAAATATAGATGTGATATATATTTTTTAACTTTAATATATACGTGATTGTATTCTAAATATATCATTCCTAAATCAAATATTGTTGTGGCCAGTAACATCTTAATATACACTCGAAAAACTCACCCCGCCCATTCCAAAATCAAATATTAAAAAATAGATTTTTTTTATATATCTACCTATATATAAATAAAAATTCAGGAGCAAAGTATGATCCTATAAAATGTTTTTCTTTTGAGATATAAGTTTTTTAAAAAACCAAAATTTCATATATGGCAACATTATACTACTTAATTTCGTAATATTATATATGACAATGATCTTTGATTTGGTAACATTATATATGACAATGGCACAATGATAGTTATATTACATCTTTCCTTTTTGAGTATAACGTCTACGTAATAATCAAACCGTGTAAATATATATATGGCAACCATCATTCATTGTGACATCTAAAACTTTCCTTTCACACGAAATCGTACAATGTAACGATGTGAACTATAATGTATATGAAAAAATTTGAGTGTTACCACAATGGCATTTGAGTGTAATTTTTTCTAGTGAATTAAGGGTGATTATATATTTGAGCTGAGAGTGAATATGGAGCCGCCACGTCAGCATTCTACACGAGCAAATGCGTGTGACTACAAAAAGAGCTTGTGTACCATAATAATACCCGGCGATCTTATAAGATGTGATGAAACTCCATAGATCAGAAGCATAAAAAAAAAAAGAGAGGAAATCTTGGTATCCTCTAGTCCCTGAGCCTTCATTTGAACGTCTAGACAACAGTAACTTAAATTGGAGGCACGTGTTCTGTGAAATTATTGTTTTATGATCCTTAATTGTTTGTCTTCTGATGAATTCATGCAAGTTATAGCCGCCACATTAAGGTTAATGATTTACTTCATAAGCATCAAGGAGTTCCATAAATTTGAAGCAGAGTTTCACACAAGGATCACAATTTAATGTTTACTTCAGAAGGCACTTCGAAACTTGCTGCAGCTGAACTACTGGAAACACATATGACACCAATTCTTAGCCTAACAAAATTAAACAACAGATGAGGACATGAGGTTCTGAGAAAGCAAACCTCAAAACAAGACTAAAGGAAACGATTAGAAAACATAGAAAACTTCAAAACAAGTCTCAAGGAAGCGATTTAATAATAAAACATAGCACAAGTTTTAAACAAACGACATAAACACAACAACACACGCTCTCAAGGTTTTGGCTACAACCACACCATGGCATTTAGGATAATTAAAATACTACGGAATCTACATAGAGAGTTTATTGCGCTGCATCAAACCGTGACAGCAACAACTTCCACGATGTTAAGATCGCCATCGCCAATGACAATGTCACACCACTGCACCTTACCCCGAATCTTTCCTCCTTTGCGCCTCTCCAAAGCGACCTCCGCACAGTAAAGCATCCTCTCGCCGTTCTGTAATTTAGGATGGAAGAGAGCCAGCTTATTCGGACCGCAGTTCATTGTAGTGTACCAGTTTGTTTGGTGGTCAAACTCCCAAGCAAAAAAATCCTCCAATCCATTAACAACCGTCCAACAGCCCTGCTTCGGATCAAAAGCCATCAACGCCCCCTTGGAAGGATCGTATTGGTACAAGACGTCATCAACCACACACGCACCATCCCATATCTTAGAAGTCAGCACCTCGTCCATCACTTCCCACTTCCTTTCCTCTACTCCATAAACAAAAGAAGTAACATCAAGGTCACCTCTCAGGAAAATTTTATCCTCCAACACAACGGAAGCACACCAAAAGGGACCCGAATCTTCAGGATCTGCAGGAATGCCTTCGGTAACCAATGTAGGCTCCCACGATTGTGTTTCTGTATCAAACACCATCACTGCCTTCTTCCACTTTATTGAAGGCCAGCTACCGGGGGAGCCATAAAAAAGTGAATCACCGATTACATAAATCTTCTTCCCGATGGCGTTAACCTGCCTATAAGACATCGGCTGAGGAATGTCAGGGATGCGCTGAATCTTGTGAGAGGTGCAGTCAACGCTGTGGGCTGAGCTCTCGTTAAACACGTACAGCTTCGAACCGACAGAGGCACAGCAGCTTTGACTGGCAGTGGAAGATATGTAAGGAAGTGACCGGACAGGGACCAAGCGGTTGTAGCCGTTGAAGTTCTTGTGGAGGATGTACAGACTGCAATGTTGGGTCTTGGGGTTACTGACGATGGCGTAGACACGGTGCTGGGTGATGCCCAGCTGAGATCGTAACTTGTAGAGCCGAGGCGAAGCGATGAGTTTCCTGAACCTCTTGGAAACGAGAGAGAGTGTCGGATAGTGGCTTCTGGGCACGCGAGCCACGATGACAACGGTGAGGTCGTCCGGAAGCGAAGGAATCAGTGGCAGCTCCGGAATTTGCTCCATCTTTTCAGACATACTGCTAGCTGTGGTTGAGTGTCCTAAAGACAAAGGAAAAGACGGAAGCTTTGTTAGTCCTAAAAGACGAAAGAGTAACCTCTTCAACATCAAAAATTTCAATTTCAATTTGGTTCCTGAGACCAGACAGAAATTTTTTACTCGTTAACAATACTATGCAAAGTTTCAATCGTCAATATATCACATAAAACCGGTAAAGAGATGTACGCAGGACCGTTTATCACGCAGATTCCAACATTTCAAACAGTAACACTCAAAGTTTCTAACTTTATCACACTATAGGTCAATATATAACTCAACATGTACGCAGGACCAGTTATCAAGTAGATTTCAACAGTTCGAATGAGATAGTAAAGGATAATGTAGAGACAGAGAAAGAAAAGTTGAGATTTTTCGGAAAAAACCTGCAAGGAGCGAGAATTTCGGCAAGGAGACTAGGGCTTTCGAGAGCACAAGAGCGACGGACTTGTAACTTATAAAGAAAAGATGCATGGAAGAGATAGAAAGCTAATACGGCAGTGTTTTATTTGTAACCAATTCAAGATCTACAGCCCAATAGTATCTTATTTAGCCCATTAAAATGTATCAAAGTGGTGGAAGGAATGGAATAATGATTTTTGTATTTTTATTTACGTCACTTTTCTTTTGTATCTATTCTATTAATTCTTCAGCATGACCAATTGATATGAAGTTATGTCCAATTATTTATAGGGAGAATTGGAAAAAAAAGACACTTTAAATTTTTCTTTGTCATTTTAGGATTTTTCATACTTTTGACAATTTTGGACATGTTTTACCCTTCGTTCATGAGAAAAATAGTAAACTTAACTACAAAAATGTACAAAAATATGAAAACTATTGGAAACATAAGTATGACAATTTATATGTTTATCTTTTTTTTCAAAAAAAATTGGAATCATATTTTATTTTGTTTTCTAACCGCGGTTAGAATACACATTCTGGTAATCTACTTTATATAAAAATCGAACTATAAGTTTTATACATCGCTATACCCATAGTATATAACGTTAAATAGGTTTCCTTGTCACATATATCTTAGATAGATTTTGTAACATTACAATCTAGCAATATGTCTTTATTCTATCTAAGGATATATAACGACATATAGCCACAAATCTATGATGTAACTCGCGTACTTTTTGTGAAATTAAGCTTATGTACCTTTTACCTTATGTGACGCCTTATGAATAATATGATTTCCACGTATACTACTGTGCTCCGAGTTAGGTAATTTACGTTTTCTAGACAAATCCGAAAAATATGAAAATTTCCATATTCAGTTATACATGTTTCTTAAATCTATTTTAAATATCTCAGAGAATATTTTCTCCCACATTTTTCTCCTCTTCCCGAACTCTTCATTCTTTGTGTTTCTCTCTTTTTCATCGACTTTAGTGAAGCTAGGAAATTATTTACTCGTGACTGATGTAACATCATATGCATGCACTGAATCATACATGTCTGTAAATAGCTTATTATTACCAAATAGAGCTGCAAAGTAGTAAGAGGCGTTTTGAGAGTAAAACGACCAAATCACAAATCTGTTGAGCACAGCCAACAGAGTCAAACAAAGGAGTTTTTCTCAGTAAAAATCTGAAATATTTAGCCTCCAGCAAGGCTTTATTATGCCTTCTTAAAGGATACAAGAGTGAGCTCTATGTTTTACTACGTACAAATGTATGTCAGTTTTTTTTTCTTTGCTCATCGCTACTATATTTACCCACATGACTTCACATATAGATATCTATTACTCGTATGCACTTAATTATAAGTTTATAAGTCGTTTATTCATAGATTCATGTCACCAAGTACATCTGCAACAGAGTAGATCCATAGAGTTCTTACTACTTAGAATGGTCAGTATGAGAAAGAGTGATAAACTTTAAATCTGTGGAACACAGCCATGGAGTCCAGCAAAGTAAGAAAAAAAACTCAGCCAAAATCACATGTTGCCTCTAAATTTGCTGGGACCAATTCTGGATGCTTTCGAGTTTAGGCACTGCACACCTGACCGGAACTTTCCACCCACAGTACAGGCTTTAGCTCGTTCAATGGATACCCATAGCTCGTCAAGCCTCTAGAGGAGGTAAAGAAACACCCTGCATTATACAAGTATACACCGTATGTGCACTTAGGTCCAAGAAGAATTACTTACGTATGTCTATTAAAAACCAGAAACTAGTTTCATGTGTTACCTTCAGGGAATGGCGCAAAATATTTACCACAACCTTTTTTCATGGTTTCAACATCATCAGAAAGAACGATATGGCATTCAGCATCAGTTCCCCCACAAGAGAGGAACGCTACCATCTGTGTCATGTGACATGGGTTACTTAAAGAATGGATGTTTTCTATATATCCTTGGAAGATGCAGAAGATATATGTTGAGAACGTTTTTGTCAAAAATCAAGAGTAGAGAAAGTGACTTTACCATCATTGACGAAGAGGAAGAAGCTAGGAGAGATAGAATAGTGATTTAGCCATGGTAGAAGGTGTTCCAAAAAAAGCCATGGTAAAAGAGGGAAGGAGTTAGGCGACGAAGAAGAAAACTGAGGGATTAGGGTATCTTTATGTTAATGAGGGATTATAGTTAATCACGGGAATTAGTATTTCTTTTTTTAGTGTTAAGAAGATTAATATTTATTTTTAGTTAATCAATAATTCAGTTTTTATAGGGGTAGTTTAGTATTAACATTATTATAAATCCTAATTTCCTAAAATCCAGTGGTTAAGTTCTAATGAGACAATCTCAATTTGGATGTGTCCTTTTTATCCAATTTTCTCTTATTTATAATCTGTCTTTTAATCCACGATCTAATTTTATGAAAACAATCAGTTATGTTTTCCGGATACATAGATATGTCTTGGTTTTTAAACTGCCTTTTATTAACCGTTTGTTATCACTTATTACATCACATTAAAAAGGAATTTACTGTATCAGTATATTGTATTATACTATCTATTAATAAAACTTAACTAAATAAAAACCAGCCATCGATGTATAGTAACATAGATAATCGAAACGTATGCAATAATGGCCACGATATTAATATAGTCACCAGTTCCATTCTTCTAACCAAATTAACTCAGATCCAAAATGAATATGGACCATAATATTTAATACTATTAGAACATTTCAATGTATTGTCTTAACAACTGAAATACTTACATTAAACATCAAAAATATTTTATACAATATAAACCATTAATGTAAATAGTATAGTTATTTTATTATATTTAATCAAGGGGTAAAAATTATTCATTTATTCATTATTATATTTAATCAATGTACATTTATTATATAATATGATTATATATCATACTGCTATATAATCATATTATTCATTATTCATTTTCTTTTTGGTAAAAATCATTATTCATTATTCATGCTACAATATAATAAGTAGCACTATAAACATAAGAATTTTTCATCCAATTATCAAATTTCAGTTCCATTCCGAACATCTAAACATTTAATAATTAGTGAAAATAAGTGCATTTTTGCAGCTATATTTATAGGTTCAGAAATATGAGAAAAAATTAGAGATTCAGAGATATAATTGGTTACAACCTGGATTTTATAAAAATTATATTTCTTAAAAAATATAAAATAAAAATATATCCTTTATTTTAAGAGTGTATCATAAATTTGGTTCAATTATTTGAAAAAATCAATTTGCGGATGCAGGTTATGAGTATTTTATTCGGGGTGGGTGCGGGTTGTTAGATTTTGGATTGCGGGTATCCGCCGACCCGAAAAGTATTTAAAAAATAAAATAAAAAGAAAAGTAAACATTTTTTCAAAAACGTGGTAATTTAAAAAAAAATTTAAAATTTTTAAAATATATTTTTAATTATAAATATAGTTTTATATTTTTATAATAATTAAATTAAATAATTTTTTTTTTTTTAAATTATAATCCATGGATATCCGCAAAATTAAATGGGGTGGGTCCCGGTATAAATTATTTTTTTGCGGGTTGTGCAGGTTATATTTTTGACCAAAACAAAATTGAAACCCGCGGGTTGGCGGGTTCGACCGGCAATATACCAGATCAATTTTTAAATTGCTATTATTTAATAAAATACAAAGAAAAATACAAATATAATCACAAAGAAAAAATATAAGAATTAAATTAAAACAAAAAATATATCTGCCCTCTAAAAGGCGGGTCAAAATCTAGTTGCATATTAAAATGCTTCAAGTTTTACATCCCGTTCATCTAAACCAATCTCTTGTTAATTAGATGCATTCTAAAGCGATTATAATGGCGATTTAATTTTAAGTCGTGTGCCGGACATGATAAAATGATAAGTACAAGTTTTCGATGCTTTCCTTGAAGGCTTGAAGTGTCACAAGACTGCCTTACGACAAAGCTCCGACGTAAATATAAAGATATATATTACTTACTTTTTTAGGCCAATAAAATGTATTTATAAAATATACTAATTATTTAATATGCCTTGATCCTATTATGATTATCATATGTATTTAAGACTATGCAACCAATTTATCTCAACTTATTATTTCTTTTCTTAAACAAAGCAAATGAAGATGAATTCATGATAAGGAACAAAAAATAATTAAAATGAATAAATTGGATAGACAAACTGAAGCAAAACCTATGAAAATAAGCTACTGTCTTGCCTTTAGTATTAACCAAAGTTTTAACAATGTCAGTTTTCTATCAATGTTTAATGCTACCATCACCAGACCATAATTAACACAATTAAACTTATAAGTTTTGCAGAAAACAACAAAGCAAGTGAGTGAATAATTAATTATTAAGAGTAATTCTTATTTTGGCTATAAATTCAGTTTTGTGTTTCGGAACTATATACAAAGGTGATAGAGACCAATAACTCTACATTTCCTTTTCATTTAAATCATTTTAGCCAGTTTAAATAATTCCGTCTGGAACTTTATTTATTTCTTTTTATTTATTAATATTATATCACTCTCAAACATGTAATATTACAGATGCACATGCATATACTAACGTCATGATTGTGATGTGGCTCCAATGAAAGATTGTGGTAGGATGATTGTGATGATCATATAAGATAAAATTCATGGACATTATTCAAGATTCTAAAAACTGGATCAGTAAATTATTGATGTTCAAAAATATCTCGGGCTCTACAATTTTAGTTCAATAAAAAAATTGTTTATGGAAAATAAAAAGGTTAAAAATTTAAAGACAATCTAAGGAACTAATTGATTATAGCCAATCAAGCAACTACATAAATAATTTTATGTAATCTTTATATATATAAAAGACCTCAAATCTCTTCCACCTATGCCTACAAGGATGCCAGCATGGAGATAGGAATCCTATGGTGATGCCACCTATGAAACTCACTGTTTCACTTAAACTTTCAATCAGTCGAGTTGGGCCTAGAGTTGGGCTTCGCCCTTGGTGATTATCTTCCTTTGACGCGACGAGGCCCATCTGCACCTCTCCCTTCTGAAACCTAATCATCGATCTTCATTGGTTTCTCCGTCTCCTCCCCGTACGGCGCAATGACCGTCGAGCTTCGTAACGGCGATTACGTATTAAATCGTCGTCTTTAATCCAAAAACATCCTTTCGACTCCTCTGTTTCCTTCACATGAGATCTATATATTGGAAAGGATTGAGAGTTGAATGAATCTTCACAACCACTCCCTGTTAATCTCCTTTATCAAGCATAGCAAGTTTCTTTGCTTATCTAACTAGAATTATACTTTAATGAATCGCTTTTGGTAGATTTAAGCTTTGATTCAAACGGTTCTGAGAATCTGGGAGAAGTTTTCGAAATCTTTAATACAGGGGAGGTTTTTGAGTCTGGCGACCCCTTTGATGAAGCTGGTATGGTTGTAAACTTCGGAGATGGGGAGCGAAGGAAGACTCTCCACTTTCATCTTCAATACTGTATCTCATTCAATCACTTTCCCCGGTAGACTCATGCGTCTATTCTGATCATAATATATTTTTCACCAGTAAAGACATCATCATATGGATACTGCCCAAAACGGAGCCAGGTCTGGTGATCCGAACGATCAAATCCCCCGTTCAAAGGTAATATACATCATGATTCTTAGAACTATTGAATCCTTGCTACTTTTGTTTGCTGTGTGCATCATTCTGATATAGATTTGAACGAGCTAATTGGTTCTCATGTTATAAGGACTCATGTTATAGAGTCTTGCTTTAATTCTAGAACTGCTAAAATAAATCATACTTTTTCTTTTTGTGGCAAACACTTGCTTTAGATTTTACAAGCTCAATTTTGTATATATAAAAAAATTGGTTTTGTCTGAGAAAAATGATCTTCTACTAGCCGAAAATGGAGTTTCAGAACGTTGTCGGAGACAGACATTCGAAAGGAATCTCTTGCTCAAGCTTCCTTCGTGTTGGTTCGGCTAACTTACTCCTCTGTTATGAGATGTAATGATTTGTCGCCATTAACAACCATCTTTACTTCTTCCACCCACGATCATGATGATTAATCATCCACTGTTTCTTATCTCTCTTCTAGATTGTAGATATCCCTGTAAAAAGGTCAGCCTTCAACCCTTTAGCATCATCCTCACCATTCTTAATATTTCTAGAAATTTATTTTTCGGTATAATGGTTAACCCCCCATCAATCGTTCTCTCAAATTTGCAGACTAGCCGCTGTTCTTCAACCTGTCAAGGTCTCTGATTTTGGGAAGCGAGCACGGTGGAGAGCTGACGGGTATGGACATGCTCCTGCTAAGTTATTCTGTTCTTAAAGAGCTGAGCAGGTCTGTGTCTATCGTTGTTCTTTCTTTGCATCCAATATTAAATATCTTAACTTTTGAGATCACCTTACTTTTTGTTGTAACTCCTTTACTTATATGAAGAGGATCTGTAAACTAATTCATTCGAACTGGGTTTAGATTGTGAATGGAATCACTTAAAGTATATGCTACAAGTATAATCTGTGTGGGTTTGAGAGATACAAGATTGTTATTGTTCTATCATGATCAAATCTTCTGTCCTTTTGATTCTAATTTGTGGAAGTTATATACTGTTTTGTCTCTAAAGATTTAAATTTCAGTGTTTAAAAAGTTTCTAGGTACTTGAAAAAGATTTTAACGTTTCTTATCATGAAAAGTAAGCAACTTTATTATTGGATTGTTGATGCTTGCTTTCATAAGAGTTGTACTTGCTTTGTGAGCTCATGGTACTTGCTTTTATAAAACGTGTATTTGATCTTACAGGTATTTGATCATAAGAGTTAGCGTGTTTGGAGGCATTTGCAATGTAAAGAGATGAATGCGCAAGAGGATGCAGAGAACGGATGGAGGCGGATTATGGTGAATAATATGAATATTAACCTTTAGCAATGTAAATTGGATTCGTTAGGTTAGTGGGGATGATTGTTTTCAAAAAAAAATTTAGTGGCGATGATGAGGATAATGATAGGTGGAAGATGATGATGGTACAATTGTCTTGAGAAACACCAAGCATGGCATGATACTCTTGATTTGATCAAAAAGGCATGATGCGTTTCATATACACAACATTGTTGCTATTTCCATGTAATCTCTAAGAATTATTCAATCCAAATTATAATAAAAATATAGCTTCTCATATGTAATATACAATAATTCCAAATAATACCAAAATATATCTTATGACTGCAAAATAAAAGTTTTTCTTTTCAACTATAAATGATTATAGTAAATTATATTAAATTTATCTTCTCATATGTAATATACAATAATTTCAAATAATACAAAATATCTAATGGTTGCAAAATATTTTTTTTTCTTTTCAACTAAAATGATTATAGTAAATTATATTAAATAGATATAACAAGTTAGTTACATATATATACATCTATTGGTTATTAGATTAACTATAGTCTAAAAGTTAATCAATAGCATTTATTCTAAAAATTCTATTGGTTATTAGATTACATGGATTACTTGATCATAAAATCATAAAACATAAAAATTAAAAAATAAATATTAAATCGCAACGAAAAATACTAATTTATATGCTGTATATCTAATTAAGATATTTATTTATTTTATTACATCATATAAATAAAGTATGATAATAACATCGGTCATATTCACCTCACAAAAAAAATTGTTGTAAGTTGAAAAATTTTATAATTTTATATTTTAAAGTTAAAATTATTAAAAATTGTTCAATCCAAATTCCAAAAAAATATCTTACTGATATTTTATATACAAAGCAATTTCTAATAATACCCAAATATCTCATAATTACAAAATTAAACTTTACTTTCAACTATAAATGATTATAGTTACAAATATATCACATCGAATGTTATAAAAAAAAATTAATAGAACAAATTAAAAACCATTCTCTATTTTCTAAAAATTATTCACAACTCAATCCTTTTGTAAAAGGAAACAACATAAATATTATTTGATCCCTTCACAACATATCAATGTTACAATATAGAAACAACTATTGTTTTTTTTTGGAAAACATAAACATTTAGCGTAAACAAGTAAAATATACCTTATCACATATAATCCCTCATCTTCTTATGATTATCATATATATATTTCTTTGCAAATGAAAACCTAAAATACAAATAATAAAATCGTACAAAACTTTATAATACCGTTAGTTAATATTAGAACATCCACATGTTTGGAAAAACAACCGAACACTCATCGTTGTTACTTTTGTTGGAATTCATAATACCGGTCAACTACTTGATTCGTAATTTAGTACATTTTGTATTGCACATAGCATTTTTATAAATCAAAAATGTTCTATAGTAATCTAATGTGATAGTGAGGATTTTTACAAAATCACCTACTCTATTTCAACTACACAACCATCCAGAAACCATTCCAAAATTTGTTCAACTGTAACACCCCGCCCGTAGGGCGGCCCGATCCTAGTTGTCATATAAAGGCCCTCGTGTACTTAGAGTCGTTGATCAATCTTAAATAACAAGCAAGAGAAAAGGTTTATTATTTGTTAAACTGGCAAGCTAGTTATTTGTTCACTTCGTCTATATATATTACTATAGGCATGTCCGCGCTTTGCGCGGAATATTGTTTTACTATTGTTACTAGTATGATTTTTGGATAATATAATTATTTGATCATTTTTATTTGTCAAAAGAGTGTTTATCGTGTATTCTGCATTAGCAGTGATAGGTTAATATATATTATATTTATTTTTTCAGTAATGTGCTTATTCTAAGATTAACGGTTTCAGCTTCAAAATTCTATTTTATTTTCTTTCATATTTTTTAACATTATAATTTTTAGCTGTTTTTTGCCTTCTTCTCATATTTTGACATTGAGCTGTCACAATCTATATTTTTCGTTTAGCTTTCTAGTAAGCGGTGCTTCTCACCATCACTGGAAAAAAACAACTCAACTCCTGCTCTTGTTCTTCCTCGCATTCTTCACCTTTGAGATATCTGGTATTTGTTGTAGATCGCATTCTTCCTCGCAGTTGTTTCTCACATCGTTGTACGCTGTTCCTGCCAATATCGGCTGCTCCTTTTCTTCTTTAGATGTTGGCTGATTTTAGGAACGGCATCTCTTTAGGTTGGGTCAGAGTTTAGTACCGTCAATAGTCTATGCTCATCATTGTTTTCAAGATCTAGTTTTTGTGATCTGAATTCTATGCTCTATTTAACAGTTCGAAGGCGGTTCTACAGTTTTCTGATTTCTTTTTTGTCTCCATTTCTCTCTCTCTTCTATCATTGGGTTGCAGCTTTCATCGCTGCTCACATCTGTGGTGGTTCTCCCTTTCACCATGATGTCTGCCACTCCAAGTTTGGATAGTGTTTTCGTTCGTGTATGATGCGTGGGCTTGGAATGTTGTTTATGATCTCAAGCCTAGTCTTTCCTCAGTTGTTTCTCTTTTTCTCTCGTTTTCTTTGGTATAAGTGTGCAGAATTAGTATCTTGGAGCTTATTTTGGTCTTTTCCGTCAAGAGTATTGTGGTTTTTCACTTGCATGGGCGCCTTGTCTGTTTTTGTTTAGTTCGTGAGGTGTCTCTTACCTTTGAGGTAGAGTTTGTGTCTCTAGTGCTTTAGGCATCTATCTTCATGCTTCTTGGTAAATTTGTCTTTCTTGGTTCGTTGCGGTTGTGCTTGATCTTGCTTCTTTGTGTCAAGGGAATAATTTTATTTCAGATATCTATATATTATTTTTAGTCTCTACTTGTTTTAGCCAAGACACTCTATCATATAGAGACATAAGTTAGTTTTCGATCTTAATCTCCTTTTAGCTCGAACCTTTATTGAGTTAGCATTATTATGGCATTTTTTTTAGTGATTGTGGCCATATAATTTCTTATTCTTAGTTTGGTTGTTTTATGATTTAAATTGTAAAATAGATATAACTGAAAAAATTAAAATAATAAACGTTGAAAGTGTATGCTATTTTTAGTTGTGAAAATTTTAAAATTTAAAATATATTTATATTATTTTATTTATTTATTTGATTTTGTCGGGATTGTATCATTGATTTCTGACAATAATTTAAGGTCGGAATGGGCTTGAAGTTTATTAATTAAGAAAATGGGCTTGATTATAGTGTTGGGCTTAAATCTTCTAATAGATTCTTTATACTCGATAATTTGTGGCAAAGCATAACCGAAATGTGATCCAGCAAAACAAGTTAACAGAAGATTAAACTATTGTATACAAGTAGGTAGATAATAAATTAATATAGGTGAGAATATTTAATATGAGCAAATTAATATAAATTTTTCCCTTATGTCTTTCTTCTTGTTACAATCGACTAAAGAAACAAAAGAATTTGAAAAAAGTGTGAGAGAAAAAGTCAGGTAAAATTTGAGAGGAAAATTCTTTTCTTTTCTTGTAATGTCTACTCACAATATATACAAATTTCATGAATGGATGTACAAACGTGTAGATGAAGTATAGGTGAAATCAAGGAAGAATACAAGAAAGGTCTAACCGGATTTATGAAATTTGCTACGAATCAAGATATCTCTCGTGAACAAGGTAAAATGAGTTGTCCTTGTACCCATGCCCGTCTTAAACTATCTAATAGCCTTGGGCGAACATAAAAAACGGACCCTATTTTAAACAGTTTTTCATTGTATTTTTTAAGTTCAACTAGAGAATTTCAATAACTCACAATAAAAAAGAAAATAAATACATATGTGGGCCTTTTATCAATACGAAGACACACTAAAAAAATAAATGTGAACCTTTTATGAACCTTTTTGTTATAAATTTACTAGCGATTTGTTGTTTAACAAATTACTGTGGGCTTTTTATTACTACCAAAATCACAATAAATAAAACTCCGGACCCAAGGACCCATGGCCATTGCCCCTACTGCCATCGTCAAGAGCCGGCACTGCTTGTACCAAATGTGAACGAGAAATTCATTAATATAGAACCTGCATGGAAGCATTTGTTTTGGAAAAGATTCACACCCGGATATTATATATAGTTTTCACATGGAGAAGATTTTGGAACATTTCCTAGTACTAGCCATGGTAATAGAGGCGAATGTGGAAATAAAAGAGTAGAAGATATGGCTGTAGAAGAAAAAAATATAATGAATATGGAAGAAGATATTGGTGCTCACATAGTTAGAGATACATTTCATGAAAACATTAAAGGGGCTAATATTGGTAAGGAACCAAACGAAGAAGCAAAGCATTTTTATGATGTTCTACAAGCAGCTAGGAGTCCGATCTTTGAAGGATGCAAAGATGGTCTATCAGCTGAATGGAATTTGGCTGAAGATTGTGTTGATGCAATTGCAGATTTTGCTAAAGATTATATGCCAACGGATAATCAAGCACCAGGATCATACTACGAAATTCAAAAACTGGTCTCTGGGCTAGGGTTATTATACGAAATGATAGACATATGCAGAGATAATTGCATGATTTTTTGGAGAGATGACAACAATTTGGAAACATGCAAGTGGTGTTGAAAGGAAAGATTTAAGGAAACATCTGGGAGAAGAAAAATTCCTTACAAGCGAATGTGGTATTTGCCAATCACTGATAGGTTAAAAAGACCCTACCAATCAGAACGAACTGCAGCTGCAATAAGATGGCACGCTGAACATGAATTCGCTGGGAAAATTTCACATCCATCTGATGCAGAAGCATGGAATCATTTTCGAAATGTTTATAATGATTTTGCAGATGAAGCGAGGAATGTGTATCTTAGGTTATGGACAGGTGGGTTCAACTCTTTTGGGAAGTCAGGTCGGAAGTATTCACTATGGCCAGTTATTGTGACCTCATATAATCTACCACTGTCTCTCTGCATGAAACAAGAATTTTTATTCTTGACTATACTAGTTCCTGGACCAGATCATACTCGAAGGTCTCTTGATGTCTTCCTACAACCTCTGATCGAAGAGCTGAAAATGTTATGGTTCAAAGGTGTACTCACATATGCTGTGTCAATAAAAAATAATTTCAAAATGCAATTTTGATGTGGACAATTAGTGATTTCCCAGCTTATGGAATGTTATCAGGTTGGACCACACATGGAAGACTATCATGTCCATACTGTCAAGATAATACACATGCATTTCAGTTGAAGCAGGGTCAGAAGTCATGTTGGTTTGATTGTCATCGTCGGTTCTTGCCTCAGGATCACCTTTACCGGCGTAATAGAAGGCTTTTCAGACAAAACAGAGTTCTACACGATGAGCCGATTTCAAGCTATGATGGAGCCGATATACTCAGACAGTTTAAGGACTTTGATGTAGATTGCACAAGAGATTGTGGGGGAAATGGAAATGAAAGGACTGGTGGTTATGGCCAGTACCACAATAAAGAGACTGGTGAACTTCCGGATATGGTAGCATTCATGGAAAGGACGCATAGGCGGAAATTCGATAGCCTTTTTTGTAGACAGAAAGGCTGACCATATTGTTCGCAGATGCAGAGCTCTTTAGGAAGAGAAACTCACACAAATGATCCAAGGTGAAGAAACTTGTGGTGATCTCCAACTCACTCAAGCCAAAAAATACCATTTACGATTCGGTAAGTCCTTTTTCAACAATGTCAACACATTAACTTTCTGAATTTACTTTTCATATTATAATTTATAGGAGGTTAGATTAACAAAAACTGGTCACCGTTTTGGATATGGAACAATGGATATCTAAGAACCAAGTGGTCCAAGTTATGCAACTCAGTCTCCGGATTACAAAGCATTGTATCTCGAGACGCAAAGGAATCTCGTCCAAGTTACCACTAAGTGTGATGAGTTGTCTTCTCAAGTTGAAGATGCTCTGTTTTAGAGTACTTTCATGTGAAACATGTACCCCAATCATGTCCTGCCGTCTCAAGCTGCAAGACAAGCTGCAACCGCTAATAACACCTTCGAAGCCTAATGTAATACTTGTAGAGAGTTTTTGTTTTTAATATGGCT
Source organism: Raphanus raphanistrum x Raphanus sativus (assembly GCA_019705995.1). Taxonomy (NCBI): domain Eukaryota; kingdom Viridiplantae; phylum Streptophyta; class Magnoliopsida; order Brassicales; family Brassicaceae; genus Raphanus; species Raphanus raphanistrum x Raphanus sativus. Next base: position 1,022,227 of record JADEVD010000014.1, read on the forward strand.
TCTAAAATATGCTTTGTCAAACATGTCTTGTAAATTTTTTGGATGTGGTTTGTAAGATGTTGAAAGTTAAATTTTTTGGATGTTGTAAGAGATTTAAAACTATGGTGTGCAAAATATTTATGTTTCAATCAAAGTTCAACTTTGTTGATATATTTTTTTTTTTGGAATGCTTTGTCTTTCATTTGACAATTACATCAAAAAGAAAGAAAAAAAATTTACCGACGGTTTCATTCTCGGGTACACCTCAGTTATTTCCGACAATCACACCGACTACTTTTCGTTAAACCATAGTCAACGGTGCAACGTCAGTATTTTCTGATCCATTTCCTAGAAACTAAGCAGATTACTTACCGACCGAAGACCCCGACAACTTTGTCACCTTAGAAAACCATCGGAAGTTACCGAGAACCATCGATTTGACCGACAAAATTTTCTCCTCAGGAAAGAATCATAAATTACTGAGAACCAGTTCCGACGAGATTTCCGACCAGTAATCTTCACGGTAGTTTCCGTCAATTGACGATGACTTCTTAATTCCAAGACCCAATCTCCGACATCTTCTGGTTTCTCGGCAACACATCGGACTTAACCAATTCCGACGAGATACCCATAAATGTTACCGTCGGTATTGGCTACTCATTCTTTTAGAGGAATGTGAACCCAATTTTAGAATAATTCAAATGGAAAAGGGCTGAAACCAAATTTTATGAAATCAAACTGCATTGCCCAAAACTCATTGAAAGAAAATATTTTTATTATCTATAAATACATATCTTAACTCAAAATATTTAATATTAATTAAAATAGTTAATTATTTATTGTTCTCTGATTGTCTGAACCAAGTATTTGTAAATGAAACTAGAATAAAATATAAACCAAATACCGAATTTGTCAAAGAAAACCGAACAACCAAACCCCAACCTCTTATCCTAGCCAGAACTGAGAACTATACCAGAGGTTTAGCTATAGTCCCAAAACACACTTACTTGATGCGTGCACGTGTCTTCGACGGGCTTCTGAAAGGCGAGTGTGGTCACTTCCCAGTCGCTTCCACAACTAAATATCTTAGGTCATGATATACCTTGGATTTGACCCATTTTCATCCATGGTATATATATATGTTTTACTACCTATATATTATATATTCTACTCTATTAGATATGTTTTCAGGTTCAAGACTTTCTTGGGGTAAAGTGATGATTATGGAGCATTTAGGAGCTGAAAAGATATTTCATCCGAACTGGCCATTAGAGGTCGATATGAAGAGGAAGCAATCAAGCGATGCACATCTAGTGCTATCGATCGATGTGGAAGAGACGCGTTGACGAGCAAAGATTAATATCGATCGATGTACAGACTGTACCATCGATCGATGTCAAGACGCGAGAAGTGTGATAAATATCTATCGATGTACACACTAAACCCAAGGCTTCACCAAATTACGAGATTACCCCTGACGAGTTTTTAACATAATAGATATATTTACTACCAAACTGTTTTACGGAAGAGAGAGCTTTTGGTTACATTTGTTTTCTTACTTTTCAAAGAGAGAGGAGAGAACTACATTTTTTTCTACTTTTATCTAATACATTTTTATTCAATCATTTGTGTTGTGAATTGCTTAGCTATGTCTGAGTAGTTCCATTTTTAGATTCAGGGTTCAAATAGGTTAGAGGGATTAGCCCCAAACTATAGATCTGCTAAGTTGTGATATGAATTGATAGGTTGTCTCTAATGCTTGTTTTAGCCTTGCTAACTAGAACATTAATCTAGGAATTTGCATGTGTCAAGCATCCTTGAGCATCCAAACCTGAACATCTAATCTATCTTGCTAGGATTACTAAAGTAAGGCGAGAGCTGATCTAGGAAAGGAGTGAGCAATATCAACTCCCGCCTAGGCTTAGCTTGAAGTATATCGATCGATATTGTCCAACGACAATCGATCGATATAGTGAAAGGTGTATCGATCGATATAGGATATCGATCGACACTTTCTTGTGTTCAAAAGACGAGAGTTGAGGCACGAGATCTAGTTAGTTAGCCAGTGAAACACTGCCATCGCATAATCACTGTGTTAAGCGATTGAGCTCTAATATATCATGCATGCAGCTGTTAGGCATCTATAGGATTTATAATCTCCAACACTTGAATTGCAACCTTTGTCTAATATCTTTCCAATAATTTACACACCCAATCATCTTCTTAGTCGAGCAATAGACTTGCTCATTAGGATTGCTATTTACTTTAAACCCATAAACCAACAAACTCTTAGAATTAATAACTTGACTAGATTTAATCAGTTCCCTAGCTCCTTGTGGATTCGATCCCTAAGTACTACAATTGAACCTCTTTTGATGAGAGTAGTTCACTCCTTAGGATAATTTGAGTGGTATCAAATTTGGCGCTGTTGCCGGGGAGCTTTGATCGCCACACCTGTCGCGAACCAGAGCAGAATGAGTTTGAAATGTGTCAAAATCTTTTTGATGGAGGCACCACCACGCGATCAGACAAGTCTGGGGGAAAGAAGTGGAGAAATTGGAAGAAGCGGAAACGAACCAAGGGAGGTTTTCAGCTACCATTGACGCATTACTTTTCAGATTGTGTCAGAAAATTCAGGGTACGCTGCAGATGTTTCTAACAGCCATTTGCAAAGCTTCGAGCACTTCTTATTGCTGAGATGATAGACAAAGGAAGAAGAATCTATGGAGGAGGCTTTCACACAAGAATGATAAAGCTTCAGAGATTGGACATTGAGACTTGTTTTGGAGCATGTTCTCATTCTCATCTAGACTATACCAGATCTCCAATGTCAAGCTAAATGACTATAACAAAGCGCTGAGTGGTATCAAATTTGGCGCTGTTGCCGGGGAGCTTTGATCGCCACACCTGTCGCGAACCAGAGCAGAATGAGCTTGAAATGTGTCAAAATCTTTTTGATGGAGGCACCACCACGCGATCAGACAAGTCTGGGGGAAAGAAGTGGAGAAATTGGAAGAAGCGGAAACGAACCAAGGGAGGTTCTCAGCTACCATTAACGCATTACTTTTCAGATTGTGTCAGAAAATTCAGAGTACGCTGCAGATGTTTCTTACAGCCATTTGCAAAGCTTCGAGCACTTCTTATTGCTGAGATGATAGACAAAGGAAGAAGAGTCTATGGAGGAGGCTTTCACACAAGAATGATAAAGCTTCAGAGATTGGACATTGAGACTTGTTTTGGAGCATGTTCTCATTCTCATCTAGACTAGACCAGATCTCCAATGTCAAGCTAAATGACTATAACAAAGCGCTGAGTGGAAGGCAACCCACTATTAGGTAATTTGTTTTTTAATTTAGATTGTTACTGATCCTAGTTTTAATTTCTTGCAAGTTAAAAAAAAAATAATTAGTTGGTTTTCATAGTTATCTATGATTAACTTTTAGACTTTAGTGTTTTATTTATGTTAGGTATAAGAAAAAATATCAAGAAGATGAGTTTACACAAGAATCGACGAGTTTTGCATCAGCATCGACCGACACTTGATCATTGTCGCTCGACAGAGAATCACAAGTATTGATCGTCACTTACTTGTGTTGATCGGTACCCACATCAATGGCAGGTATACTCGTGAAACCTTGTTAAATATTGTCCTTATGATTTATTCTCCCACCAATCTTAGCATGTATAACTCTAGTAACAGTGTTGTTTAAGTCTGGGGAGGTTCTACTAATATTGTGTGTTTAGTTGGCTATTTATAATAGGGACCCGAGTAGACGATTTCCATGATAATCGACCGGTGAGAACAGTCGATATCGATTGACATTACATCATTCAACGCGACTGATGGTAACTCTTTTCCATCTATCAACACTTAATCCGGTCAGGTATATTATTATAACATGTTAAATTGAGTACTTATGATTTATTTGCACCATAACTCCGACTGGATATACACTGGTCACAACATTATTCAAGTCTGGGGGAGGTTTTACTGATATTATGTTTTAGTTTTGAAAAAAAAGATCCAGGTTGACGACTGCTCAGCACATCTACCGATGAGACCATCTCGATATTGATTGACAACACTTCATATCCAACGATCGATTGTCTCTTCATTGTGTCGAATGAATGCTTTAGCCATCATTCGAAGCGACCATGTCGATATCAATCGACAACACTTCATCAACAACGATCGGTTGTAACCTCATCGTATCGATCGACTTTGAGCAGGTTATCGTTCTTACTTGTTAAATTTTGTATTTCTTCTTTATGATTTTTACCTTACCACCGACTGTGTTACACTAGGGACAGTGTAATTTAAGTCTGAGGAGATTACTAACGTTTATCTACTTTATGAGTCTTATTTAATTTTTTCTTCAAAAAGTTTTTATTGAGTCAAGAAGGGGATGATGATCTATTTCGATTTATTACTTATCATCTAACCACTCTTTGGACCAGTCTTAGATTTACTGACTGCAGAAGTTCTAAAGATACTAAAGTGGATCTACATGTCAACTATGTTTGCACTTGCTGAGAATGTTTGAAGGAACCAAAGCTGACCTCCAACCTAATTTGACTTGATTTGCTTGTCTTCAGGCTTGGATTACATGGGATTGAATTCTTCAACCAAGTCTGAAAGGTAAAGCCTTGTGCAGATTTATCACCTTATCTCTCCATTTCGACCCTAGAGATATATTAAAAAATAAAAATAAAAAAACAACAAAAAACAACAAAAAAAGAAGAAAAAATAAATAAATATATATATATATATATATATATATATATAGGTTTAAGTTAGGTTGAATCCGAACAAGACTTGGTGGCTACAACCATTAAGACTTGCTTCATAAGGATTCCAACAAAAAGAATTCGAACAGGACTTGGTGGCGGCAATCATCAAGGTTCGATTCATATGAATTCTTAGATATAGGTCAAAAAGAAGTGAACAGGACTTGGTGGCAACCACCATTAAGTCTTGATTCATGGAAGCCTGTCCAATCTTGGTCAATGATCCTACAATGTAAGCAGACTTTGACTAAGAGAGAAATGAGTAGAGAGAGAGGATAGGAACTAACTTTTACCTGCAGGTCCAGATACTTGTTTGACAATCCTTGCATCTTGTGATCGATACTCTCAAGGTAAACCCTACCCTTATATTTATGTTAAGAAATGAGATCAGTAGAGGGGATTGTCAGACATGGTTTGTTAAGCTGTTGGCTAGGTGAATTTGGTTGCTATACTAGGATATTGTATTATGTGCTTCTAAGGTTAGGATGTTTATGAATTGGTTTGCACTACTAGAGAGATGGTGACTAAGTTTTTAAAATATTTTGAGTCCCTGCTATTTTCAAACCTCTTTCCGAGAGACTGTCTGTTGGTTTTGCTTGAGGACAAGCAAAAGGATAAGTCTAGGAGAGTTGATCGACCATGGATTTTACCCATTTTTAGCCATGGTCTATAGGTTTTTTTTTATATATATTTAGTACAATATAGAGTCTATATAGAGTATTTTTACAGGTTCAGATACGTTCTGGAGAAATATGGTGATTTTGGTGTCTTTTGGAGCCTTTTGAGTGCAGAGCTGCGGTGGCGCATCAGATGTTTAGATATAGATGGAGACCTTCCCATAGTGCGATTGAACCCATCTTTTCACACAAGATATGTCTTTGAGTTAGCATTAAGATTCCACCGGTCTGAGGTTAATCCAATGGTTAGATCAGAAGTTATGCCCGTTTTACTGAAGAGTAGTCAGTCTGCCTCACGAAAGAAAGTTGTCGAGAAGAGGAATGTATAGCGATCAATGGGAAAGCCTTCATATCGATCGATATGGATGCCATAATGCAGGCCGAGCATATTTCATGACCAACTGAAGCCCAGAAGATACCACAAAGTTACCAAAATACCCTTGACGATTAGAAATCCTATTTATGTGTTTTATAAGCCATTGTTAACGGTTACGCTATCTAAGCTTTGTTTTGATTGTTCTTTTTGTTAGGAGAGAAGGGAGGAACTCCTATCAGAGTCCTCCTGGAACTCCTTTTGTTTTTATAATTATTCTATTGCAGTTTTATTTCTATTCATCTATGATTTCTGTGACAAACTTCATGACTAAATAAATCCACCTGTTATGTTTAGGGTTCAGATAGGTTATGTGGGATTAATCCCAAATATAGAATTGCTAAGTTAAGATATTTATCTTTGAAGATTGTTCTTATTGCTTGTTTAGAAGTAATTACCCTGAACTCGGTTATAGATTTATCTTCTGATCTATCTTCTCTGAGCTATGACTTGCTAGAGACAAGCGAGAGCTGATCTAGCAATCCTAGTGAACTTTTATCAATCCGTGCATAAGGATTACTAGAGGCGCGTCGATCGATTCTCCTATTGAGACATCGATCGATACGATGCAAAGCTTGTCGATCGATACGCCTAATCCGGCATCGATCGATGCTTTCCTAGAATTGACAACGACAGTTGGAGTTCTTGGATCTATAATAGATAACCTAGGTAACGAGAGTTGATCGGTTATTCTTATAAGTTGAGTTATATAATATCATGCTTTAGTATCTATATCATTATAATCTTGACTTCCTGAATAGAAACCCTAGATCTAACAAACCATCCTTCCACCAAACTACTCTTTGCCAAGCTGAACAATTATCTTGTTCAACTTGCTTACTGCTTATTTATTACTTGGTGTATTTACTGCTTTAAAACCTATTAACCTAGCTTTATCGTATAACTATTAGATCTATTAGGTTCCCTAGCTCCCCGTGAATTCGATCCCTAAGTACTACAACTCGACCTCTCATTTGAGAGAGTATAAATCACTCCTTAGGGTAATTTGAGTGATATCAAATAACTTTGAACATTAATTTATAAAAGTTATTAATCTTTACACATTTAAACTCGAGACCTGCATACCGGGGAAACTTTCATTGTTTTTTCTCCTCAATTGTTCATGGAATGTACAGTATTCTTAGTCCATTATCATATTCATATTTTACTTGCACACAATTCAAATATATGTACATAGTTTAGAGAGTTGTGCATGAAAGTGAATGCACGTTTGTTGTGGGAGGGTGAGAAGAGTTGAGAACTAAAACAAGAAAACTTATAAGTTTTGCAGTAAACAACAAAGCAAGTGAGTGAATAATTAAATATTTAGAGTAGTTTTTATTTTGGCTATAGTTTCAGTTTTGTGTTTTGGAAACTATATACAGAGAGGTGATAGAGACTAATAACTCCACATTTCCTTTTCATTTAAATCATCTTAGCCAGTAAAAATAAGTCACTCTTGAACTTTATTTATTTATTTTTATTTATTGATATTATGTCATACTCGAACATGTAATACTACAGACGCACATCCTTGTACGTAGAAAACAATTGTATGTTGCATAAGTGATTGAGGAGAGAAAAAATTGGAAAGAAAACTAGCTTAATGCACCTCTTGTTGGAGCTTTAACTTAGGTTAATAAACCGTTGATTTTTTAAAATAATTGAAAGGACACTACTGTAGATCCTAAAATCTACACTAAGTATTTTATAGTGTTTGAGATGTAAACTGGGAAAGATATGAGGAAGTGGGCAATGATATCCATAGAACACAACGATATAAACGTAAATCTGTTGACGAAAATGGACTTTTATTGATAAGTGAGACCGATTACAGTAGAGTAAACTAGATCGGAAACAACAAAGATAGGTTAGAGACTAGCGATAAGACGATGTCGAATGGACTAAAATGAGATCGATATTAGTGTATGCTCTCTCTCTAGGATTTTCGGCGTGTACTTCCTTGTTTGTCTTTGTCTCCTCTGATAGTCTTTCGACTCCGTGATCCTTGTAACCATTTCCTTGATCTCGGGAACCATCTTGACCATATCTCCAGTTCGTGAGTTCGTCTTGGGCTTTAAGGCATCTAGACCTTCGTGGGCCTTTGTGGTTTCTCGGCCCATTTCTTATTATCGGGCTCGTCGAATTGCCGGACCAAAATTGGGTCCAACAACTATTCTTTAGCAAAACTATTTATGATATTTAATGATTGACCATAAAAGATCAAAAGCATTTATGCAATAAGAAGAACATGCATTTCACAAGATTATTGGATGATTTGGTTTCATATATAGCGAATAAAAAAATAAGTCACTTTAATGTGTTTAATTTTGGGTGCTTGTGTGCTTAATTATAATAAACATAAAAGGTTGTAATGCATTAATGTGTTTTTATGAGTTTAGACGTACAATTCCGTTGTTCAAAAAAAAAAAATAGACAGTACACTGTCAAAAAATATATATGTGGTGGTGTGCTAGACCTTAGACCTTTTAAGATAAGTTAGCCATATCCTGACAAAACCTTACAGATCAAACGTTTCTGTCATTTTAGGTTATCTTTTGTATTTTTATCAATCATTCAAGGTGCTGGTTGGTTTCACTCATTTAACATACCACATTCACAGTAATAACAAAAAAAAAAGTGAATGCACGCTTGTTGTGGGAGGGTGAGAAGAGTTGAAAACTAAAACAAGAAAACTTATAAGTTTTGCAGAAAACAACAAAGCAAGTGAGTGAATAATAAATTATTAAGAGTATTTCTTATTTTGACTATAGTTTCAGTTTTGTGTTTCAGAAACTATATACAGAGAGGTGATAGAGACTAATAACTCCACATTTTCATTTTCATTTAAATCATCTTAGCGAGTAGAAATAAATCACTCTTGAACTTTATTTATTTCTTTTTATTTATTCATATTATGTCACTTTCAAACATGTAATATTACAGACGCACGTGCGTGTACATAAAAAACAATTGTATGTACTTAATTGTTTATATACTCAATGCATTTTTACATATATACTCAATGCATTTTCACATATATACTCAAAATATTTTATATTACGTTGGCGCTTCAAAGAAAAAAAGATATATATATATACTCAATACTCAATCCACTCTATAAATACAACCGCTTCTCTAACTTTCCAAAATCACTCAACTTCTTCTCTCATCTCTGGTAAGCTCTCTTTCTCTTTTCTTTTATATCAATTCTTAGTTTGGTTTTTCTTAAAAAGTTTGTACGAGTTTCTTTTTGTTTTTTCTTACAAAGTTTGTGCTCCATGCAGGAAATCATGGCCAACTTTATTGTGACCAGAGAAATGGAATACCGTGTTGTAAGATTTAACGTAGCTGCTGGTACTTTTAGAAATCTTGTCGTAAGGATGGTCGACTGCGTACACACAATCAATCGTTGGTTCGATGGGAACGAAGTCATGACATACTATCACCGTCATGATACTCCCCGCCATCCCCTAGGACCTTATGAGCAAATCAATCATACAATGGAAGGATGTCGTGTAGACACGCAAGAGGAGCTTCGTCAACATATTGCTACCGATCTTTTCAATGATAGGTCAGGGTTGGAACTACAATTGGGAACCCCTTGCTGCATTCTTGTCTGCACATGTACATGCATGACACAGGTGGTGGAGAAGCAAATTCAGCCTTCAAGTTGAAACAGTGGTGGTTGATCAAGCAATGATGGACCAAAACCAGCCTTACTAGCAACCTTACTTTGCACAAGACGATTTCGTCGATTAGCTAATAGGCAGCGTGTTCCCAATGCATGTCCTATATGCTATGAGAATATAGCCAACCCCGGAGCACAGACATGGTTAGAATGCGGTCACGTGTATTACAAGGCATGCATCTACCAATGGATTCGGAGAAGAACTGATTGCTCAACGTGCAGAGGTGGAGTACTTTGGTGATTGGTGGTGAGATATCATCTTCTTATCGTGAGAACTAGATTGTGTTTCCTGATGTGTTGCTTGTTGGTTTAGTTCATCCGGTTTGATGTCTGCTCTATGACAATGTTGATTTATGTTTTAAGTGTGGTTTACTTTCTGCTTTAAAACCTGTACTAGATTTTGACCTGCTCTTTCAAAGCGCGGATTTATTTTCCTTTAATTTTTTAAATTATAAATATTATCTGATGCATATTTTCATTTTGTGTTTTCTTATTAAATACTCAAAGTTTTTATCTTTCTTTATCGTGTTTCATTTTAAATGAGTATTTATGTTTAGAAAATTAAACTTTATTTTTAATGAATTAAGTTGGTATAACTCTGATAAATTAATTTTGCAATGTGGTTAATTTTTAAAATAAAATTTATATACTTTTAATAAAGATTATTACATTTCAATGAAAAAATCAATTTTTTTAATTGTTTTAAAGTGGCTTTTAATTTTTCTGTAAACAGAATTGTTTTACTAAATCTCATATTTTCATATATTTGTGTTTTGTTTTTTTTATAATTTTCTTTATCATGTTTCATTTTAAATTAACTATTTATGTTCAAAAAATTTAACTTTATTTTTTTAAGAATCAAATTGGTATAAATCGAGTGACATAAATTTTATTATGTTGTTAATTTTTTTTTAAAGAGATTTTGTATACTTTGAACTGTTAACAAATTAGTATATTTTTTTTTTAAATCAAATATTTTATGAATAGTTAAATTATATTTAGAAAAGAAAAACATAATAATTTCCTGTTAATTTTTGTTTATTATACAAATTATTAAGAATAGTTGGAAATAAAAAAATTTCACCTTGGACTTAATGGCCCAAATAGAAAATGTCGACAGCATTGGATCTGATTTCGTAAGCCCAAATTGTCCAAAAAGACAAAAGTGTTTACCGACAAAATCTGTGGTTGGGACACATCTACGTTTAAAAAAAAGAAACAGAAAAGGAAAAAAAAGCATCACTCTCGGTTCTTTCCCCTTCTTCCCAACCCATGCGATTTCCATGGAGATTGAAAGTTCAGAAATCAAAATCAAAACCACTAAAGACTGTAACGACGGCGTCACGATCTTCAACGATTAGGGCAGCAAATCTGATTTGGATTAAAAATCAAACTGTTGGTCGGAACTAATTAGATCGACGAAGGACTTCTTGTATTCCTGTCTCTTAAACGGTAAATATATTTTAGTTTTGTCTGTTTGTTTAAAAGTTAATCTCAGATTTTTAGTCACCAAATATATTCATGTAACATTTTTCTGATTTTATTTTTGCATGTTGTGTCCGATAGCATAAACGGAATAGATCCGACTAAATCGTGGACGTTCTAAGACTATCAAAGGAAGATTTTGGTTACCTCGTTCGATTTGACCAAAAACGATGAAGATCGACGAATTCCAACAAAATATCTTCATCAGATCCGTAAGGGTAAATTGAAAATCAAGTTTTTGTCTTTTTTTTTGCTTCTTCTTTTTCTTCCATTCACTGATGATTATGTTTAAAATTTAAATCGAAGACTAACTAAAATCTCGTCAATCATGTTTTTTTTGTTCTCTTTTGCATATAGGATTGGATTAGCTATATTAATATTGCTATGTGATGAAGACGTGTCTAAGACTATATTCTTCACAGGAATTATTACAACATGAACAACACAATTTGAAAGGTACGGATTACAAATATTAACACGTTTGTTAAAACAATTAAAAAATCACAAATATAAACGGGAGTTAACAAATACCTGTTAATATTCTATCTGTTTTAATTTGTTTTGAAGTTAGTAAACGGGAGTCCAATTAGTAAACGGGAGTCCACTAACATGGATACAAAGGATAAAAACTTACCATTAAGCAATAAAGTCTGAGGTTAAAACTGCTCTCTATGGTTTTGTTAATTATTATTATTATTCATTATTTGATATAGAATATTCTGTATTGTCTATTATTCATCTTTTAGGATTATTTTAATTCAACATTAATAAATTGTATCTTACTTTTGTAGCTTGCAGTACTGGTAGAAGCTACATATGGATATTGCGAAACTGCACAAAATCTTGGGGGAGATATATATGACATTGGAGACTCTGAGCTAGTAAAACTACTATGAGGTACTCTTGTTACATTCTTTAAGAGCTCTGTCAAAAATAAGATTGTTTTGACAATGTCTATTTTTGATGAATTATTATTGACGGTTCTACAATCTGTGTTTAAATGTATGTTTTGTTAAAATGGGTTATTTGTTTCTTTCTTTTCAGACACAATGTACTTTCAGAGAAAATTCAGATTCCAAATACAACTATCATAGAGATGTCATACTTCATTGGACAACAACATGATCTTAAAGTCAAAAATAAGTTACTTCCTCCAAATATTTTTTCCTTCTACATTTATATGTAAGTGTAGTTTCCATATAAATATAACATGATTAGTTATAGATTTAATCACATGTGTTTTTTTTAGGAGGTTAAAATTGTATAAATTAGATTGTGAACTGAAACTGGTACTGATGATAAAAACATGATATATTTTTTTGGTTTGTTGATTGAAGTATGGTGTTTTTTTATGTCTACGATTTTGTTAAAAGGGTTAATTTTTTCTTTCTTTTCAGGAATAATGTACTCTCGGAGAAGATGAATTATTCCAAATACGTCTATAGACAACATCATTTTAAAATCAAAGATAAGTTAGTTCCTCCTAATTTTTCTTCTTTTACATTTATATGAAAGTTTAATTTCTATATAAATATAACATGATTAGTTATAGATTTAATCACATGAGATATTTTTTAGGAGGTTAAAATTGTATAGATTATGTTGCGAACTGAAACTGGTACTGAGTTAGCTCCTCATTATTGTTCAAATTCATACGGTTTTGTTAAAAGGGTTAATTTTTTCTTTCTCTTCAGGAATAATGTACTCTCGGAAAAGATGAAATATTCCAAATATGTCTATGGACAACAACATGATTTTAAAATCAAAGATAAGTTAGCTCCTCCTTATTTTAATTTCCATATACATATAACATGATTAGTTATAGATTTAATCACATGGGATATTTTTTAGGAGGTTAAGATTGTATAGATTAGGTTGCGAACTGAAACTGGTACTGAGTTATAGATTTAATCACTGGAACAGAAACTGGTACTGAGGTTAAATATAACCCTTTTTATGTTTGTTAGATGTAGTGTTTGAATTGTTCAAATTCCTCCAATATCATTATTGTTCAAATTGCTACGGTTTTGTGTTAATTTTTTCTTTCTTTTCAGGAACAATGTACTCTCGGAGAAAATAAAATATTCTGAATACGTGTATGGACAACAACATGATTTTAAAATCAAAGATAAGTTACTTCCTGAAACTTTTTTTTCTTTTACATTAATATAAAGGGGAAACTTACATATAAATATAGATTGATTAGTTACAGATTCATTGACATGGGACATATATGAGAAACGTTAGTTGTTTTATATCTGAGTCCGTAGACTAAAATGTCTTACATTCTTGACTTGGTAATGCAGCTAAAAGTTCGAAGACACAGATTACTTCAGCTGAAGGAGGGCGGGACAGATACATAACGCCAAAGCAATACGAACCAATAAGTAAGTGCATTTTAGGAGGTTCAAATTGTATAGATTAGATTGCGAACTGATACTGGTAGTTAGGATAAAAACCGGAGATTGCTTGATGAATGTTGATTGAAGTGTCCTGTTTTTTTTTCTGTGTTTGATGGACTGTTAGAATTGATCAAATTCCTACAATATCCTTATTGTAAAAAACTTGTTTGAAACAAATCGTTTTGATTAAAAGTAAATAAAAAGCAGTATCAAATAAGAAGTAGTATAACATGATAGAGAAACAAATGCAAAACAAAATTCAAAGATTCGCGAATATCTCTTTGAATACCACATTCATTGTTTGACGTTGAGGCTTGCCTTCAGCGTCGACAATCAAAATCTTCATTCCTTTTTTAGAAGTCACTCTAGAAATAGCCACGTATAGCTGCCCATGAGAGAAAACAGGTCTCGGTAGAAACAAACCAACCTCTGAAAGTGATTGACCTTGGCTTTTATTGATTGTTATAGCAAATGCCACAGAAATAGGTAGTTGCCTCCTCCTCATCTTAAACAGAAATTTTTTATCTGAAGGTGTTATTGAGAGTCTAGGAAGAAAAACAGTGTGACCGACCTTTTCCCCAGTAATAACCTTTGCATGTATCATGAAGTCTTACATTTCTGTAATCTGGAGTCTAGTACCGTTCATTAGTCCCCCTATAGGATCAATGTTTCTAAGCAACATCACAGGACACCCTATCTTCAAAATCAGGCTATGGTTAGGTAAACCTGATGCCTTGATTTTATTTAGAAAATCTGGAGTAAGAGCTTGGTCATTCTTTGAAAATCTGTCTGAAGAGTCAATAGAATCCGAGCTCAAATAGAACCTTTCCTCACCTGCATTTACAACGAAAACTCTAATCAATATTACAAAGACATCGTTTATTGAGAAGTCAGTAATCTAAACAATAATGTATCCACAAACGAACCTGGCAGCTTGTCCAACATGTGCTGATTAATCATGTTTACATCTTCATTAGTAGGACAAAGTATTGCTCTTTCTTGAAAAAACTTAGGTTCTTTATTCTGCAGTAACGAAACAGCATCCCCATACACTGCTCTGCTTATAGAATCTATTGGATCATCAGCATCAAGAATCAAACACTCATCTGGAATAGTGATTAGAGCTTCGCTATCGTTTCCATCACCAATTTTTCCATCTCCAACATCTAAAATCCACTGCGAAAACTCCTGTAATTCTTTAGCAGCTTCAGGTGTGAGATCATTTGAAAACAGCCTCATGTTCTTTGTTAGGTTTAAAACTTTAACATGCTTCCAGAGATACGAACATTTAGATGACTCCAGAACTATTTCCGGCCTACCAGCTCCATGAATAACTGGTAGTACTTAGTCTAAAATCTCCACCCAAGACAACTACTTTCCCGGCAAATGGTCTGTTATCATTGTTTCTAATGATATCTGCCATGCTTCTATCCAAAGACTCAAAACAGTGCTTACTCATCATTGGAGCTTCATCCCAGATGATAAGAGAGGCTGCTTTCACCAAATCCGCCTGATCAGTTCCTGGTACCAGATTGCAATAAGAAAACTCATCTTGGTTTATAGGAATTCCGAATCTAGAATGTGCTGTTCTTCCTCCTGGTAACAATAGAGAAGCTATTCCACTTGATGCCACATTCAGACAGATTTCCCCCCTCATTCTGATAGCAGCAGAAAGCAGCTTCCACAAGAAGGTTTTTCCAGTTCCACCAAACCCATAAACAAAAAACACACCTCCTTTCTTAGTAAAAACAGCATCGGTAATCTCATCATAGATTTTCCTTTGCTCATCAGTGAGTTTTCGAAAGTCACGATCATGATCAGCTTTTAACTCCTCCCGGTTGTAACTGAGCTCATCCATAATCAACACGTTTTCATTTATGATGTCTGGAATTGGCTGTGGCATAGAGGTCCAGTTAGCCAAAGAACTTCCATTACTTTTTGAAATCTTCATCCGACAAAGATCTGCGTGTGACAAAATGTAGTGTTGTTTTAGTAATAGAATCCACGCAATCACTCAAAAAAATACCATATATTACCTGGTCGATGCAGTTGCTCTCTTCGTTTATATTGAATGTCCTCAGAAAGGAATTCCCAAGTCTTCTCCCACACCTCTTCAGGCTTTGACAAAGTACCAGACATTAACATGATCACAAATGCATGCCGCATGTATGATGCTGAACCAGTAAAACTTGTCCTCGTAAGCTCATCAATATATTCTTGATCATCTTCAAGTAGCCCTCTTGCAAAACATGTCTCTTTATATGTTTGATAAACAACACCGTTGAAAGTTCTTATGTCCTTATCCTCAAACGGACCTTTAACAATGTTGAGCAAGACACGCATGTAGAAAGCTTCTTCAATCTTACGTGGTGCATAATTGATTCTCCCAATACTAAATCCTCTCTTTCTATCATGAAACTTCTTCTCTTTTTTATTCCAAGTAAACATTGTTGGAATCTCAGCTAAAGTCAGAGTCCGAGCAACTTCACTAACCTTATTCAATTCGAACCAGCCCATAAACATAGTATTTTCAATGAGCTTTCGGCTGGTCACTTCTTCGAATGTGTCATCATCCTTAAAAACAATGATCTGTTTTCCTGGTAGGTGAAATTGTATTCTCTCAACTGCAGTTGATCTATAATGTATTGGGAACGCAAAGATCCTCCATCCACCTTCACTTGCAGATACATACCTGTAATCATAGATATAAACTTTAAAAAAATTAAAAAAATCGAAATATAATCAATAACAGAGTAGAAATAATTTGCACCTGCAGTTAAAAAAGACACTGATCTCATTTTTACTCTCTTCTTTTGAAGATGCATTTGTGGCAGTCTCAGAATTAGACGCACTCACATCTGAAAAACATTAAAGAAAATCCGTCAGTAGAGAGCAGACAATGTCATAGAAAGAAATACATTGTTTACAGTAGTTAAATAATTACAATTCTAGTTGCACGTTGTGGGAACCGAAATTCGCACTGTCGATTTTGATTAAGTAAAATCGAAGGAAAACTAAGTAAGCCTAGTTTTCCCTGAAGGCTCGGATTCTCTGCGATAACCAAACGAAATTGATAGAATAAAGCAACGTAGCGGAAAAATTGCACTAAGGCGTTTTATTGAATAGATGATACAATATTCTTCCGAAAAAGGGAAGTAGAGAAACGCTGAAGCAAAAAAACGACGGAAACAAAGGAGACAAAACGTTCTAAGCTTTGCTCCGCTAGTCTAACTCCTAAGTCCTAAGCTAGCAGGAATTTTCTAAGTTCTTAAGTTTCGGATTTGCTCTCTCTCTAAGATTTTCGCTCTGCCTTTCTTCCTCTCCCCAAGCTCCTTTATATACTCCTTCTTTATGACGGTCTATTCTCCTTCTGGGCCGCAAGGCGGGCTTCTTTCCATTTTCGTCGGCTTCCATCGGGAAACTTGACATTTTGTCTTTCCGGAATTTTAGCATTTATCTTGTTATGTAAAGATAAACGTAAATCGTCGTATCTACCTCAGATAACCGTAAACGTACTGTCCGATCGTGTTTAGTCCCTTTCGGGCCGTTTCCAGGACTTCCGTTGTTTTCTACGATTTCTTCGGAAGTTCTTCATTCGTTCGTAGAGTTGAGACAAGTGGTGTTTTAAGATAACCATCGCTGTTTCGTACGAGGAATTTAAGATCTTCCTTCCTGTCGATATCTTACGAGTTTCCGAAGTTTCTCCGACGGTCCCAGATTGGAGTAAGAACCGGAGTTTTGTACGCGGAATCTCAACGATCTGTTCTGCGAGAACTTGGGAAAGACGCAAAGTACAGACTTCTGACGGCCGGGGCCTAGAATTTATGCACGGAAGCTTGTCATCCGACGATCCGAGCCAGCACGAGGCTAGCCGCCCGGCGGCCATGGCCAGCACAGGCGCTAGCCGCCGGCGGCCACGGCCAGCACGGGGCTAGCCGCCCGGCGGCCACGGCCAGCACGGGCGCTAGCCGCCGGCGGCCACGGCCAGCACGGGGCTAGCCGCCCGGCGGCCACGGCCAGCACGGGGCTAGCCGCCCGGCGGCCACGGCCAGCACGGGCGCTAGCCGCTGGCGACCACGGCCAGCGCGGGGCTAGCCGCCCGGCGGCCACGACCAGTACGTGCGTCTCGACGAGGGCTTCGATTTGATATGTTGATCGTTTTCTGGGTCCTCACGGTTTGGGAGAACGGGCTCTTTGAAGTTTCAAGGCAGATTCCTTGTCGTCCGGCCTATCCAAACTTAGATCGCTTTCCGTTTCTTCCTTATACTTTCGTATGACAAATAGACTTAGCCGTTGATTTCGAGATAACCGTTTTTGACCCCAACAGTTAGCCCCCCAGCATGCAAGATGCGGGAGCGATTTTGTGTGCGGAAGATTTTTGAAAATCGAAATTTTCAGCTAGGATTATTTTATTCCGAGAAACTCTACCACCTTTGATTTCTTATAAGTAGCACTCCATCTCCCTCTCATTTTTCACTCACTCTCCCCTTCTCAAATTTCAGAAAATATGGTTTCCTCTCCAAATGAAAAGAAAGATTCCGATGTCGAAATGAGTGAAGCAAACCAAGCCTCGCCGGCGCAGGATGCTCATGTCCTTACGCAGGCATTTGTTGAGGGGTTCAGTTCTTTTCAGGTCAAGATGGAGCGACGCCGTGCTGAGATGGAGTCTAGCGTGGCAGGCCCTAGTGCTACTTCTGTTGTGACTCCGACTCTTGGATCTGATGTCGTTTTAGCTCCGGATCCTGCGGTTCCGGCTCTTGGACCCGTCGTTACCCCAGTCCCGAGCTCGACGATTCCAGCCTCCGGGCCCGATGTCCCTTTGCTTGGTGGAGAAATCGTAGTTCCGGAGCAAGCATCTGATGCCCAGGCTCGTCTTGAGGGCTCCCTTCTTGCTCCGATAGTGGTTTCGGAGGACGCGGTGGAAGTCATGCCTCCCCCTCCAGAAAAGAAGAGAGAGATCGTCTTGGGACTTCCTGCGTCTAACGCTGTCCCTCCTTCGAAGGGACGTTCAAGAACTGGGGCTGCCGAATCAGCGAAGAGGAAAAGGTGCGCTAAGAGTGAGGAAGGCGAGGTTTCGGTGAAACTATCGCAACACCGCTCCAAGGTATTCCGCGAAAACCCTTTTCTTTTGTCGACTCCTTGATTCTCACCTTCTCTCGTGTGATCAGTTTGTGTCGTTGATTGACGGGATGCTTGGCGATTGCGGACTGGAGGTCACACGTTTGTCCAAGGAGCTGGATTCGTCGCGGGAAACTTTGAAGCGTACCGAGGCTGTGCTTCATCGATTGAGAGCACTCATGCTGCCCAGATGTCGACGCTTGAAGCTAGGATCAGCGATCTCGAGCGTGATCTGGGAAAGACTGTGAGCTCGCTGCTCAAGGCGAAGGAGGAGAAGAAGAGCAAGTCCTCGGAAGTTTGACGTCTTAAGAGGCGGATTCAGCGTTTTGAAGAGATGGGAGCTTGTACTGCGACGGAGCTCGCCGGCTCGTCGTCCTCGGGTGCCCTAGTCCCGAGTTCGGAAATTCCAGAAGTCCAGGACGCCGGAATTGTTGCGGATAAGGGCGGTGAGGAGGTCGGTGAGGGCGACGGCGAGGCTGTTCCTACTTCGGGTGAGTCGGAGAATGAAGGCGGTGTTCTGGAGGACGCCTAGGTTGATCAATCCCTGAGGGGATTTTTATTTTGATTGTATTTTGGCCGTTGGTTGGCCATCATGTATGATTTCGGGACTGGCCGTTGGTGGCTTTGAATCCCTGCCCTTTTTAGGGCGTTGTATTGAATTCGCGGTACGCGTTTATAAAATATTTTGCGTTTAGAACTTCTGTTTATCGAAGTTAGAGGGGCAGGGTGTGAGTTGTCGTCTCATTCCTGCCTCCCTGACGATCACCGTATCCGTGGTTTGTACAAAGCGAGATTTTCCTGCGGTTTACGATTTACGCGAAAATTCGTGGAAACGTACAGACTTGAGTGAAGAGACAAGTTTTGGGATCTCGCGTCGTTGACGCTTTGCCTATGAGATGTTTAAGATACCAGCAAGGCTGGGTTTAGGGCACGACCTAGGTTTACTCTCAGACTGAGGCTGTGCGATGACAAATCGGCTTTTGTTTTGCCTGTTCGTGATTTTAACCTGATTCGTACCGTTTTAAAATCCGCGAAGTGGTATCGGCTTATATGATTTGTGTGGGTACGAATCGAGCTACTTCCATTACGAAGTGCTGAACCAAATTTGGATTTTTTTGTATAGCGCGCTATGGGATCCTTGTCGGATGTAAAAGAGCCTACCCTTAGGTGGCTTGTCTGTTTAGGACGTTAGAGCTTGTTTGTTGTGATCAGCAACAACGATGCGATGCCGTTTAGAAGGCGTATGAAGGTTTTAATCGAAAAACGAATGTTCAGGCACGAAGCGACGTCTCGCAGTGCTTTGAAGTCTGTTTTTCTTATGCCATAAAAGACTATGGGTTTTTAGAAATCGCGGAATTTTTCCGGGCGATAGTTTATGATTTATTTGGTGGATACTGGATCCATTGTTGAGGCCGTTAAGCGAATTGATTTGCGGAAAGTTTTCGAAAGTTCAGTTTTTTCGAAAATTGTGGGAGCGAGCGGTTGTACGCATCCCACTCCCCCCTTTTTAAATCGGGGGGATAGCTGAACCCACCGGTTGCCGAGTTGCCGCCTTCTAAAAGAGCCTACCCTTAGGTGGCTTGTCTGTTTTGGACGTTAGAGCTTGTTTGTTGTGATCAGCAACAACGATGCGATGCCGTTTAGAAGGCGTATGAAGGTTTTAATCGAAAAACGAATGTTCAGGCACGAAGCGACGTCTCGCAGTGCTTTGAAGTCTGTTTTTCTTATGCCATAAAAGACTATGGGTTTTTAGAAATCGCGGAATTTTTCCGGGCGATAGTTTATGATTTATTTGGTGGATACTGGATCCATTGTTGAGGCCGTTAAGCGAATTGATTTGCGGAAAGTTTTCGAAAGTTCAGTTTTTTCGAAAATTGTGGGAGCGAGCGGTTGTACGCATCCCACTCCCCCCTTTTTAAATCGGGGGGATAGCTGAACCCACCGGTTGCCGAGTTGCCTACGTACCTCTTTCGAGGATCAAGCCATCTCGTAGTTCTGTTATCCACGTTTACGATCTAGTGGTAGTATTTCTTGAGATGCATCGCATTCCAAGTTCTCGGGATTTTTACGTCTTGCATGTTCGCGATTTGATACGAACCTGGTCGGACGACTTTTATGATTTTGTATGGTCCTTCCCAGTTTGCTCCCAGTTTTCCTGCGTTTCGTTCGGCAGTGTTTTGGAAGACTTTTCGCAAGACCAGATCACCCTCTTTGAATCTTCGATGACGCACGTTCGCGTTGTAGTATTTTGCGGCGGCCTGCTGGTAATTTTGAATTCGGATGAGGGCTTGATCGCGACGTTCGTTGATGAGGTCAAGATTATCCAGCAGCATGGCATTGTTCAGGTCTTCCCGTTCGGGAAGAAATCTTCCCCGTACGCCGGGGAATTCTACTTCCGCCGGAATCATGCATTCCGCTCCGTAAACGAGAGCGAACGGAGTTTCCCCCGTTGCTCGTCTTGGAGTGGTTCGATGAGACCAAAGGACCCCTTCGAGTTCTTCTGCCCATCGTCCCTTTTTGACTTCCAAGCGTTTTTTCAATCCGTCTAGGACGGTTTTGTTTATGGTTTCAGCCTGTCCGTTGCACTGCGGGTATCTGGGAGTAGACTTGTTAAGTCGTATTTTCCATTTTTCGCAGAATGCCTCGAATCGAGTGGAAATAAACTGAGACCCGTTGTCTGTTACGATTTCGTATGGGATACCGTGTCTGGTTATGATGTTTTTCCAGGCGAAGTTCTCGACTTGCACGTCTTTGATACTTGCGTAGGATTCTGCTTCCACCCATTTCGAAAAGAAATCTGTGAGGACCAGCAGGAAACATTTTTGTTTTGATTTGTGCAGCGGTCCGACGATGTCCATCGACCATCGCATGAAAGGGTACGGAGATGAGATGGAAGAGAGGATTTCAGCGGGCTGATGAATTGTCGGGGCGTGCCGCTGACACTTCTCGCATTTCCGAGCGAACTTCTCGCAATCTTTTATCATAGTTGGCCAGTAGAATCCGTGGCGTTTTATTTTTGTTGCGAGAGACCTTCTGCCGGAGTGGTTTCCGCACGATCCGGAATGAACCTCTTCCATGATTTTTCTCGCCTTTTCTCCTTCCGCGCAAGTCATGAGAGGTCCGGAGAATCGCCATTTGTAGATTTCGCCTTCCACGGTTACGTATCGTGCTGCCTGGATTTTTATTTTCCGAGCTGCCCATTTCTCCGCGGGTAGGGTACCATCTACGATGTAGGCTTTGATAGGTTCTAACCAGGGAGTGTCGCAGCCATAGTCTGTTTGGTCTGCGTCGTCTTCCGGTTGATCTTCGTTTTCTTCCACGCCTTCGATCTGTGTTCTGATCAGGTTGGCGATTACCGGCGGTCCGATGCTTGGATGTTCTATGAATTCGACGGGAATTATTCTCTTAAGCCCTAAATCCGAGCTTGAGGCGAGAGCGGCTAAAGCGTCAGCTTGGGCGTTTTCCGAGCGTGGAATCCTGGTTAGCGCAAATTGCTGAAAATCGTGGGCCAAGTCTTGGACGACCTTCAGATATGCGTTCATCCTTTCATCCCTTGCTTCGTATTCTCCGCTGAACTGGTTTGCAACTAACTGAGAGTCACAGTAAGCGTGAATGTTTCGAATTTTCAGCCCCTGGGCCAGTCGTAAGCCCGCAATTAGTGCCTCATATTCTGCTTCGTTGTTCGATGCATGAAAATCCAAGCGGAATGATTGCTCGAGGATTTCTCCTGTCGGCGAAGTGAGTCGGATCCCGATTCCAGATCCTTGCTTGGTCGAAGATCCATCGACATGGAGATCCCATGTTGACCCAGGATCCTCGTTAGTTAAGTCCGTCGCGGGCAATTCTACCAAGAAGTCAGCGAGTACCTGCGATTTCGTGCAGGTTTTTGGACGATATTCGATATCGTACTCGCTTAGTTCAATCGCCCACTTCGCGAGTCTACCAGACTGGCTTGGACTGTGTAGAATCGTCCGTAACGGAAAAGTGGTAAGCACCACGATGGTATGAGATTGGAAATACGGCCTAAGCTTTCTTGCCGAGGTTATGACAGCTAGTGCCAATTTTTCCATTAGCGGATACCGAGTTTCGGCATCTAGTAACGTTTTACTAATGTAGAAAACCGGTTTCTGTTCTCCGAATTCTTCTTGAATTAGGACGCCACTGACTGCTGATGCGGATACTGCAATGTAGAGGAACAAAGGTTCTCCGACTACGGGTTTTGCGAGGATAGGAGGGGTGGCCAGATACTGCTTCAGCTGTTGGAAAGCTTTCTCGCAATCCTCTGACCACTCGAACTTTTTGTTCCCCTTTAAGGTTTCGTAGAAAGGGAGACACTTATCCGTGGAGCGCGAGATGAATCGGTTTAAGGCCGCGACTCGTCCGGTCAGCCTCTGGACTTCCCGCTTGGTTCTCGGGGAGGCCATTTCTATCAGTGCGTTGATTTGTTTCGGATTGACCTCTATTCCGCGGAATGTTACGAGGTAACCGAGAAATTCTCCCGACGCCACGGCGAATCTGCATTTTGCTGGATTGAGTTTCATGTTGTGCTGGTTCAATCTCTCAAAGCATTCCTCCAGGTGGACTACGTGGTCGCGTTCGTCAAGAGATTTTACCAACATATCGTCGATATACACCTCCATAGTTTTTCCGAGTTGCTCGGCAAACATTCGATTGACGAGTCGTTGATACGTGGCGCCGACGTTCTTAAGACCGAAAGGCATTACTTTGTAGCAATAGGTTCCTCGGTCGGTAATGAATGCTGTCTTCTCGCGATCTTCGGGATTCATCATGATTTGATTGTAACCGGAGAACGCGTCCATGAACGATAGGAGTTTGTTTCCTGCGGTTGCCTCGACCAGACGGTCGATGTGCGGAAGCGGAAAACAATCCTGCGGGCACGCTTTGTTGAGATCGGTAAAGTCGACGCACACTCGCCATTTCCCGTTCTTCTTCTTGACGACGACGGGATTGGCGAGCCAGTCGGGATATCTTACTTCTGTTATTGACCCAACTTTGAGGAGTCTTTCGACTTCCTCATTGACCGCAGTCGCCCGTTCAGGGCCTAGCTTTCGCCTCTTTTGTTTTACGGGTTTATGAGTTGGATCGATGTTGAGTTCGTGACATGTTATGTTAATGTCGATTCCCGGCATATCTTCCGCTGCCCAAGCGAACGTGTTAAGGTTCTTCTTGAGACACGCGATGAGTTCTGCTTTCAACGGATCGCGGAGATTGGCCCCAATTTCCACGCGCCGCTCTGGGTTAGTCTCGTCGAGGCAGACCGAAATTACCGGTTCGCAAGTGGGCTCACGTTTCCCTTCCAGGACCTCAGCTCTTTGCGATTGCCAGAAGATTTCTGGAGGGTCCTGCGATGCTGGTTCGTGGGTTGCTTGCTTTTTTGGTTTAACTTCGGGCTTGGAGTTTTTGCGTTTTAATCCAGTGGCCAAACAGACTTGCGGCGCTTTACGATCTCCTTGTATTGTTTCCACTCCTGAGAGGGTCGGAAATTTGAGGCACAGATGGAAAGTCGAGAGGATTGCTCACATGGAATTTAACCACGGAGTGCCGACGATCGCGTTATATGCTGCTGGACCGTCGACTACCAAAAATTCCACCGTCTTCGTGACGCTCCCGGCTCTGACCGAGAGATCGACCGAGCCGAGGGTCATCGTGATGTTTCCTGAGAGTCCGATTATTGGATTGGGATCGTCCGTGATAGCGTTTAGGTCGATTCCCATCCTCTCGAGGGTGTTTTTATATATGATATTTGTCGAGCATCCGGTGTCGACCAATATTCTCGCTACGTCGATGTCCTGGATCGTTAGTCTGATAACGAGGAGTTCGTCATGAGGTTTGGCTTGACCAGCCGTTGCTCTATCCCCGAATGACACGATGTTGCGGACATGTGATGTGGCCATGCTGTTGTTATCAATCATAGGTTTTTGAGTAAGAGAATCCGACCCCCCTCCTTCTAGCGCCAAACTGTGAGAACCGAAATTCGCACTGTCGATTTTGATTAAGTAAAATCGAAGGAAAACTAAGTAAGCCTAGTTTTCCCTGAAGGCTCGGATTCTCTGCGATAACCAAACGAAATTGATAGAATAAAGCAACATAGCGGAAAAATTGCACTAAGGCGTTTTATTGAATAGATGGTACAATATTCTTCCGAAAAAAGGAAGTAGAGAAACGTTGAAGCAAAAAAACGACGGAAACAAAGGAGACAAAACGTTCTAAGCTTTGCTCCGCTAGTCTAACTCCTAAGTCCTAAGCTAGCAGAAATTCTCTAAGTCCCTAAGTTTCGGATTTGCTCTCTCTCTGAGATTTTCGCTCTGCCTTTCTTCCTCTCCCCAAGCTCCTTTATATACTCCTTCTTTATGACGGTCTATTCTCCTTCTGGGCCGCAAGGCGGGCTTCTTTCCATTTTCGTCGGCTTCCATCGGGAAACTTGACATTTTGTCTTTCCGGAATTTTAGCATTTATCTTGTTATGTAAAGATAAACGTAAATCGTCGTATCTACCTCAGATAATCGTAAACGGACTGTCCGATCGTGTTTAGTCCCTTTCGGGCCGTTTCCAGGACTTCCGTTGTTTTCTACGATTTCTTCGGAAGTTCTTCATTTGTTCGTAGAGTTGAGACAAGTGGTGTTTTAAGATAACCATCGCTGTTTCGTACGAGGAATTTAAGATCTTCCTTCCTGTCGATATCTTACGAGTTTCCGAAGTTTCTCCGACGGTCCCAGATTGGAGTAAGAACCGGAGTTTTGTACGCGGAATCTCAACGATCTGTTCTGCGAGAACTTGGGAAAGACGCAAAGTACAGACTTCTGACGGCCGGGGCCTAGAATTTATGCACGGAAGCTTGTCATCCGACGATCCGAGCCAGCACGGGGCTAGCCGCCCGGCGGCCATGGCCAGCACGGGCGCTAGCCGCCGGCGGCCACGGCCAGCACGGGGCTAGCCGCCCGGCGGCCACGGCCAGCACGGGCGCTAGCCGCCGGCGGC
Source organism: Raphanus raphanistrum x Raphanus sativus (assembly GCA_019705995.1). NCBI lineage: Eukaryota > Viridiplantae > Streptophyta > Magnoliopsida > Brassicales > Brassicaceae > Raphanus > Raphanus raphanistrum x Raphanus sativus. Next base: position 1,047,739 of record JADEVD010000014.1, read on the forward strand.
CACGGCCAGCACGGGGCTAGCCGCCCGGCGGCCACGGCCAGCACGGGCGCTAGCCGCCGGGGCCACGGCCAGCACGGGGCTAGCCGCCCGGCGGCCACGGCCAGCACGGGCGCTAGCCGCCGGCGGCCACGGCCAGCACGGGGCTAGCCGCCCGGCGGCCACGGCCAGCACGGGCGCTAGCCGCCGGCGGCCACGGCCAGCGCGGGGCTAGCCGCCCGGTGGCCACGACCAGTACGTGCGTCTCGACGAGGGCTTCGATTTGATATGTTGATCGTTTTCTGGGTCCTCACGGTTTGGGAGAACGGGCTCTTTGAAGTTTCAAGGCGGATTCCTTGTCGTCCGGCCTATCCAAACTTAGATCGCTTTCCGTTTCTTCCTTATACTTTCGTATGACAAATAGACTTAGCCTTTGATTTCGAGATAACCGTCTTTGACCCCAACACACGTTAATCACCTGCTGGTACAGAACTATTTTCTTTCGACAAACCATTATCCGGAGGTCAACAGCAACAGTAACACGATCCTGCCCTTTATTAATATACTTAAATAAGTATTTAACAGCACCATTCTGATTGCACCATTCTGATTGCACCATTCCACATTAATGTGAGCTCGATAACGAAGAGACAGCTCCTTGTTATATGGTATGACATGGGTATTGTCACACTTGAATCCTTTTTTCTCTATAAATCCATTCCCCTCTTTCCTTCTTCTATAAACTGGAAATCCTTCCTTGTTCACATATGTTTTTTCAACATGAGGCTTAGGATACAGCTTTGAACATTGCCCATTTTCCATGCATGGAGAGTTAGGATTAACAGCTCCACAAGGACCATGGATCATCATGTCCTTAACCACTTCATAAAGCTCTGGCTCTTTTTCTTTATCTGGAATTTCTGCTGAGATGATTCTGTCGATGTCATCGTTTGTTCTAATCTTGGATTTAGGATGCATGAATAACAGAATGTGTGCATGAGGTAGGCCACGTTTCTGGAACTCAATCATATAAAAAAATTAGAGGGTTAACTTACAGACCAAAAACATCAATGCTGAAATCGAACTGAATCACTCACCCGAAGATGTCTTCCCCAAAAGCTGTTTGTCTGTTAAATATGTCATAAGAGATTCCAATTTTATTTTAAAGATTCTTCCCAGAATCTCCGGCCTATCTTCAGCAGTAAGCTTTCTAGGTTGTAGATGCCTGGTGATCTCCGGCCATTTAGGATTGCAAGTAAATGTTATAAAGTACTCAGGAAACCCAAAATATTTACAGATAGCCATGGCATCTAAATATATATTCTTCATGTATCTTGCTCCTCCCGTAAAGGATGCTGGTAGCAAAAATCGACTTCCTTGCTCATGCATATCTGTTTTGCCCGAGTTTTCAGCTTGTTGGATAGAGTCATAGCTGTCCGATCTGAGACTTTTCTGGTTCATTCTAAGATAAAACAGCATGTCCGCCTCAATTGTAGTATAACCATCAACCAAAAATTGCTGAAACAATCTTCTCGAATGGAGTAGAGTATGACACTCATTCTCTCTTTCTTGTAAACGAAACGCATACCATTGTCTCATGCTGAGTGCCTTTCTCTTTAGCTTCGCTGTTGCCTCCATTTCCCTCTTTTGAATCCCAAGTCTGAACCCATCTTCACCATATGTAAAGATAAGAGGATATTGAAGAGCCAGATAAGCAGGGTGAATTTCACTAATCCTCTTAAGCCATCCAGTCTGTTTCTCTTGCAACACAATATCCCTTTTATCCATGTCCAAATTGAAATCTCCAGGAATTAGTGCAGCTACTTCAGATGCAGTAGGAGTATCATATGTTCTCCCATCTTTCTCTCGACTACTAATGATACGCATATGAAATGTTTGGTCAGGATTAGTGTCAAATCGATCGCGTGCTGATCTAAATTGATGGACATAGGGATTGCACTCGTCTAGCATAGCCATTAACGCATGTATAACCTGTTTCCTAAGTTCCTCTTTCCTTGTTTTTTCAGTTGATTTCTTGTATTTCCTGCGAAAAATAAAAACATGAACTCGTCCAGATTAGTTCAAACTCATTTATAATGGAAAATCAAATCTCAAACTGGTTAAACTATGAAACAAATAATTACCCGACAATACCAGATCGGTTGAGAATCTCATTTTCTGTGTCAACAATATAAAGCTGACCAAACTTGGATTCACCGTTTGGTGGCTTTAGACTACCCATCAAATGGTAGTTCTCTCCTTGAAGCTGAAACATCTGAGGGCCAAGACCTTTTTTAACAGAGCGGTCCACTTTTCCACCAAGAGATGTAAATGAGAAAACCATGTTGATAACTCTTATGTTCTCACGAAAATATCTACTCATTTCATCATCCTCTGTCAAAAATCTTTTCAATATAGCGGGGGATTCTTTTAACAGTGGCAGCTGAACCTGACCGTGACCACAACACATTGAAAATTTAGGTTTTTTGGCATATCTCATCCTGTTTATGCGCTCACCATACCACATGATAGCCCCACAATGATCACATTTATGTGTTGCATCACCTTCGTCGATGTATCCTACATAAAAAAAATAGAAAAAATCTATTTGTTAAATTATAGGAAGCACAGTCAATGTGTAGATATACTCTTGAAAATAAAAATCTAGCCTACCGGTTTTCCCCTTCGAAGAAGATTTCCTTTTCGAGGGTCCAACTGTGTCTGATTCTTTAGACTCACTCTCAAAATTCACATTTGAATCAGACTCGGTCTCACTTTCTTCACTGCTGCAATCATAATGTTGTTCTCCATACACTTCATATGCACCTTTTATTTTAAAAATTCCATGTTAAACCCTTAAAACTATTCTCTATATTTTTAACACTAAAGAACAAAAACTATCCATATGATTTGTGCATATCAATTACCCTCATAATCATGATATATAGATTCATCATTTTCTTCACTTGAGTATCCATCACCATGATAGCCAACTTGTTCTGTTTCTGTTGCTATAAAACAAAGCACGAAGGATATATATATTCAGCAAAACAATGTAAACATAATCAGTGAATTCAGTAAGCATTTTATAACAAAAACAACATACCATAAACTGTTTTTGATTTTTTTCCAGAGGCAACAGCTTTTCCCTTTCCTTTTTCTGAAAACAAACACATTTTATAAGGCTTCTCAGAAACATCCTTGAACAACCATTTATTTAATAATCACCTTTTGCTGTTAATCTGGACTTAGATGATTCAAATGTAGGAGCTTGAACCTCTTGTTGTGTCTGTGTCCTTAAAGAAGGCCATACATTTGTCGTATCAGATAGAGGTATTGAGCTTGTAGGAAAAGAACTTGGTGGTGTGTGAAGGTTAGAACAGGCTGGTAAATGACATAAGAACCACAGCTTAAGAACACCAACACTAAATAGAGCAACACGTAGACAGGGACTAATTGAATAGCACATGACTTACACGAAAAAGAATCATCTATTCTATTAATTCTTCAACATGTCCAATTGATATGAAGTTATGTCCATTTTTATATAATAACTGTAATTTAATCACCACCATATCACGCCACATAATACGGGGGAATAAATCTAATGTTGATAACCACTCACATAACTTCTCTCTTCTCTCACATCAAATTCTTTCAGAATAAACTTCCATTTTAAACCGTAAATTTCAGTTTTTGTTATGTTTCTCATCCAAATCAAATCATGTTAGAGATTTCATCTTTTTTTCTCTAATTGACTTTTAGCGATTTCAACTTATTTTCTGATTTTAGATGTGTTTAGTCTGTCAAATGAATCCAATCTGACTTCTGTTTTCTAGATTTATCTCTGATTTTCAAGTTAGTTTTTATTGTCCGGAAAACCCAGAAATCATCGTCGGATTGAGTTTGAAACGAAAAGCGGCAGCGATGAAAAGCCATAGTGGCGTGGTGCCTTCATCTTTCATCTTTAAACACGTGTTGTTAAATGTGTACATTTAATCTTGTGTTTCAGTTATTGGACTTTTTACCTTTGGGCTTTGTATTTCACATTTATGTATTTTAACTTTAAGGGACTTTAATATAAATGAAGAGTTTTGTTTTAATAACTGTCGACGAAAACAAGCAAGCTCACTCACATATAATACGGTCATGCATCAGTTAATCACTTAATCTACACATGATAGCAAATTCTTTTTTTTATTTTTTGAAAACGACACATGACATGATAGCAAATTCTTGCGTTTGAAATCCTTGGTTTTATAATTAAACATGCAATTGAAATATTTTCTTTTTTGAGAACATCAATTGTAATATTATATCAACCATTCCATATAACCATTTTCACTGTTTTCTTTTACTTTTACAAAATACGACCAAACTTTAATATTGAAATCATCATATATGATTTAATAAATTGAAAAATCCTCATGTTACTAATATATGGTCGAAAATACATAAAATATTTAAATCTTTCTAAAAATAACCAAAAAGACACCCTAATTTTTTTCTAAGATTACATTTCAATATCTTTCTATAAATATTTTAAATACTTAAGTAAGTCATTAACTATTAGTAAATTACTTTTATAATTAACTAGATTTTGATCCGCGTTTTAAAGGACGGGTATATTTTTGTTTTAGTTTAATTCTCATATTTGTGTTTTTTGTGATTATATTTGTATTTTTTTGTAATCATATTTGTGTATAAATATTAATCAAAATATGTTTTATTAAATAATAGCAATATAAAAATTGATCTGGTATATTGCCAGTCGAATCCGCCAATCCGCAGATTTCAGTTTTGTTTATATGATCCGCGGGTTGGCGGGTTCGGCCGGCAATATACCAGATCAATTTTTAAATTGTTATTATTTAACAAAAATTTTATACACAAATATGATTATAAAGAAAGATACAAATATAATCATAAAAACACAAATATGAGAATTAAATTAAAATAAAATATATAAAGGGCGGGTCAAAATCTAATTCTTTCTTAAACTCTTAGCAGATGCACACGAGTTTGCTTTCAGTAGGTCATCTGTTTTACTTCCAGTAGGCTTAGTTGTTGAATGAATTCTTGTATTCGCTCTAGTTCTCTCATCATGCGTTGGAGTGAGATAAGATTGTTGTGTCTGTCTGGTTGTAGAAGGAACTTGTTGTGTCTGTGTCCTTAAAGAAGGCCATACATTTGTCGTATCAGATAGAGGTATTGAGCTTGTAGGAAAAGAACTTGGTGGTGTGTGAAGGTTAGAACAGGCTGGTAAATGACATAAGAACCACAGCTTAAGAACACCAACACTAAATAGAGCAACACGTAGACAGGGACTAATTGAATAGCACATGACTTACACGAAAAAGAATCATTCTTTCTTAAACTCTTAGCAGATGCACACGAGTTTGCTTTCAGTAGGTCATCTGTTTTACTTCCAGTAGGCTTAGTTGTTGAATGAATTCTTGTATTCGCTCTAGTTCACTCATCATGTGTTGGAGTGAGATAAGATTGTTGTGTCTGTCTGGTTGCAGAAGGAACTTGATTGGTAATATCAGATAACATTATTAGTTCTCCTTCATTGGAATTGGTTGTTCTCTTCCTCTTATAATTAGGACGCTGAGCTACTGGGGGTGAACTTAACGAAATAGGTGGTATCTGTGAGTTAGCTTGGGCTTAAGAAAAAAAAATAGTTACGCTTTGAAATACAATCTGAAGCATAGTAAATTTTACAGGACGATGAAGACTTACAGAAAATGTTATCAGTCGTTTTTAACCTCTTAGCTGATTCCAGTAATCTTGTATTTTCCTTGTCAAAACCGTGGTGTGTCGCTGAATCGATAGTGCTTTGAGTGGACACGATGTTTGCTTGTGCTTTGTCAAGTTTGAGTTTGATTACATGAAAACAAAACGCAACAGATCATTCATGAACACCAAGCCAATATCCATATTTTTTTTTGCCAATATCCATATAAACTTAGGCAAAAGAAGACTTACACAAGATAGCTGAATTCTCGTTGTTAGCAATAGTTTCACTATTTTTTGTACTTCGTTTCCTCTTACTGGTAGATCCAGTTGGTACTGTCTTTTTGGTTGTATCTTTCATCGTTCTCTGCTGCAAAATTAACTCTGCGTTATTCTTTTAAGCAGAACTAGATTTTGACCCGCACGCCCGTGCGGGTGTATTTTTTATAAAATGTGTTGCTATTTATTTTCTATGTCATTATTAGAGTTGGACAAAAAATCTGAATCCAAAAATTCGATCGTGATATAAAAAGAAGTATCAAACCTGAACCAAAAATTGATTAAATATCAAAATTATTTAAAATTTTGGTATTTAGAGAATTAAAACCGAATCCGATCCGAATTGAAGTATTTCGGATATTCGAATGTATGTGAAATAGATAGATATATATATATATATATATATATTAGATTTAATGTATTTAAAAACATCCATAATATATATGGTACTTTTAAGTTGGTTTAAATAATTGATAATATATATAAATAGTTATATGTAAATAATTAAAATCGTTAAAGTATACTTAAAACACCAAAAATATTTAAAAATAATTATTGATTTTCTATCTAAATATTTAAACCAAACCAATTTATATATTAATTTTAGGTATTCAGACATATGTTATTCAAGTTTATATGTAATATGTTATTTTGTTTATATATTTTGAGATATTTAAAGTATATAATAAATTTTAAAAATAGTTTAAATGGGTAATCCAAACCCGAACGAATCCGTAAAGATTTGAATCGAATCCGAATCAAAATTTAGAAATATTCGAATGAGACTGAAATCTTTGATCCCAGGAAACCGAAACCCAAATAGACCAGTACCGGTTGATATATGAAATCATCATTTTAAAATTTAATGTGAAACAAAAAATCATAAGTTAAGTTGATATATGAAATCTGACTTCTTATTATATTTTTCTTATATATATTGAAAACATTTTTCAATAATAGTTATTAGAAAATATTTTAGTAAAAACCAATTTTTGATATAAATCAACTTTAAATTATTATTTTGATTTGAAATATATATATATATATATATATAAAGTTTAAATTTTTCATGATTATTTTAGACCAATGATATTTTTAGATAATTATATTAACTAATTTTCGTATATTTTAAAGTTGGCCCAAATAGATAGTTTCTCATAATATAATAGATTTCTAATTTTTCTTAATATTGTGTTTCCAAACAACATTATATCTTTTTATACTGCTATTCAAGTTTCCAAACAGATCTTTTTTTTTAAGCTGTTATTTATGTTTACAAACAAACTTATTTTTTTAAACTGCTATTCAAGTTTCCAAACAAACATCTTTTAAAAATTGTTATCCATATTTCCAAACAAATCTAATTTGTATTTCAATTTTAATAATATAGATATTATTGGATATATTGTTTTAATCTCAATTTTGTGTTTTAAATTCAAGATTTTATATAAATTGGAAGTGAATTTGGCAACAATCAGACATACTGGTTTGTTCTCGGGATATTTTAACATAGTACATAATGTCCAATTTATAAAGATTCTTAAAGGTACATTTTTTTACATATATTAGTTTTGGTTTTTAGGTTATTCATATGTGAATTTGCTAATGGATTATACAAACGCTTGATTCAATTTCGTTTTAAAAGATTTCATGTGTATATTAAATTTTGGTTAGAGATTGAAGATGGTTAGATAAAATAGTAATAGGCTCAGTTATAGGTTAATAAAAGTAAAATGAATCCCATTGAAATGTTGTAAAGAAACGGAATGGGCTTTGCAAGTGTAAGGCCTGCGTAAATGAGTTTGCAAATAACAAAATCTATTGAATTAAAACCAGTGGCAGGGTATTGTAAATAATGAGAAAAAATCAGGGTAATTTCCCATTTGTACTTCACTTTTAATAGGATAGATAGATAGGATAGATGAAGAATAATTAGTTAGGAAATATAGGATAGTATCTTCCTACTGGATTGTGCACCCAAGTTTATTTATTGTCTTTTTTAATTTATGGAAAAAAAACTATAGTATATTGAATTACCTTTGTGAGTATTAGGGTCTATTTTATAAAAGGTCGGAAAAAAATTATTGCTAACCATCTTCAACTTTTATATTCCAGGCGTTGGTTTACTTAAGGTGCAGGAAATCATTGGAAGATTTGGACATGGCAAGAATGGAATCTCCCTCATACATACACCCCATACCAGTCCCCTTGATAAAGTAAGCAATTTCTTAAAACCATAGTGATAGGAAGGTTAGGTATGAAACTGATATGGTAGTTAGGGAACACTGTTGATTGCAATACATAGATTTTTGGAGATTAGGTATGTAACTGATATTAGTCTCTACTGTGAAGTTTTTCACCTACATCGTAGGTTAAAAAGTAAATCTTCTTTGAAAATAAATATAGCAATTAAAAAATTAAATAATAAAAGGCAAAGAGATTATCTGAAGCATAATTTATTATAATAAGTTTAACCAAAAACATAACCAAAAATCATAAAACGAAAACCAAACAATTATTAAAAAAAACAAAACATGAATTGCTTCAGAAATAAGAAAACAAATAAAACCAAACAAAAAAAAAAACAGATAGTTCAGGCTCGCAGATTTAGGTCTTCTTGCCTGTTTCAGCCTCCAAATCACTCATCTTTTCCACCTTGATAGTTTTTAAGCAAAGATTCTTTGATGTCGAAGTGAAATCTGGTGGTGCGTCTGACCATCCTCCCTTTCTCTTCGTGGATGGTGTGGTGGATGGTGTGGACACTCCACCAAGGTGTTCTTCATTGTCAATGAGATTGACAGAGTTCTGTAAAATTTGAAACATAAACTTTAGCCAGACATCTTATTAAAACAAATAATGCATTAAGATTTATATTCATAAAAACCATAAAAAAGAATACAGTCATACCTCTCCACTTGTAAGAGCGAGATCTTGATCAGACTCAGAACTCTCACCATTAGCTGACTCAGTGAAAACAACTTGACTTTGACGGTAGATTTTCCCAACCTTGTAGATTTCAGATCCATACAAAACATGTTCCTTTTCCACAGAAATTCCAAATGTGAAAGTCTTTCCAATGACAGCAAGGATGGCGTCAGGCAAATCTGTAGGATCCTCAAGCTTTATGACAATAGGATCAAAAATGAAATATATTAGTAACAACTATGGTATATCGAAAATAACCCAAATACACACTATGTAATTCATACCTCATCAAATTATCCATACAGCTGATTCGACGATCATTCCCTTGGCAATTTGGTCAAGTAACATCAGTTTTGTTTCTCCTGTGTCATCCTTAACTATCAAATGGAGCTTAAACCTACAAACAAAAACATCAGTCAGAAGATTCAAAACACAAACGTTTATAATATACAAAGTGTACTAAAATTCTCACCTTGGTGACACACTTGAAACATTCTCTTTGCACACCTCACACCACCAGAGATGTGTAGTGACCTCTTTTCCATGAATTGTCTTCACTAAAGTTCCCACTTTCACAACCTTTTTGTTGCATGTGCAGCATCCAAAGTAATACCAACCCCAATCTGAGTCAATAGAATCGACCTTACACTCGACCAAGCACTTCTCCACCTAGTAAATAAGGTGGTTTTTTAAATATAATTGAATCAATATAAGAAACAAACAACTTAAATACTAAACAAATGGTTACCTGAGTGGATTCAAGAAGTCCATGGATGGTTCTCTTGGGAAAGAGCATCCATTTGTCACGCTTGTCTTGGATAGTTTTCACCTCTTCCAAATCAAGTGTTGCATCACGATCCTCACAAATGGCGAGGGGATTAACCTCTTCAACAAACCTACCAAACACATTTATAACCATATAATATAAGAGCATTATTAAGCAAAAATTACATGTATATATAGGCAGTAATTATTATATCCTGGGGAAAAAATATTACATTTGTTTGAAAGCAGCAGTTTCTGCTATGTCAGGATTAATCAACAGTAGTGATGCCTCAAAAGCATTGGTGATTTGGATTTCACCTGCAGATTTTATAAAAGTAAATATTATTACACGTTAATTACACTTTAGATAATTTTTATAAGGTCATTAATAGATTAAAATAAGCTTATACCTCTAAATCTCCCGATCTTGGCAAACCTTATTAGACAAATGGGCTTCCCTTCTTCGTCTTTACTACACCCCTCGTAGAGGATTTCCGCAAATTTACCCCACAGGCAGCAGGGAACAGGAGCATCACTATTTGAATTTTTTTTAAAAATATCAGGATCGTTAAAATATAGTTTGATATTATAATAAATTGTTTGTTCAAAAATACATACTTGATATCGCGAAGGGTAAACTCCACTTTCATTCTTGGTTTGCCTGAGACTTGAATAGTTTCAAGATCTCCCAAGTCCATAACTTGACCAATCACATCTGAAAAAAATACATCAATACTCAAAAAGTGACCACGAGACTACAATAGATAAGATCTTTATGTCAATAATTACCAATGAGAAAACATGTTTTAAGTGATCCACCCAAAACAGTCTGGAAGTCCACCAAGCTTAGAAACATGTCTTCATTGATAAAAGTAGACCTTGTGATTGCCGTATTCTGAATGATGCTCATTTTGAAGGGATGATCGGTTGCTCGGTACATGCCAGTTGAAGGACTGAGGGTGAAGTTCTGAATGTGCCTCCATGCTCCGACAGGAAGAAGGCAGCCTTTACTCTCCATGTAAGTTCTCTTGCAAGAGGCATGCATTTTACATCCCTATTAAATGTTGAAATAAGTTAGTTAGTGAAGAACCTTAAAGCTATAGAATACGCTAAAAATATAAACAAAATAACACGCATTAGAACACTAACATCTTCATCGGATAGCACCATCTCGAGGGTATCCCCGTGCACTGGGTTGTACTGCTTCCAAGAGTGCAGAACCTTCACATGTACTTTCCAGCCACTCTTGAAGGGTTTCACATCTTTCAAAGGGGTCACTTGCATTGCCGCATACATTTTTTTTTTTGCTTGCTAATGTAGCTGTGAGTAAATGTGAGAAAGCTTAGGAATGATGTAGGTGTTTATATAGCAGTAGGTTAATAGATGGTTGTAAATGACTTTTTCAAAATATCTTTAGGATATTCTTATTTCGATATAGGAAACGGTTAGACAATTGATCAAGCAAAATATTTAGAGATCGATATTGTTTGTGGTTGTTTACATATCTTAACAATATTTCCAATTCAGTTGGTTTAGATATTTTTTAAACACTACTGAATTAAATGGAACAAATATATGGATAGTTATTACATATGCTTGAGGTCCAAGGTAGTATTTTCGATTTCATTAAAGAGAAAATCGTTTGAGTAAATATTGGTAAAAATATTTAGTTGTTATACTGTTGGCGAAAATTTACATATCTTACCAATATTTACAATTCTGTTGCATCTAATATCTTTATTATATCTTTATGGAATAAATATGAAATTTATTATGGCATATACCATTTGAATCGCATTTTATTAATTATCCATGAGTTCTGAGTTTACAAATATTTAAAATATTAGATGTTGCAAATTGTTTTAGGGTTTAGGGGTTAGGGAGACGAACAGTAAAAATAGTTTGAATCGAATTTTATTAATTATAAATAGTTTGAATCCAGTTTAAAATAAGTTTGAATCGAGTTTAAAATATTAGATGTTGTAAATAGTTTCAGGGTTTAGGGATTATAAATTGCCAGGGTTAGGGGTTAGGAAGACGAAAAAATGGACCATTTCAAAACTGAGACACTAAACATGTTGTTTTGTCATTCACCTAAATACCCACTAAGCTAAACAAATGGATCCATTTCAATATTAGACCATTAGAGAATATAGCTGAAAGATGGTTTGGGCTTACTATTATCGTTGGGCCATTTAAAAACAGACAGGCTAAAGATGTTATGTCATTCACGGGAATACCCTTTTTATCATGTGAAATGTAACGAATCATTAAAAAAGAAAGGACATGTTTAGGTAAAAAGCACAATAGGATCCTGCTTTAATAATATAGACTAGATTTTGATCCGCGCTTTGAAAGCGCGGGTTTATTTTCTTTTATTTTTTTAAATTGACAAATATTTAGTAAATGTCATATTTTCATATATTTGTTTTTTTTTATAAAATACTTAAGCTTTTTATCTTTCTTTATCGTGTTTCATTTTAAATGAGTATAAATCTGAGCACAATATCCAGACCTGGAGAACCAACCCGAAACCGATCCAAAAATCACGGTCCCGAACCCGATCAGACCCGGGATAAATATCTGAATGAGTTCTAAATTGTTATATCCAAAAAACCGGTCCCGAACCCGATCTAAAATTTTATAATACCTAAATGGGGTTTAATTTCAAAACCCGATACCCGAAAGAACCGATCCGTACCCGAAAGGGTACCCGAATGTCCAGGTCTAATGAGTATTTATGTTTAGAAAATTAAACTTTATTTTTAATGAATTAAGTTGGTATAACTCTAATAAATTCATTTTATTATGTGGTTAATTTTTTAAATAAAAAAATTATATATTTTTAGTAAAGATTTTTACTTTTCAATGAAAAAAATCAATTTTTTATGAATGCTTAAATTATATTAAAAACATAATAACTAAGTAATTAATTTTTTTCACTACACAAAATATTAAGAATGGTTGAAAAGAAATTATTAGAACTTGGAGAAAAAAATAAGAATTGGATCTGATTTCTTAATCGGCCCAAATGGTCCAAGAGAGATCTGATGTGGACAGTGGGCTGGATCTAAAAAAATGACCCAATATGGATATGTTATTAATATTACTTGATTGCCCTTAATAAAAGAAGAGGGTATTTTTAGTAAAAAATCCCATAGGATCCTGCTTTAATAATATAAATGATTTATGTTTTAATTGTGGTTTAATTCTGCTTTAGGACCGGCGTGTTTTATGTTTAAGTGTGGTTTAATTTCTTTTCGGTTTGATTTATGTTGTAAGTGTGATTTAATTTCTTTTAAGTCTAGCTATTGAAATTCTCATAGTCTCCGTCTAGGCTCCTTACTAATAATCTAATCTTTCTTTTACAAAAAGTTCATATTGTCTTCAATTCATGCAAAAACACTACAAATTGTCAAAATGTTTTTAGAGTAATACGATACCCCTAGGCTTATATATCAGATCAGTCAAAAGGCTTTTTATAAACGAAACAAACTAGAAAACTCCGGTTCAAACAAGAAATCTAGATCCTATAAGTGGAGTAACGAACCAAATCAATATGATGATATTACAATTATACGTTTTACCGGAAACATCATGAATATCACGCATCCATGAGTGCGAGATCTTTAACTAGATAAAGAGGGTTTATTTGCAAAATTCTAATGGCAAGTTCAGCTAGTTTAATGGTAACAAAAATTGAACTTCTTGTCTACTATAGTTGATACTGTGACAAATGGTAACGGCAAACCTTAATAAAAGACATACACAGATATTAAATAGAAGGAACGAACATGCACTTATTCACCAAAAATTTATTATTCAACTATTGGGAGAAAGGGAATGCGGAAAAGGAAGAAAAGAAACAAAAGACTTTAAATACAAATAATCAAGACTTATTAATAAAAATTTGAGACCAATCATTACAATACCGTTAATTTAAACATGTCTCTTTATTAATATGATTAAGAGAAACAACATTAAAAACACAACAGTTTAAAGCCTGATAAGATTGATATTATTAAGAGCAAGGCTTTGAGAGACACGAGGGAAAGAGCGATGATATTAGGGAGCAAGCCTTTGAGAATCACGAGCGAATAGAGAAGCCTTGCGGATGTTATCGAGGGCACATAAGAGCATTACCACACGCTCCAGCCCCACTCCAAATCCACCATGAGGCGGTGCACCATACCTGTAAACATGCAGTAACTTGTCGACTCAAGTCAACTCAACTCATGTGGATATGTAGTAGTAGATCGATCAGTTTGTTGTTACCTGAATGCATCGATGTATGTGGATATTGTCTTGACATCAATGCCGAATTCTCTTGCACGCTTCTCCAAGATTTCTGGGTCATGGATACGTTGAGCTCCTGACATGATCTCCTCTCCTATAAGAAAGAAAGAAACCTCAAATTTAGTAATTATTAAATCAAGTGTACAAGTAACACAATTGGGTGACAAACTCGTACCTCTGATGAAGACATCGAATGAGTTGCTGTAGTTAGAATCGTCTTCACATGGCATCGTGTAGAACGGTCTGACAGCAGATGGATAGCGATGCAGTATGTAGAACTCTGTCTTGTACTTTTCCAGAACAAGCTGGCCAAGTTTCTTCTCAGATTCTGTGTTTAAATCACCAAGAGGATCAACCTCCATGCCAGCTTCCTGTCAAGATGACCCACCCAATTATTATTATTATTCATAATCTTTAACTCATCAAGTTGAATTTCAAAAAAAAAAAAAAAAAAAAAATCCAGTCATACCTTAAGCATTTGAATCCCTTCCGCAAAGGTTAGTCTCAATGTTTGCGGAAGAAACTACAAGTTTAGTGCACAAATCATCAGTTTTCAATACAAAAGAAACTCCTAAGAATCCAAACGATAGATACCTTCAAAGATTGAAATGGGTATTGCTTTCTGACAGATTCAAGTTCCTTTGGGCACCTTTCTTCTATTTTAGTGAATATGAACGGAAACAAGTCATCCACAAGATCCATTATCTGCACAAAACAGGAAGTAGGATTATTAGCTAACACTAATGGAGAGATGAAATATTATTAATATTTAGCACAAAATCATGCACACACCTCAGAGTAGTGCATTCGTATCTCCATCTCCACATCAAGACCCACGAATTCACACAGGTGTCTATGAGTGAAAGAGTTTTCAGCTCTGAAAACAGGACCAACCTCAAAGACGCGTCGCATGTCACCACATATGGCCATCTGCTTATGAAGCTGAGGAGACTGAGCCAGACAAGCAGGCTGCCCTTTGTAGTCCAACCTAAATACAGCGGAACCTCCTTCACTACTGCCAGCCATCAATTTCGGTGTGTGGATTTCAAGAAACCCCTTGGATTGTAAGAATTCTCTGAACGCCTAACACAAACAATTAAACCATATCATGCAAGGAACATAACACATGTATAAATGATGTCAAATCCTATCCTAACTAGCTATAATCCTCCCTATGTATGTTGCATATCATCAAATCGGTGGTGAGGGGGGCTTACAATTTGGACTTGGCCCTGAATACGGAAGATGGCTTGATTAGCCGGTGTTCGGATGTCAAGAACCCTATTATTCAAACGCGTGTCCTGAAGGACACGAGCAGCTGGTTTGCCATCCTGCAACAAACAATCAGCTCTCTTAAGAAAGAAATAAAGAAGATATTAAAAAAAAAAAAAAAAAAAAAAAAAACAGGTCCAAATCTTAAAAAACATTATTCTACCTTGACAGATTTTTCAATATCTGCTTCACTTCGAGCAGCATCCTCCACAATAAGTGGTAAATTTGGCAAGGATCTGCTGATGCAGTACATTTTTGTGACATGTATTTCAACCTGCAACATTATGGATGAGTTAATGTCACTATTCGAAAAGGAAAAGGAAAAGGAAACACGCAACCTGCTGAGTGGGTCCTGTGAGAGGCTTCTTAGGGAGAGAGACGAGACCGATAAGCTCAACAATGGATTCATGACTCAGCTGCTTGACAAATTTAAGCATGCTTGTACCAACTCTGGCCTCCTCCACGAGGCATTGAACCGCTAATCCACTTGCCCTCAAGATCACAAACAATCTTTTAGAGACTAAGCGATGATTGTGCACTCGACCTCTGATGGAAACCTCTGACCCCACAATCTCTTCAACCAAGTTGTTCACATCAGTGAACTCTTTTCCCTCAACAGCCTCGCTCCAGCTTCTTCTACCTGCAGCCGACTTCACGTCACCGTAGTTGCTGGAAAACGATTCATCCTCCTCCAGAGGAAGAGGAAGAGAAGATGATGAGGCTTCTTCTCGTTGCTTTTTAGGGTACATCTTCTTCAGTACTCTCTTCTTTGCTGCATCCTTGCTGATCTTCTCTCCAGATTCCTTCAAAACCTCTGGTCCCACCATCTCTTCTCCAGTAAATTTCTGAGAACTGTTGTTGGATGACAACATGATGCCTCCTACATTATATATATATATATATATATTACCATTCACTCACGAGAAAGATAATTAAACCCAGTAGCCATCAATTCATCAGTCCCAAATCGTAAAATCAGCACACAATTGCACTAGAAACCTATCAAAATCTCTACTTTCTTTCTTGGTAATTCAAAAGTTTCAATTAACTAATATAAAAACTCTGACTTTTGATGATATAATATGAACAAGAGAGAGGGGAGAGAGATCTTACGGCGAGGATGGAGAAGCGGCTGAGAAAGAAAATATGTGTTAGGGATTTTTCTGTCTGATTGTCAATTAGGTCATGCGCCAATTGTTATTTTACTCCCTCCCTGTGTGAAAACCGAACCGATTTAAACCCCTATCAAACCGAGATAGAACATTAACGCGGTTGGAAAAACTCATCAATTATTTAACCCTAATAATAATATCAATCTTATACTAAACATACAACATAAAAAAAAATAGAAATACTACATTAAATATATATAAGATTAACATTTTACATTTAAAAAAAAAACAATTTGAAAATATCAATTTAATGTATAGTTTTTCATTTTAATATTACATAAAGTTCTACATTAAATATATGTAAGATTACTATTTTACATTAATCACTAAAAAATTTGGCTTATCACCATAATGTAACATTACTATTTTTTTTTTAAAAAGAGAATATTGATCCAATGTATAGTTTTATATTTTTTTATATTACTAATAAATTCAATTTCAAAATAATAATTAATAGGTAACATACAACATAACTGGAAATTCTACATTAAATATATGTTAGATTAACATTTTACAATTTAAAATAAATTGTAGACGACGATCTAATCTGAACGTAAGCTCGCAGCAGCGTAAAGCAGAAAGGAGAGAAACCCAATTTCTTTGTGGACCTGTGCAAAAAAATATGAACTTTGAGCATGATCTATTGGTAAGCTTTTAAAACAAAGATGAAATCCAAAAGAAACCCAAAGCAAATTCTCATTAAGCAACGTGGAAAAAAACAATGCGAGTGAATTGTAAAGCGTGAAATTTATTAACATATAACGTGCCGACACGTGTCATCATTTCCCCCATCTTTCCATAAGATGCGGACGACAGTGGAGCCATCACAAGTCTACTTTATTATTAAAGATAATAGATATGGATCTGTGGGTTGCACAGGTTTTAGTTAATGTTTTAATTTCATTGTATGATTTTTTATATAGTATTGTGTGAAAATTATTTTTGGTATAAGAATTATTTTTTTCACATAACTTTTGGTCAGTTCTCCTATTCTAATAATCATGACGTATAAGTGAAGTCAGTTATTAGCAACTTTGTGCATAAGTTTAGAGAAAGAGTTATTCCCGAAAATTCAAATCGAATTCAACGTAAAGAAAAAATGAAATAAAGCAAAATTCAAAGAATTTAAAAATTGATAAGCCAATTGAGTTGATGACAACATCATACACTTTCTTAAGCTCTTAATTGAATGAAAGTTTGTATTAGTTTTATATGTTATTCTTCTTATTCAAACACATTATAATGATTCCATGACAATTCATTCTAGGATCTCAAAATTTTGTTTTTGCACTTGTTAGCATTTATATATTTTGATTTGTATGGTCTATTCATAGTTCCCAGCTTTATATATTTCTTTATCTTTTCTCTTTTTTTTTTGTCGACTATTTTACAGACTTATGTGGACTTTGTAAACTAAACTGGTTGCTCTGTATCCATATGGACAGTAAACGACGTTTGTTGCCTCACACTGTGTGCTAAGCTATCCGCCTTGTTGTTTTGCGTCCGTGGTATATGAATAATCTCTAAGCTGTTGTAAATATGAATCTCTCCATTATATGATTCTACTATTAAGGTTCTATATTTTAAGAAAAGAAATGTAATGGAATGATATTTTCACCTCCTTATTTATAAACAAAAATATCATCTCTATACTTCCTTCTAAAAATAAAGAAATTCTATTGCATAATCACACATTAGAACAAATACTTTTCTATAATATAATTTCTCTATTTTAGAAAAGAATATAGATATGAATATATAGGTAAATTGGAAATAATATTTGATGTTTTATTAATAGATAACATTATAGATCAACATTTTGATCATGCAATTAAAAGTAATGAAACTATTAATACTTTATGCAGTTTGATACTGCTTTGATTCTCGTGATATGTGTATGCTAAAAACAATGTTTCTGAATCTCAATTGTGTGAATAACTGTTTATGAAAAAGATGTGGACTGCATGTTGTAATACACATTAATAAGATACAGGGTGTGATTGGTAAAAGCTGTAGGTGCTGTCCAGAGCACCATTTATTTGTAAAGCACTAAATTCACAGCAATCAAGCTTTAATGACTTTTTAAATATCACAGTTCCGGAAATAATCTACAGCTGTATAAGTGCTTTCTAGAGCCAAATATTCAAATCAATTTTTTGAGCTCTCCATTAAATCTACAGTAATAAAATCTAAAGCCAAAGCAAAAAGTCTACAGCTTTTTTTCTACAGTAAAAAATTTAAAGCTACAGCCATTACCAATCGGACCCACAATCATTAAAAAGTTTTTGTAATTTCATTTCAGATATGTGATATTAAATATCATATATATATATATTTTGGAGTTTCGTTTAAGAAAAATGATTATTTAATTTTTTCACTTTGGATCTGCAGTTATAGTAACAAAAATTTCTAGAAAATAAATATAAATATGACCCTAAATTATAATTTTTCTGTGCAGAACAAATTAATTACATAATTATACATATATAAGATTTTTAATAAAGAAGACAAAACTACATATATTTTTTGTAACTATTAATTTTAACTTATTGATCTATATATTTCGGTAATATAAAAATATCTTTTTGTTAACCCTATTAGTTATGTTAATATAAATTATGAGAATCTATTTTATGAGGATATGCGTATGACTACATTTTCATGATTTGTTTCATAATATCCACACCAGACGATATTCCTTACATAATGCTGAACATATCCTATAAACATTTTTGCCAATAAACTAATGATTCGCTTTCTCTTGAACTCGAAACCTAGACCACATAGTGTAAAAACATTAATCCGAACATCTCTAATGTACATCTCTATATTTTCTTCTAAAATAGAGATCCTCTATTATAGAGTTCCTCTATTTTAGAGAAAAATATAGAGAAATCTCACTTTTTGCCTCTATATTTAGGGATGAAAATAACAATAATTAACTATTTATTATTATCATATAGCTTATACAATTTTATGGGGAAATATTAATTCTACCACAAGTTTGATACAACTTTTCCATTTACCATTAAAGAATGACTATTTTCATAAATAACCTAAATTTTTGATAAAATTACACTTCATAAATAACCTAAATTTTGGATAACATTACACTAAACTAATTTTTATAAATATTTAAAAAAAATTTTTAAACTCAACCCCAACTCCATAAAACTAAACCCTAAACAATAATCACTAAAGTATAAACCTGAATGTTAGTAAACTTTTGATTGAGAGTATTTTTGAAAAGTGGTATTTAACTTCTGATATTTTTGACAATTTTTCCAATTTTATTTGTTTATTATTTTTGAAAAAGGAAGCTTACTATTAAATAATTATTTTTGACAATTTTTCCAATTTTATTTTTTTTAACAATATTTTATTGAAAACTTAAAAAGGAAAATGCTATTAAATAACAATTACAATTAGATTTGTTCATGATTTATTTTAAAAAGGAAATTTATTTTCGTATAACTTTTACTATTTTCTATTTCTTAGATATAAAAAAGGAAACACTATTAAATAATTGTTTTAATGAATTTTTTTTTGTTTATAATATTTTTAAAAACTTAAAAAGGAAAAAAATACTATTAATTAATTAAATATTTATATAATTAGATAATTATTTAACACATGTCACAATCTTAAATGTATAATTAACATGTGTCACGATCATGTTAATTAATAACTTTGAAAACTAAGCTTTATATAATAAGATTACAGAAAATACTACATTAAATATAGTTTTTAGATTACCATTTTACATTAATCTTTTGATTCTCTTACACACTCACCAGCTGCAAAGGTATTGTCATAAATAATCCACTGCATTGTTTATTACTTCGGCTGCAATAATATTATTTTCTATTTCCACCAGGATCTCAATCATTGATGAAAACATAAAGTCAATTTTTTTTTATAAAACTAGAACATGATCTGGACGATTCTTCATTGAGGTTAGAAGGATGAGCGAGCAGCATTGGTAAATATTGTCGGAACGAACTGAGAAGTTGTGCTTACAGATGATACGTTCTTAACGTTACAAAAGAACGAAACACTTATGTGTGTTTGTACTTGTGTCTTTTTATTATTGATATTTTAGAAATTTTATGAGTATAATTGGTATTTTGAAAGTTGAGTCATATGAGTAAAACTGTACAGAATTAACATCTCAATTACAATAGAATTGAATATAATTACAAAATCCATGATTGGTAAACTTTTTGAATAACAAAAATTTTGAATAGATTTTAAAATTCTTCAAACTGATAACAATGGATTTAAGTAAGATTTTAAAAATCTATAAACCAATAACAAACGAATCTTAAAATTTTATAATTTCTCTAGGTCCATCCACCAATAACTCCCCTTAAAAAATACCTTTCCTCACTAAAAATAATAAATAATATGTAAACATACAACATAAAAAATGGAAATACTACATTAAACATATGTACGATTACCATTTTTTATTTTTCAAAAAATTATCTGAAAATATCGATTTAATGTATAGTTTGACATCTTAATATTACAGAAAAAACTATATTAAATATATGTTAGATTACCATTTTACATTACTCACTAAAAAAGCGGTTTATCTCCATAATGTAACATTATTATTTTATAAAAAATATATTGATCTAATGTATAGATTTATATTTTAATATTAGATGAAATACTACATTAAATATATGTAAGATTACCATTTTACATTAAAATTATCCTTTCTCACTAAAAAAAGGCGGCTTCTCTCCATAATGTAACATTTACCATTTCATAAAAAAGAAAATATTGATCCAATGTACGTATAATTTTACATTTTAATATTACAGGAAAAACATTATGTAAAGAACACAACTTATAGCTCTCTTTCAAACTCAAAATCGACTCATACCATTGCCTCCATCAAAGAAAACTCCAGCAAAAAAAATGGCTCCATCATCAACCCCTCATGTGCTAAAAACGTTTGATTCAGACCCTGTTTGTTTAGTTAACACTGCGACAATAACCAGCGGTACAAAATTTAACAAAAGACATGGAAAAGAAAGAAAGGAAACTGGTGTTTTTAGTAGCTGGTGAGAGAGAAACATGACCATGGGAAGAGAAAAAGGAGACAAATAGAGTCGCTGTTTTATTTAGCATTACATATACTTCCGAATCTCTTTTATTTATCGATCCCTGCGTTTTCCCGTGTTTCACCGGAAGGACCAGTGAAGAAGACCTTTCAGTTGCTCATCTAAGTCACTGCGTTTACAAAACGAACATGGCCTAGCATTTTTATTTGCTCCTGGACTGAGAACTTGGGAGAGGTTGAAGTTAGATTCTACACACGATGACATTGGCAATGTGGCAGTTCTATACATAAGAAAGTGTGGTTGTTGAGAATCTATCCGAGCTACAGAACTCACAATACGTAGAAAAACGTGTTAGATAGCTCAAAATACTTAGAGAAACATGTTAGATAGCTCGAGGAAAAAAGAGCAAACAAAAGAGATATCATTAGGGGCAGTAGAAACTCTGGAAGAAAAATGAACTAGAAAAGACAAGCTACCAAGATTAGAGTAAACAGAACGAAGATTATAACCTTTGTTTGGTAAACCTAGACTATATAATTGTCATATATTCAGTCAACGAAAACTAAACAACGAACATATCATTAGTTTGTAACTCTTCCGATTACAATGTGAGCATAAAAAAAAATTAACATTTGAATACTTTTTCATGAAGAACCTCGATTAACCAAAATATGGCTAACTATGATTCATCTATAACAAAGAACTCTTTATGAATGTTATACTCAACTGGTTTATACATAACTACAATAAAGGCCATTCAAAAAACAATTCCTTTTTTTAGGTATAAAATTAAGTATGAATCCACAAATGAATATTAATATTTTAACAACCTCCTAATTGTTTGAGCTACTTTATACGAACATATCTAAATATCAATTAAAAACTCTGAATTTGGATAATATATAATAAAAAGAGACAAATATGGAGGGAGTGAGAGAGAGAGAGAGAGAGAATGGAGAAGCGCCGAGAAAGAAAATAGGCTTAGGGATTTTTCATGTGTGATTGTTAGTCAAGTAGGTCATGCGCCAAACTATTATTATTTTGGTACTGTTTGGAAACATGAATAGCATAATAAATGAAAATTATTTAGAAAACATAGATATGATATTACATAATTTATTTTATTTACACAATTAACCATTGTATTTATAATAAATTAAATATTTTTTGTATATGTCAAGCTCTCTCCTTTTCTCTAATTAACCAAAAAACAACAACATTTTTTTGCCATATGTCAAACTCTCTCCTTTTTACTAAGTTTTTATTTTTTTTAATTCAAATATATTCAATTAAATTAATTCATTAAAATAAATCAGAATCATTCATTCCTAATTCAAATTAGAAGAATTATAATTAGTTAAGAATTCCATAAATATTTATTTTATAGTTATAGTTATTGTATAATATGTGATTCACCCAAACTTTATGCGAACATAAATTTTATTGACACGTAGCATACTAATCTAATACAATTTTTCTGATGATTTTATGTCGCATGGACTTCTGGTTGGGTAATTGTGTTGTTATTCAGTGGGCTTTTATTTTTATTTTTTCTTCAAACTGGCCCAGATTTTTAAGGGTTTCTTTCAAATATGTTTGTTGGCTACAATGAAAACATTCACTGCTCGGAAATCCGAAAGATCAATCTCTGTCAAGCATCAATTCCAACTTCTCAAACACAGCCACGGTTTGTTTTGCTGCTGTTCAAACACCATGAGATTTAGAAACATTTTATCTTCTTCATCACATTGATTACATGTTTTAGAGCTGTCGTAGGAGGCTCTTGTCACAATAAAAAAAACTTATTACACCTATATCCAAAGACTAAATCATATAGTTAAACTAGCAGAGCAAATACTTCAATGGTTGGTGCAGCTCTTCAAGCCTGCTTTGGAAAATTGTTTTGGATACTCAGGATGCTCTCCAGGTTGGACTCTAAATCTACAAGACTTTGAGAAAGTAGGGTAACAACTCTGAAAATGTTTGCGGTGTCCTAAAATGTTTTACGTTTGAATCTTTTGATCGATATGGTCAATGTGAATTCTAAAAGGGAATTCTTATCAGGATATTTGATCGATATGGTTGATGTGATCCCTTATTTTCTATTTGCTTGTGATGTCTTAATATGTTTTAATATTTTCAGATTTGCACATCTCTTTTCTTGCCAGTGTATACTAGAAGATAAAGACAAGCCTTTTTACCATGACATACAATCATGTTTCTACAATTTAGTAACTTACTCTTTTTTTTCTGTTTGAACGGAGATCCAAACTCACAGAAGAGGTTATGAAAAAGCTTTGATTGGTGGTTAGCCAAAACACCAAAACGGTGCTGGAACCATCAGTCCAACAAGACAGTGAGAGTAGTCGAAACTCAGTCAGATATGACTTGGTTGTTCAACCTGACACAAAGTGTCCGATTTTATCCTCTCTTATTACGGATAACAGGAAAATATGGCTAATATAAAATCAAAGACACCTGAAAACTGTTCCGAATGAAAGAAAGAAAATCATTCACGTATAACTTTATTGATCACATGCATATACACCCAGTGTTCTATTCGATATCATTGAAATAGTATAGAATTGTAAGCTCACCTAGAATTTCAATCCCTAAATACTAGACCTTATCCAAGTCTCATACCAGCCGCTAAATATTATACTCTAAACTCTAATTTATAAACCCTAAACCAAAATATAAAATATAAACTAAAATATAAATTCAAAACCAAATAGAATGGAATAAAATAAATAACATAGTTTATATTGGTGAAATTATGAAATTGCCTAATATTGCGTAGAAAAAAACTAATGTTGATGATAACATGATTTTGCTAAGATCCTATTCAAATTCTAAGAGAGTGCGAAACACTAGGAATGCAAGACCATGCTTAAGCTAAATGCTATCAAGATGAGATGAAAGATTATACTAAAATAAGACTAAAAATGTAATAAAGTAAAAGGCTTTCTTTGATTATGAGAAGAAGGACTCATGGGATAAGGGATTTAGATCTTGGGTGATCAAACTTAATCTAAAGGTGTCAGATTTCAATCAATCTATCTACCTTAGACCTAGACACAATCCTAAACAAACTCTATCTCTAGAAGAATGCTCATTTGCTTCCAAAACTCAAGCATCAAATCTCTTTGGTTAAATGTTGAGGAAGCAATCATTAAAAACAAGTCTAAAAGCCATCCTAACACCTCTAACAACAAATCTCTTTGGTAGAGTGTGTTAAAAGCATAGAAGAGTTGGTTCAGACATTTCATCAAACACCTTGTGCGCGGGTAATGTCTAAAACTCAACTTTAGAGAGGCCAACTCAAAAGAGGCATTAAAATCACTCTACTAGCAAGGATTAAGAAAGATCTACACCTAAACACCTTAGATCAAGCCTAATCACCCTTAATCTCCCTAACCCATGAATCCAAAAGTGGATTACTCACTAATCACCATGATTACTCTTGAGCCCATGAGGTTTCCAAGTTTAATCATGTTTAAGAAAACAAGAAATGAAATTATAAACACTCAAGAACACAAGAACAAAAGGGAAGAACTTTCACCCACAAGAGGTTTTTGTGATTCTTAAGAGAAAATAAGATAAAGTCTCCAAAATGGAGATTACAAAGTATTTATACTTAGTTTTAGGGTAAAGAGAGATACATAGGATAAAAGACTAGAGTGCCCCTTGGATAAGGCTAATTAGAACTTCAAAATAGTGTTTAAAATGACCTAAGATCGAATTGGGTCGAACCGGACCGGTTTGAGAAAACCAGCCTCGACCACTCTCTCACCCAAGCTGCCTCACGCCCGGGTTGTGCATTCCGGTCCGACCAATCCGGTCTCACCCTTCACGCCCGAGTTGTGGTGCACGGTCTGACCAATCCGGTCTCACCCTTCACGCCCGGGTTGTGCTGCACGGTCTGACCAATCCGGTCTCACCCTTCACGCCAGGGTTATGCATCACGGTCTTGGCTGTCCGGTCTTGGCTCTTCACGCCCGGCATCACCATCCCGGTCGAGGCATTCCGGTCCAGTCGTATCTAAGAAGAGCATTGCTTGGTTGAACATCATTCTTCATATCCTTTGGATTTTTGAACTCTCAAACACTTCATATCATCTCATAGTATGCTTCAACACCTGATAGGGACATATGTATGCAAAATGGATCCTAAAGACACTAAGATCTAAGCTATATGATCAAAATGTATAAGATATGAAAGCTAAAAACATGTAAATATGCAAGATATCAGTTGACCCCAACCATACTCTTTCACTTTCTAAATACTAAACCCTAAACTATAATCACTTATAAACCCTTACCCAAATATAAATTCTAAACACTATAACCAAATAGAATTGAACAAAATAAATAACATAGTACATATTATGTAATGTCTATGATTGCAAAAGTTAATGCTGATCTCAACTATATCCCTTCACTTTCTAAACACTAAACCCTAAACTCTAATCACTAAATTTAACCTAAATTTGAACTTTAACCCAAATATCAAAATCTAAAAATACATATTATTATCTAATATTCAATTATATTATAACTAATCACTAAACTCTAAAAGGAAATATAAACCCTAATCAAAATACTAAACTATGCAAATAGTACATGATATGAGTTATTACTAAAATATAAACTTCTAACCCAAATAGAATCGAACAAAATAAACAGTATAGTACATATTGGTGAAATTATGAAAAACTAAGATTGTATGAAAGAAGTTAATGTTGACCACAACCTCAACCTTCACCTTTCAAATACTAAACCCTAAACTATAATCGGTAAAGTATAAACCCAAATATAAATTTTAAATTCACAAATAAATTTTAACCCCAAATATAATAGAAAATGAAGAAATGAAACAAAAAAAATACAAAGGAAGAATGTGAATATTAAAAAGGCCACAAATAACTAAAGTTACAAAGAAAAAGATGTGAATAATGAAGAGCCACGAACTATTTTTGATATATTCTAATTATTAATTTTTTTATATGTAAGTTTTGAGTAAAAAGACATAGTTATATAAAAGCCATGTTGTCTATAGGTGTATTAGGAAAATTGGCTATCTAGCTAATTAGTGTTTTTTTTCACTACTTTTTTTTGATCAAAACTGAATTTTAATAGACGCTTAAGGTCATTCTACAACAGAAACATAGTCTGGAATTAAAACTAAGGCTGCATTTGCCAACATAGCAATGTCGTGGAGCACACCCTTTAGGACCACATCCTTCCCTTTAGTCGTCAGTAGAGAGATGAGGTTCTTGGAGTCAGTGAAAACATGGATACAACTGGCATAACATGACGCTGCAGTAACAAGAGCAGCTTTAACCGCCAATGATTCAGCCACAAGAACCGAAGGCACAAAACGCCAGTGAGAGGAGGAGCTTTCAATGATGGAGTTGCTGGTGTCGTAGAGTAGCCAACCCATTCCACAGTTCCCACTTGAAGAATCCCATGCTGCATCAAAGTACAAAGACCAAGTACAAGAGTTAACAACAGGTAAATCTAGTGACACAACCACACTCTGTGGTAAGGAAGGCTTTTGGACATCTGTCTGAGCTGCCTTCCAAGCTTTAGCATCTTGAATCGCTTTCAGGATAGTATCAGTTTCTGAGAACAGTCTTTTCTCAAACACCAACCTATTCCTATTACCCCAGAGCACCCATAATATCCACGTGTATAAAGGAGTGTTTCCTAGACCCGGGGGAGGTAGGGAGATCATTTTCCTGCAAGCTTGAAGCAGAGAACGATCGATGTTATATGATCTCCATTTTGTTTGAACAATAGCGGAGCTAGCTCCCAAACACGAGCAGCAAAAGGACACTGGAGAAGGACATGGATCTCAGTCTCACGGGTGCCACATCTCTTACATGTCAAGTTCTCAACCAGACTTCTACTCTCCAGAATCGAACCTACCGGGAGAGCCTTACTGTTAGCCTTCCACAGAAATTGCCTGATCTTCGGGGAGATGTCCACTTGCCAAACACATTTCTTCCAGTTAAACAGGAGATCCTCAGGTGCTCCATTACAAAGCTTTGCTATAGCATAGCCCGATTTAGTGGAATATTCTCCATTGTCACTATGGAGCCACACCCGATCATCAGGGCCATAGAAAACAATGGGGATCAGTTTCCTAATAACCTCTTCATAATGAGGAATAGTACGTCGAATAGCTGCAATGTTCCATTAACTTGTTCCCTCCAGGATTAGCTTGCTGGCGTTCCAGTCCTTATTTTCTCTCGTAGGGGGTCCGATAAGGGCCACTGGTTCAGCGGTAGAGAGCCACGATTCTCCCCACATTTTCACGCCATTCCCAGAACCTAAGGCTCAACCTAAGCCTTTAACTAGAAGATCACGTCCCAATAAAATCCCCCTCTAGCAGTGTGAAGCCTTAGTTGGGGCTTGTGTCTCAAGAAAGGAGGAGTTTACACAGTATTTACTGATCAGGATCCGGCCTAGCAGGGAGTTTGGGTTTTTAAGTATTCTCCACGAGAGCATGGCAAGCATAGCGTCATTGAATTAAGCAATTTCTCTGAAGTCTAGGCCTCCAGCACTCTTTGGCTTAGATAATTTGTTCCATGCTACCAAGCACATCTTCCTAACCTCAGCGGATAGATCACACCAAAACCTTGTTAAAACCAATTGGACTTATTTACACAAGGATATCGGTAACTTGAAGCAGGACATCGAGTAGGTGGGCATCGCCGCCAAAACAGATTTGAGGAGTACTAACTTCCCAGCTCCCGAGAGGAATCTAGTAATACAGCTATGAGATCTCTGTCGGATCCGATCCACTAAAGATGTGAAAATATCACGCTTCTTTCAACCAAAATGCTCCGGGAGACCTCAGTAATTTCCAATGCCACCCTCATTGAGGATCTGAAGCTGTGACTTAATCCTCCGTTTGACTTCTCCCGGGGTCTTAGAAGAGAAGGTAATAGCTGACTTTCCAAATTTATAAATTGCCCCGACGCCTCTTCGTATTTCTTCAATATGGCGTTGAGTTCATCACAGCTCCTAGCATCGGTTCTACTGAAGAACATTGTATCGTCCGCGAAAAGTAAATGGTTAATCGCAGGACTGTTCGTCGCTACCTTGACTCCAACAACCTTCCCGCTTCGTTGTGCCCGTTTGCATAAACCTGATAAAACCTCCGTACAAAGAATGAAGAGGTAGGGTGAGAGGGGATATCCTTGTCGAATACCTCTTGAGGGATGGACCCTTCCTTGAGCAGCGCCATTTATCAGGTACGAGTAAGACACGGATGTCATGCAGGTCATGATCCACGAGATCTAAGTATCATGGAAACCAAACTGGGACAGAACATTACGTAAGAAGCTTTACTCAATACGGTCATACGCCTTGCTCATGTCAGTTTTGATGGCCATACAACACCGGACTTCCGCTTTTGAGTGTTGGAGGTAATGGAGGATCTCATGGGTTATTAACACATTGTCTGAAAAAGCTCTTCCTTTCACAAACGCGTACTGGTGGTCGGATATCACGTCCGGGAGCAAAGGTTGCAAGCGATGGGTTAGGATCTTTGCAGTAATCTTGTAGTGGGTGAAGCAGAGTGCAATTAGTCTGTAATCCACCACTTTCACGTGGGATGAGCCTAACGCGAGTCTCGTTCTGACGGGAATCAAAAGTACCAGTAGCAAAGAAGTCCTGGATGTCAGAGACTACATATGCCCCTAAGATATCCCAAAAGCTTTGGTAGAAGCTAGCCGAGAAACCATCTGGTCCGGGTGCTTTTTCAGGGTGAATCGAGAAAAGAGCTTCCATGATCTCACACGGTGTTGGAGGAGCTATCAATGTCTTGTTCATCTCTGGGGCAACAAGGGGTGAAGAGGAGTTAGACATTTGAGTAGTGAAAATACTCGAGTAAAAGTCTGTGATACTCTTCACTATCTCATCCTCCTTGTAAACCGCTGTGCCCTCTCGATCCTCAATCACAGATAACTTATTAATAGCTCGTCTACCCCTAGTTTCCGCGTGAACATAACCAGTGTTCCGGTCACCACACTGCAACCATAGAATTCGGCTCCTCTCCCGCCAAAAGTCCTCTTCTTCATTGTAGGCTGCTTCCAATATTGCTGTGAGTGTTCCGATGCGGTTCACGTCTGGGTTCAGGGTAGATAATGCCTCTTCTAGCTCCCTTTAAGTCGTCTCAATTTTCAGGTTGCTGTTCAGGTTCTGCTCCTTTGTACATTTGATGATGTTGTGTCGAATGTGATCAAGTCAGCTTAGTACCAAGTCAAGAGGGTGGAGATGCCACTGATCTTTCACCAATTCTCTGATCTCAGGTTTGTCTTTTAACCTCCTATCGAACCTGAATAGACCTTTCTTCCTCCGTCCTGAGACATCAAAATGGACCACAACAGGACGGTGATCAGAGCCTTCAAATTGTATGTACTCACACCTTCCGGCAGGGAAACGTTCAAACCGTGAACAATTGGCCATCGCCCTGTCTAGTCGTGATTGGATGAAATGGTTGTAGCAGGTTCCTTGCCAAGAAAGGTGGTTCCCCAAGTGTTTAAGATCCCAAAGGCCCATTTGGGAAACAAAACTTCGGAAGGACAAGAAGGATCCTTCCCATCGGACCGGGCCTCCAACCTTCTCCGAATTCTCTAGGATGTCACTGAAATCGCCTGTAGAAGCCAAGCATCCTCCCAAGCTGCTCCTAACTCCGTTAGCAAACTCCAAAAAGCTGCTCGGTCAACCGGGTTTGGTGCTCTGTAGATGAAGGAGACAAAGCAGAAGAGTGGCATTATTTGACGCCTCCACTACCAGGTCATGAGGCTTCGGACTGGTATTAAGGACTTCACCGGAAAAGATGACCAGAGAAGGTGGTCCCTCTGACAAGGGTCGGGGGAAGAACCAGGAGTGTAAAGACTAGTGCTCACGTTTACCCAGCAGATATACCCGAAAGGGTATAGAGATTCGAAATCTAGAGACAGAGGTAAGTGGAAACTAGCCAAAAGAGGAAGTCAACTTTGCGAAACATATATACTAGTAGCCAGCGGTTAGAGACCTTCCTCAAAACTAGTGTCTGAGAGAGTTTTGTGTGTTAATATGGACTAATGTAACAGAGCTAAAGATGTTTTTATTATATAAATATATGTTTTGGAGTCTATTATGTAGGTTTTCAGGCTCAGGAGCATTTTGGAGTAAAGTGATGTTTTAGGTGCCCTTTTGGAGCTTAAAGGAGAGTTCGATGACTATCAAGTTCAGACCAGAGGTCGATATTCAGAGATCACTATTGATCGATACACATTATGTGCTATCGATCGACGACACATCCTTAGAAGATGACGTATCGAGATAACCTATCGATCGATGTACATCATGTACTATCGATCGATATCGAGCGCGTAAGAAGACTTGTTGGACTCAACCGACTTGAAGCCCAACACATCTCCAAATTACAAGATTGCCCTGACGAGTTTTTAAACTAATGAACTCATATTTATAGTTATGCCTATGTGTTTTGGCAAACAAGCTTTTATCTATCTTTTTACCACTTCAAAGTTACTCTTGCATTATTCTTAATTCAAAGTTCATTTCTTTTATTACTTTGCAAAGGTTATATAATTCTAGATCTAGAAGAAAGATACAAAGAGATTTGGTATCTTGAGGAACTTAAGTGTTCGGTCTTGTAACCTCTATGAATCTCTATTTTTACCTTGCTGTTATGAACTACTTAGCCATGTCTGAGTAGATTCTATTGTTAGATTTAGCGTTCAAATAGTTATGAAGGATTAGCCCCAACTATAGATTGTTGAGTTGTGATATTCATTATCATGATGAACCCTGATGCTTATTCTAGAGTAGCTAACTAGAATATGAACTTGGAATGAATTAATTCGTTAATCATTATCCTGTTATCATCTTGCATAAGCTAAGATCCTCAAGGGATACGCGAGAGCCGGTCTATGATCTTGGTGAGCAACACAATCAACTCGATCTGAGCTATATCGATACTATACTCCTATAGAGTAATCGATCAACGACAAACATATATCGATCGATATCGCTGTCAAAACATCGATCGATATTGTCGGTATCAGATCGATAGACAAGTCTCAATACTGCGAGAGCTGATAGACTTATCTAAGAGTTGAAGCTCTTTAATATCATGCATATAACTTGTTATACATCTATAGCACTATAATCCTGATTATGTGAATAGCAACCCTAAATCTAACTACTTTTCTTTATTTTTAAAAACCTAAACCAATTCAATCGAGCAACTTACCATTGCTCAAAAACCTGCAATTTACATTTAAACCTTTTCAACCTAGCATAATCACTAAGGATTACATCTATTCTGTTCCCTAGCTCCCTGTGAATTCGATCCCAAAGTACTACAACTGAACCTCTTATTTGAGAGAGTAATTCACTCCTTCGGGTAATTTGAGAAATACCAAAATCTTTTCAACAGATTTATTAGAATTTTTGAAATATTTATAATTATATTTAAAATGAAAGGATATCAAAGATATTATGATGAAAATAGTTACAAAGATTTATATATTAACCTTAGTCATATCGTCTAATTCTAATTTGAAGAAGAATAAGACTTAGTCATACCTTATACATATAGTCTAATTTCTAAAAGATGATCCAAACAAAAAAATCACACATAAAATAAGTCATGACTTCTATTTTAATAGATAAGACTAGGATAAGATCCGCGCTTTGCGCGGGATGAAGTTGTTATTTTTATTATGTTTTTGGAGAATGAAACTATTTTTTCACTGCTATACAACTAATTTTCCATTGTAAAATGTATACATATATTTGCAGAAAAAAATAGTTTTGTACTTATCAGTAATAACCAATGAAAATCTCAGTGACTGTTACCAAAAGTCGAGGGATCGCTCCTCATGTTCCATTTGGCTGCAACAACTAGTCAATGCGGAGGCTGGCCAGTAATGTTAACTCCTTGAGAATTACTTTAAAAAACCAGTTTGTTGGTTGGTATTTTCTCGATTCTTGGCGGGTTTTAGCTATTTGCTATTTTGAGCTCTTTATGTCATCTATTGGTGATTTCATTTTTGTTTATCGATGTTTTTTTTAGAAATTATGTCTTTTATGGCTAGAAATTAAACAGTGTTAAAAAAATAAACAATGATTGAAAGGGGTTTAGGTTTTGTTTGTGAAATTCAATATTTTCACTCGATCTTTTCGAAAAGTGATCAACTCAACATGTTAAATAGTTTTGCATCTTCAGGCGAGCCTCTTACAGCTTAAATAACATTGGAAGTCTTTTTTTTGTCAGCCTGCTCATCTAAGCTAGATCAAGTGGCACTAGAAGTTATTTAATGCATTCGATTTAGGAGGCATATGGTTCCAGTCCTGCTCTGTCAACTAGATGATCTTTGAAATTTGGTACTAATCACATGAAACTTGTTACACTGGCTTTCCTGGGTACGAGATAAGCTTAACTTAAACCAAACTGAACACATATGAAAGAGTATAGTGTTGTCACAATATTTACAACACCTATAAGATTCTTCGAAAAAAAAAAATTATAATAATAAAACCACTCGGTTCAGTCTCCTCATATATAGTGATTCACACACTAAACCTCAATGCTGATTCAGCATCATCATTGTCGTCTTCCTCGTCATCTGATTCAGGCCAAACATACTCAACGTCAACAGGATGCCTGCGCAGGAAATTCAAGAGCTATTTGTACAAGGTTCCTTATCTGCCTAAACGGCCTTTGCTCCACCACTTCTTCTTTTTCTTCTTCTTCCGTCTCACCCATTTCTTTAGGATCACAGTAACTCACCACCTTCAACCCAAACTTCCCTGACTCGTCCGGTTCCACCAACCTAAACGGTTTCGCTAGTGATCTTCCCATCACTCTGACATGCCTCACACTGCAAAAAAATTACTCTCAGAGTCTTGCAAGGCCCAAAAAGGAATCCACTTAGACCAATAGGGAAGAGAAGACAATGTACCATATGTAGTATAGCCCATCCCCTTCTTGTGTCTGAACTTGACCAAGAAACTCTATTAGAGGTCTTCTTATTGTATGATAATATATCATGTTCTCGAAGTGTTGTTTCTTAACTAGTGTTTGGTTTCATAAATGAGTAGGAAAATCAGTTGCAGACCTTTAAGCTGCCAGAGCCAGTTGTTTGAATTGGTGTGTATATGCATATGGGATGGGAAACTGTTGTGAAGTATGATCGACCATGGATTTTACCCATTTTTAGCCATGGTCTATAGGTGTTTTTATATATATTTACTACAATATAGAGTCTATTTAGAGTATTTACAGGTTCATGTACGGCTTGGAGTAAAGTGGTGATTTTGGTATCTTTTGGAGCCTTTTGAGTGCAGAGTTGCGCAGACGCGTCAGATATTTAGATATGGATGGAGACCTTCACATGGTGAGATTGAGCTGATATTTGGACGCAAGATAGATCTTTGAGTTAGCTTTCCAATGCTACCGGTCTGAGGTCAATCCAACGGTTAGATCAGAAGTTATGCCCGTTTTACAGGTTCACGTACGACTGAAGAGTGGTCAGTCTGCCTCGCGAGAGAAGGTTGTCGAGAAGAGGAATGTATATCGATCGATGGTGAAACCTTTATGTCGATCGATATCGATGCCAGAACGTGGGCCAACTATATTTCATGACCGATTGAAGCCCAGAAGCAACCCAAATTACCAGAATACCCTTGGACGACTAGAAACCCTATTTATGTTATTCTAAGCCATTGTAGACGGCTAAGCTTTTATTCTATTGTTTTCTCTTAGTTAGGAGAGAAGGGAGGAACTCCTATTAGATTCCTCCTGGAACTCCATTGGTTTTGCTTTTATATTATTATGCTTTTCATCTATTCATCTATGATTTCTATGACAACTATCATGGCTGAATAGATCCACCTGTTAGGTTTAGGGTTCATATAGGTTATGTGGGGTTAGCCCCAAATATAGAACTGCTAAGTTGTGATATTCATCATTGAGACTATTCTTATTGCTTGTTCTCGAGTAATTAACCTGAACTTGATCTTAGATTTATTAGGCACAAGTGAGAGCTTGGCTTTTTATCTGACTTGTCTTCTCTGATCTAGGATTGAGTAACCCTAGTGAACACATATTCAACCCAATCGTAAAGCTTACTAGAAGCGATATCGATCGATAATCCAATAGATTAATCGATCGATATTGTGAAGGGTGTATCGATCGATATTCTTATAGAATAATCGATCGACACTTTCTTGTGATCAATAAACGAGAGTTGAGATCCAAGATCTAGATATTAGACTGTCTATACAATGATAGTTGTTAGATCTGTACTCCCAGTTGAGTTCTAATATATCTAGCAGCTTAGTAACCTATATCATTATAATCCTGATTTCCTGAATAGAAACCCTAAGTCTAGCAGCCACCCTTCCATCAAACAACTCCTTGCCAGGTTGAACACTTATCTTGTTTAACTTGTTTACTGTTTTATTAGTTACTTATTTATTTACTGCATTATAAATTATTAGCCTAGCTTAATCATATAACTATTAGATCTATTAGGTTCCCTAGATCCCCGTGAATTCGATCCCTAAGTACTACAACTCGACCTCTTATTTGAGAGAGTATAAATCACTCTTTAGGGTAATTTGAGTGATATCAAAGTGGTAAGTCCACATATAGTTGTTTTCTTCCTGTGACTTGTTATCGAGATGACCCAACCGGAAAGAAACATAATGAGAAGAGTATATCAGTGTACCACGCTAGAAATAACCTACAGATGAATACAATGTTAAAGCAACACAATAAACAAATAAAGACAAGAAGGATATCATCGTCATATACCTTGAAAAGGGTGAAAGCTGAACTCAGTAACAACACACAAATCACCCTTTAGCTTATAAAGAAGTGTTTCTGGCACAGAAGTCTTGTGTTGTCCTGTACTAGACCAATAAGAAGGTGTGGCACCAATTTTTTCTCTTTCATCAAGTGTTTTCAAGATACTCTCTTCAGGGAAGTTATCAGTGCTAGACACTATAATCACATCAGCAATACAGCTTTTAATGGGAGACCCGGATGAGACCTTAGAAGAAGATGATGGTTCTAAGTCCGTGTCAACGCCGACATTGTTAACCGAGTGGTTTTGTTTTGTCAGCCGTTAACCGAGTGGTTTTTTTTGTCAACACCGAGTGGTTAGTTCTGTCTTTTTTTTTCTCAAAATTACTTTTTTTTTAAATGAAATGCAATATATAATAATAACTTTATCTTTGACCAAAAATAATAATAAATTTATCAAATTAATAAATTAACTAGATTTTAATCCAAAACACAAAACTATTTTTGCTTACAAAATTTTATTTAGTAGAATCTATAATTGTATCATAGTTTATGTATTTTAACCTTTATATAAACTTATTTATGTTTATGTACATTATATATTTTAATTATTTTTTAAAAAATTTAAATTTGGAAGTTTTTACAAAATAATAATTAATATTATATATATATATATATATATTTTCTTAGTCAACATTTAAAAAAAATAAATAAATGAAAACAGTTTATGAAAAATGTCCTCTTGTTTTTTCATATTTTTATAAATATAGATTTCAGTTTAAAATTTTTGAAATAAACTGAAAGTTTGATTTGAAATGTTAATATGTTCATATTTTATATTTGTAAAGATAAAATTTTAATACAAATTGCCAAAATAACTTTAATTACATTCTTAATAAACCTATAATATAGCACAATATCATAATTTTAAATTTATAAATTTAGATTTCAGTTTTAAATTATAAAATAAAGTGAAATCACCAATTTGAGATCTTAATATATTCATATTTTATATTTGTAAAGTTAAATTTTTTATACAAATTGCCAAAATAACTTTAATTATATTCTTAACTAACCTATACTATAACATAATATCATATTTTATATTTTATTTTTATATAAAGCAATACATGTAACTTTTACGTTCATTTATATATATTTTTGTTTTATATTTTTTTCAGAAGCCCTTTGTCAAAAAAAACAATTTTTTTTGTTTTCAGATGACAAAGAAAAAGAAGGTAGTTTGTTTGATAAATAAACTAGATTTTAATTTGTTATTCGAAAATGTTGAGTTTTTATGTAAACTAGATAGGAATTAGTATTTGGGATTGTTATAATTAAAAATTCATTATATAGAATGGGAACTTTTTTAAAAAATTGTGATTTATTAATTAGTTTACTTGAAATTTTGGGCTATTTGCAAAATGGGGTCAAAACTAAAGTCAAACACAAAACTAACCTCTCTTTTTTTAAAAATTGTTTTTGCTCTATTCATCCCACAAGTTCAATTTATTTACGAAATTTCCATTATTTTTTATTAGTTTTTTCGAAATTGGTTTTTTACCCTCTCAATCTCATCTTCTTCAAATATTTACAAGATTTCCGTTTCCATCAATACATCAATCACCATGAACAAACAATTTGAAGCTCTTAATGCATCTAAATCGAAACTTAACTCATTCTTTCTCCATCCTTATCAACTAAAAACAACTCCTCTTTCACTTTCTCTCCATATTCATCCATAAAAACCCAATATTTTGATTCTAAATTTTTTTATGGTTCATAGAGTAATTGAAACTTACAATTCTTGGTGGGTCACATTCGTTCGAGCTTCTGTGTTCTTGGTGAAGACTTTTGGGAGCTAAGAAAGTTATCTCACTAGTTTAAAGTATGAAATTGAGTTTTTCCAGATTTGTTCGTCTAGACGACTTCCAGGTAAGTCGTTTGGCTGTGGACGACTTAGCTGGAAGTCTTCGGGTCAAACCATAGGTTATTTTTGTAATTGACTTTTAAAATGTGTTTTTCTAGACAACTTACATGGAAGTCGTCCAGCTTTCTTTGTTAAAAATAAAATTCCAGATGACTTCCATGAAAATAGTCTAAGATAAACATGTTAGCTTTATATTTGACCGAATTGTGTCAGAAATTTGAATTTTCCAGACGAATTCCATGTAAGTCATCTAGTAGAAAACAAAAAAATCAAAATTTTATTAAAACGAGACGACTTACATGTAAGTCGTCTCAGGTTAGTTTTGCAATTGAAATATTAAACAATTTTTTTTTCTTTTAGACGACTAACAGGGAAGCCGTCCAGTGGACGACTTACATTTCAGTCGTCCAATATTTTATTCTGAGATTCTGGTCAAACCTTGGTTATCTTGGATGACTGAAGTGTAAGCCGTCACTGGGACGACTTCCCTGTTAGTCGTCTAAATTTTTTCTTTTTTGATTAATATTTCAATTACAAAACTAACCTGAGACGACTTACATTTAAGTCGTCTATTTTTAATAATATATTGATTTTGTGGTTTCTATTAGACGACTTACATGGAAGTCATCTGGAAAAAGTCAAACTTTTGACACAATCTGGTCAAATGCAAAACTAACATGTTTTTCCTAAACAACTTACATGGAAGTCGTCGAAGGTCACCTCGAGATTTTTCTTTTACAAAGGACGACTTCCAGGGAAGTCTGCTGCTCAGACGACTTTTATGGAAGTCGTCTTTGTAAAAATTTAATTGCAAAAATGACATATATGGCGACCTCTCTGGACGTCGTCCAGACGACTTCCATAGATGTCGTCTGCGTCAATGTTTAATAAAATTGTATTTTCTCTAAAATTATAAAGACTTTTTAACACTTTCTTGTTAGTTCACGTAAATTAGACAATATTAGGGCTACTGAATGAAATTTATAACTTTATTGATGATATTATGAGGTTATCAACATTCATGTTAATTAAAGTTTCTAGCTAAGGAGAGAAGACTTCATACGAAGTCGCTAGAAGACTTCCCGAGAAGTCTTCTACGTTAACTATTGTAATGTGTTTTAACTCATACATGCAGTGTATGGAGAATGGTTGTTGAAAGATGGATTTTGGATAACTTATACACTAGTTTCCGTGGAAGTCTTCTACGCTAGTTTTTAAGTCTTCTACTTTTTTTTTTTTGAAAAACTTATATTTTTAAGAGTGTTAAGTAGCTTCAAGATATGTTATTTTCAAAATATGTTTTCTCTCTTAGTTTTACTAAATTTGACTAAGTTTTTCAACAAAAACTTGTAAAAAATATGATATGCTTTGACTAGTTACAATTTT
This sequence comes from Raphanus raphanistrum x Raphanus sativus, assembly GCA_019705995.1. Taxonomy (NCBI): domain Eukaryota; kingdom Viridiplantae; phylum Streptophyta; class Magnoliopsida; order Brassicales; family Brassicaceae; genus Raphanus; species Raphanus raphanistrum x Raphanus sativus. Next base: position 1,086,384 of record JADEVD010000014.1, read on the forward strand.
TTGTTTCGCTCTCTTAAGTACTTTTGTTATAGACACCAATGATGATAATTTTTATGAGTTGGAAGAAGGGTTAAAATGCTTCTTAAAATGTTGTATCAATATGAGGCTATCAACATTCTTGTTTATTAAGATGAGAAGAAGGCCATTAGAATTTCTATCGCATATGAGAGATCCAAAGATAAGAAAAAGCTATTGAATCCAACTATTTCATTGATTTGTAAATGTGTAAACACATTGTTAGCACATATATTATATCTTGAGAAACTTTATCAATGATTTTACAAAAAAAAAATCACAACTAAACACATGCAAAGCACAAAACATACAACAAACAAAACTATTATAGATCATTCATTTACAAAGACAAGATTGGACTCCGCTTGATATGGAAGAAGACTTCGTCAGACGACTCAAAGGAAGTCCAGACAACTTCGAAAGTACAGACGATTTCCTGGAAGTCCAGACGACTTCCAAGAAATTCGTCCAGACGACAAACATGTAAGTCGTCCTGAAGTCTTCCAGATCTGAAAAACCAACATATCCAAATCCAGATATGAAAAATCTGCACATCCATAAACATTCAAATGACTTAAAAACAGAGGAAATGAGTGGAAGATTAGATAGATATACTTTTATAGAACACACAACGTACATATCCGAGTGGAAGATGAGAGCCATCTAATCAAAAACCTGCAAAAAGATAGATTAGTGAGAGAGACATGAGACAAAACTGAAAATTTATATAATGTTTGGTGTTTTCAAGTCAAAGAGATTAGAGTGGGTTTGGAGAGTTTTAGTTTGGGAAAGAAAGTAAGAACTTTATACAATAAGAAATTACCAAATGAAGAAAAATCAGACATAAAACTTAGCAAAACGCTCAGATCTGTTATGAAAGAGAGAAACATGGGAGAAGACTCCGTCAGACGACTTTCAGGAAGTCCAGACGACTTCCAGGAAGTCCAGGCGACTTTCAGGAAGTCCAGATGACTTCCAGGAAAGTCTTCCATACGACTTCCAGGAAGTCCAGACGACTAACATGTAAGTCGTCCAGAAGTTTTCCGGATCTGAAAAAGCTGCATATCCAAATCAAGATCTGAAAAAAACTTGCATATCCAAAAACGTTCAAATGACTTTAAAACAGAGAATGAGTGGAAAATTAGACAAATCTACTCTTGTAGAACACACAAAAATACATATCTAAAATTAATAGATCTACCTTTAAATAAGTGGAATATTGATATCTTGCATATTAGCATTGTTTGATCATATAGACTAGAAATTAGCCATGTTTAGGTTGCATTTTGCATACATAAGTCTTTATTAGGTATTGGAACACTACATGGAGTTTTTGGAGATATTTGGGAGCATTGTGATCCAAAAAGGGTGAAAGATGAGCATGGATGGAGGCCTTATAGAAATTCTGTTGCTAAGATTTTGTGGAGACACATAGAATTGAGTTATCATTCTAGTGAAAGTGGTTTCAAGTCATTTGGAGATGTAATGAAGGAGTAATGATCAATTTACTAGAGGTATATCCATCCTGGTCGAGCATCGCAGAGTGACCTTCCAGAGCGACCCACTAAGGTCGCTCCCAACCCAGAGCGACCTCCATGGAGTGAGGCCTCAGGGTTTCTTGCTCTTTTATCGTTTGGAGACCCAAAAGATGGACCCGGAGCGACGTGCCAGAGCGACCACCCAAGGTCGCTCCCAACAGCCAGAGCGACTTCCCAGAGTGACCCACCTACGTCACTGCGCGTCATTTACTTGGTCAAAACATATGATTATCCAGGGATCTTTTGGGCATTTGTCTGGACGTTTTACACTTTCTAAGCCTACGTTAAAGTACTTTTTGTAAGCCAATCGGGCAGAGGATCTTTGGATCTATTGAGAAACACACAAAAACCTCTTAAAAATTTCATCTCTTTTGATCATTTCATTGTCATGTTCTTGTGTTCCTGTTGATTTCAATCTATTATATGTCTATCTCTACATGATTAAGCTTAAATCCAATATGGGTTTGAGAGGAATCATGGAGACTAGTGAGTAATCCACCTTTGATTTCATGGATTATGGAGATTAAGGGTGATTAGGCTAGTTCAATGATGTTTAGTGTAGATTTCTCTTATTCCTTGCTTGTAGAGTATTCATAATGCCTCTTTTGAGTTGGCCTCTCAAAGGATGAGTTTTAGGTATTTCCCACCCACAAGGTGTTTGATCAAATGCCTGAGCCAACTCTCCTAAGCTTTTAACATACTTTACCAAAGACATTTGTTATTAAAGGTGTTAAGATAGCTAATAGAGAGAGGTTGGATAGTTTTTGTTGGGGTCAAAATCGGTCAAGACGAAATCGATGTCCGAAAATATCGGAAAAAAAACATGAAAAATGTTAGAGCAACCTCGAGAGACTAATTGTTAATCGAGAAACCTCGGAAAAAGTTAAGTTCAAGATTAATCGTCTCGAAATCAACTGCTAGAAACATTTTCTACACAAATAAAACCTACGGAAAACTAAAAACGCAAAAAACACGCACACACCGAAGGAACCGAGCAGCCAACTCCGGACGTGGCCGTGGCCGCCGGGCGGCTAGCCCCGTGCTGGCCGTGGCCGCCGGGCGGCTAGCTCCGTGCTGGCCGTGGCCGCCGGCGGCTAGTGCCCGTGCTGGCCGTGGCCGCCGGGCGGCTAGCCCCGTGCTGGCCGTGGCCGCCGGCGGCTAGCGCCCGTGATGGCCGTGGCCGCCGGGCGGCTAGCCCTGTGCTGGCTCGGGACATCGGACGGCTAGTCTTCGTGCATAAGATCTAGGCCTCTGGGTCGCCAGAAATCCGTGTTTTGCGACTTTCCGAGATCCCACAAACAAAACTCCTTTTCCTGTTCCAAGAATCCAAAGAACCCGTAAGACGTCAACGGACAGGAAGACTTCGTATAAAACGGTGATGGTTATCTTAAAACGCCATGTGCCTCAGCAATGGATCGAAGATCTTCCGAAAGACTCGACATCCGAGTAGGAGCATTCTTTTAAAGAAAATCGTAGAAAACAGCAGAAGACCGGAAGACGGCCCGAAAGGGACCAAAACCCGATCGGACAGTCCGTCTACGATTTTCTAAAAGGATAGATACGACGGTTTACGATTATCTTCGCATAACAAGATAAATGTTAAACTTCCAAAAAGATAAATGTCAACTTTCCGAAAAGATAAATGTCAACTTTCCCGATAAACGCGAAAGCCGACAAAAATGGAAAAAGTCCAGCCTACGGCGGACTCAGCCCATCAAGAATAGACCATCATATGGGAGTATATAAGCAAAGCTAGGAGCAGAGGAAGGGGGATCCGAAATCAGAAGAAAGAAACCACCCCAGAGCAACTTAGAACTTAGGCGCTTATTTCCTTTTTTAGCGAGCTGCGACTCAACTAGGTTAGATCTAGGTTTCGAGACTAGCGACGATCGACAGCTCTTGTGGCCGAGATCTCGACCTGTTGTCCAACGCTCTCCGCAGATTCGGAAATAAGATTCTTTCTTTTTTGCTCTCTTTATTTTACGCATTTATTCCCAAACTTGACTCGTATTAACTTTGTCGTGCGTGGCCCAGCAGATAGTCGGGATCCTCGGGGAAAACTAGGTCAACTTAGTTTTCCTACGTTTTTATTTAACTAAAATCGACAGTGCGAATTTCGGTTCCCACAGTTTGGCGCTAGAAGGAGGGGATTCACGGATTTATCTTTCTCGCAACTACGCACGCCCAGTTAAGCATGTCTGCTGACGCGGAAAAAGACAAGCAAACACACGACGGACCAGCCGTCGATGTCAACGCTGAGAAGACTCCTGACAGAAACGTATCGACGGTCACTGCCGAGGCAAACACCGCGATGCTGGACCAGGTGAAAGAACTGTTCGCCACAGCCCAGAAACGGTCGGAAGAACAAGAGAAACTAATGGCTTCACTCGCTAAACAGGTCAATACCTTAACAGCGAAAAGCAAACTCCCGTGCGGATCCACCAAGGTGAGGCGTGTCAGGAGGCTCGACTTTGGAACCTCCGGAGACCAAGAAAAGGATGCCCCGAGGAAATCCCCGTAACTCGTCCCTGATGATACCACTCCGACGGGGCAGAAGAAAACGACGGGCAACCTTCCACCTCCCGAAAGGGACAACGAACGAGACGACGTCGAAAGAATCAATCTGGATATCAGCGATCAATCGGATCCATCCGACGAAGACGCCGACCTCCACCACAGAAGGACTCGAAGTCAGTCAGCTCGACTGGCGGCAGCCTTCGAAAAACCCATGACAGAAGAGGAAGAAGACCTCTACTGGTCAGAGCAAGAAAGGTTGGCTGAGGACCAGACTCGGGCCTATCGCAGCCAACGTAGACAAAGGAGCGCGAATGGCGCCAACGAAATCCACGATTTGCGCGAATACATCGCCAAAACTGCAGCCGAGGTGAAAGCGGTAAAATCGCAGATTCACCACACGACCAGCACTGCCCCCGAGATTGACCTGCTCCTCGAGGAATCGAGAAAAACTCCATTCACCTCTCGAATCACGGACGCACGAGTCTCAGATCCTGGGAAAATAAAGCTTCCCACCTACGATGGAACCACAGATCCAAAGGCACATCTGCAGTCTTTCCAGATTGCGATGGCAAGGTCTAAACTTCCGGAGCGGGAAAAGGACATCGGCTGCTGTCTCTTATTCGTCGAGAACCTCAGAGGCGCTGCGCTCGAGTGGTTCTCACACTTGAAAAGAAACTCCATCGGAAGTTTCCGTCAGCTTGCTTCAGCTTTCCTGAAGCAATTTTCCATGTTCATGGACAGGGAAACTTCCGACGTAGACCTTTGGAGTCTAATTCAAAAGGAAGACGAACCGCTCCGCGACTACATAAGGAGGTTCAAACTCGTAATGTCCAGGGTAACAGGCCTCAGCGACAGAGTTGCCATCGACGCCCTGAGGAAAAACCTCTGGTACAAATCGAAATTCCGAAAGTGGATTTCTCTGGAAAGGCCACGCACCATCCAGGACACTCTCCACAAGGCAACGGATTTCATCATCATGGAAGAAGAGATGAAAATCCTAGCGCAAAAGCATGGACCGCCAAAAGCATCTGGCAAGAAGAAAACCTCTCGTAACGACAAGTACGTCCATCACGAAGGGGAAGACATCCAAGGCGAGCATAACTACGCCGTCAATCCCGAACAAGGAAGGACCGCCGGAAACACCTGGACTCGGAACTCATACAAGGACAATTCCAGCTGCGAGTTCCATCAGACGAGAGGTCATTCCACCGCCAACTGCAAAGTCCTCGGCGCTAGACTCATTATGAAGCTGCTTGACGGCAAACTAGCAACGGTCAAGAGCATGAAGGACCTGATCCTAGATTCCGACCGTCCGCCAAAGACCGACGGAGCCAACCCCGAGAGAAACGCTCCTGGAACTCAATCTGGTGAAAAACGCGAACGGAGACAAGACGGCGAAGGAAACAACAACAACCGCCAAAGGATCAACATGGTAATCGGAGGATCGCATTTTTACCAGGACTCCGTTTCGTCAATCAAAGCCTACGGACGGAAGGCCGAGACAAGCGCCGGATGGTGTCCAGAGGACGACGTTCCCAATCATGCAATCACCTTCGAGGAACAGGATACGACCGGACTCGATAAACCCCACTACGATCCTCTGGTCATCGACTTGGTGATTCAAGATTTCGAATTCGGCCGTATCCTCATCGACACAGGAAGCACGGTCAATATCATGTTCCGCGACACTCTGCAGAGGATGAAGATACCTCTCGGAGAAGTCATCCCAGAACCAAGACCACTGACTGGATTCTCGGGCGTCACGTCCATGACCCTCGGAAAAATCAGGCTCCCGGTCATGGCTAAAGAAGTCACAAAGATCGTCGAATTTGCGGTAGTGGACAACCCGGCCATCTATAACGCCATAATGGGAACTCCTTGGATAAATGCCATGAAGGCAGTCCCGTCCACTTACCACCTTGGCGTCAAGTTTCCAACACCAACTGGAACGGCGGTAATCTGGGGAAGCCAAAAACAGTAGCGACTCTGCTTCCTAGCCGAACATAAACTTCACAGCAATCGGAACGCCCCAGTAGCTAACCCGAAGCGAACCAAGAAGAACCTGAGTATCTCCCAGAACTCAGCAAAAAACAACTCGGATTTGTCCGAACAGGCCACGACTCAGGACAGCGGGAAGATCCTCGAGTCCATCGCCGAGAAAATGGATGACCTAACTCCCAACGCGACCGCCGACTCAGCCGAAACAGTCAAGGCGTCGGAAATCGTGGAGTAGTAGCAACCGCGACAGGAACAGAACTACGAGATGGCTTGATCCTCGCAAGAGGTACGTAGGCAGCTCGTCGCAACCCGACGAGTTCAGCTATCCTCCTCACCAAAAAGGGGGGGGGGGAGATGGGAACAAACATCCTTGTACTCCCGCAAAAATACTTTTCACAATCTTACAAAGTTTTTTAATTCAAATGCTTACTCAAAACGCATAAACATTACGGAAAAACGAAAATCATATCTTTGAGGAACGCGAGACGTCGTTAGTTCCCACAAAGTCTTGATTCTCCATTTTCCTCCGAACAGTCCATCCGCGACTCTAAAAACTCTACCAAACAGTCCATCCGCGACTCCAAAATTCATTTCCGTCGATTGGCCCCGACGGAAAAACATAGAAACGTTTCACTCAATCAAATTCGTAGTCTGGCTTCTAATGGAGTCCTCTTGCATCCGACAAGGATATCATAGCGCGCTATACAAAAAATCCAAATTTTGGTTAGCTTTTCGTAAAGGAAGTAGCTCGACTCGTATCCAAACGAATCACATAAGCCGGTAAGCACTTCGCAGATTCTACAACGGTACGAGTCAGGTCGAAATCGCAAACAGGCAAAACGAGAGCCGATTTGTCATCGCACAGCTTCAGTCCGAAAGTAGACCTAGGTCTTGCCCTAAACCCAGCCTTGCTGGTATCTAAGACATCTCATAGGCATAAGTATCCAGAATACGAGATCCCAAAATTTGCCTCTTATCCCTTATAAACCTAACGTTCACTACAAAGTAACTTACGGATCTAGCAACAAAAAAAGAGAGATTGAATCCGAAGTGACTACACGTATTCAAACCCTCTACACTTGATGAAAGTATAAATCAAAATGCGTAATTTATAAAAAGTATTTATAACAGGGAATCGAAAGCCACCAACGGCCGATCCCGGAAAATACAAAGTCACGCGACCTCCTAAGGGTCGCAACACATACATACAAACGGCCACACTTGGCCTATCACAAATTATAGTCGAATGCATAACAGTCGGTTAGAGATATTCCGAACGAGGAGTCGGGCTGGTCGACCTCTTCACCCCCGTCGCCTACGTTCGAACCCTCGCCTACATCCGCTGTATCCTCCGAGACTTGAATAGGATTCCACAACTCTCGAATTCTCCCTTCGATCGGAGGAACAAAGGATTCAGCGCTAGCACAAATTCTTATCGAGCCGTCCATCATGGCAAGCTCGCCGGAAAGAGAGAAGTCCTCACGCTGCATCTTGTGAAGAGTACCGACCGAACCACAACACTCGCGAAAATCGCCTACAAAGTCCTGAGCCTCTTTGTACGCTTCGAACTCGGCAGAAAAAATTTCGGCCCTTCGGTTCAGCTCGGCGGCAGCTCTTTTCCGTCCGCTCCTTTCCGCGCGAACGAGGGCCCGAGCCTGGATCTTGGCTTGCCGGCATTTTTGCTCCTCCACCTCCAACCGATACTTAGCGAATTCCCTTTCCGTTTCCTCTGCTTTGAAACGGGCCAGCCGGGCAGTACGGAAACTCCCATCGATCGATGCATTCCACACTCTCACGGCCTGCAAAGAAGCCGAGGTCAAATAAAAAAGAAAAGGGGGGTTTACTCAAGTTTCAAAAACAAACCTCGTTGACCAAGTGAGCACCCTCCGCAGTCACCTTGTCCCTCTCCTCGTTGTCCAAAGACTCGTCACGGGAAAACGCCGGAGGGAGTTCATCAAAGAAGTCACCCGGGGGAGGAACATCCTGATTCCCTGAGGTAAAACCAGGATCATATCTCGGCGGCGCGCCATCTTCTGACGAGGTCTCGAAAGCGATCCCTTTGTCCTTACGAGGTCTCCGCCTCTGCCTTAAAGGGGCAAAAACGTAGGATCCATCATTGACACAGGGCCGCGTACCGCCTCGCGATCGGTGAAGCGCGACTGCCCCTCGAATCCGGTCGAGAGTGAAAGAGTTCCTGGAACAAGGCCTCGACCTAAAAATATCCCTCTTGACCGAAAGATCGGAAGGGACATGCGCGAGACACCTGTTCTCTGAACCAAAAAAAAATATAATAATAAACTCGCGTTGAGTACTCGCCTTTTCGATTCTAAGAAAGGGGATGCGACAATCTTACCTCGCTGGTACAACCAGTCCGTTGGGAATAGATGGAGAAAGCCTTCCTCGACAGACTCTCCATCTATCCTCACAAAAAAGAAACGATCAACATGATCCTTGGCGTGCGAGGTAACTCCATGGATTACCGAAAAATTGGTCCTCGCCTTCATGGAGTATACTCCGTTGATGCTTGTCGCCTTGGAGTTCCACAACCCTTCAAAATCGGCAGGGCTAAGGTCCATCCCTAACTCGTAACTCAGAATCACAACGCCAAGCCAGCTCTCCAAAGCTGACACGTTCAGCTGGCTGATTGCGATTCCGAAACGGTCGAGGGCCTGAACAATGACCCCAGGGATTGGGAACCACAGTCGGCATTGCGTCAAGAACGCCTCGTAGCAAGTAAAGTAACCTTCCGGAGGATGCTCCGAACTCTCATTCCCACGGGGAATGCGAAACACGACATCCTTCGGAACCTCATAAAACTCTCGAAGAATTTCGAGATATTCAGGGGATACTTCACTCGGCGAGTCAATTTCCTTGCGCATCCTCAAAGGTCGCCGGGGAATCGGGATCACGGGAAGGGGAGCGTCAGAACCAAAGACGGCATCGCAGTACGCGTTCCTATTGATCTCTGAAACCTCGGGCTTCGGAACTTCTTCCTCAGCATGAAAACTATCTGAAGACGAGTGAGACTGCCTCCTCGAAGATTTTGATCTTGAAGTCATTCTTTTCTTAAAAATAGAGAGAGAATTTGCAAGAGAGAGATTAACTTGAGATTCTTGGGTGAAGTAAGAATGGTAAAAGATTCACAAATCTTTATAGGCAAAGATTTTACTATTCACCCCGACCTTCGACACGATTTTGTCTCCATACTCTCCTCACGAACCAAACCGCAAGCTAGGACCTACGAACCCTACGGCTCCTAGCTAGCTGGGGGGCTAACTGTTGGGGTCAAAATCGGTCAAGACGAAATCGATGTCCGAAAATCTCGGAAAAAAAACATGAAAAATGTTAGAGCAACCTCGAGAGACTAATTGTTAATCGAGAAACCTCGGAAAAAGTTAAGTTCAAGATTAATCGTCTCGAAATCAACTGCTAGAAACATTTTCTACACAAGGAAAACCTACGGAAAACTAAAAACGCAAAAAACACGCACACACCAAAGGAACCGAGCAACCAACTCCGGACGTGGCCGTGGCCGCCGGGCGGCTAGCCCCGTGCTGGCTGTGGCCGCCGACGGCTAGCGCCCGTGCTGGCCGTGGCCGCCGGGCGGCTAGCCCCGTGCTGGCCGTGGCCGCCGGCGGCTAGCGCTCGTGCTGGCCGTGGCCGCCGGGCGGCTAGCCCCGTGCTGGCCGTGGCCGCCGGCGGCTAGCGCCCGTGATGGCCGTGGCCGCCGGGCGGCTAGCCCCGTGCTGGCTTGGGACATCGGACGGCTAGTCTTCGTGTATAAGATCTAGGCCTCCGGGTCGCCAGAAATCCGTGTTTTGCGACTTTCCGAGATCCCACAAACAAAACTCCTTTTCCTGTTCCAAGAATCCAAAGAACCCGGAAGACGTCAACGGACAGGAAGACTTCGTATAAAACGGTGATGGTTATCTTAAAACGCCATGTGCCTCAGCAATGGATCGAAAATCTTCCGAAAGACTCGACATCCGAGTAGGAGCATTCTTTTAAAGAAAATCGTAGAAAACAGCGGAAGACCGGAAGACGGCCCGAAAGGGACCAAAACCCGATCGGACAGTCCGTCTACGATTTTCTAAAAGGATAGATACGACGGTTTACGATTATCTTCGCATAACAAGATAAATGTTAAACTTCCGAAAAGATAAATGTCAACTTTCCGAAAAGATAAATGTCAACTTTCCCGATAAACGCTGTTGGGGTCAAAATCAGTCAAGACGAAATCGATGTCCGAAAATCTCGGAAAAACATGAAAAATATTAGAGCAACCTCGAGAGACTATTTGTTAATCGAGAAACCTCGGGAAAATATTAAGTTAAAGATTAATCATCTCGAGATCAACTGCTAGAAACATTTTCTACACAAGGAAAGACCTACGGAAAACTAAAAACGCAAAAAACACGCACACGCCGAAGAAACCGAGCAGCCAACTCCGGACATGGCCGTGGCCGCCGGGCGGCTAGCCCCGTGCTGGCCGTGGCCGGCGGCGGCTAGCGCCCGTGCTGGCCGTGGCCGCTGGGCGGCTAGCCCCGTGCTGGCCGTGGCCGCCGGCGGCTAGCGCCCGTAACGGTCGTGGCCGCCGGGCGGCTAGCCCCGTGCTGGCCGTGGCCGCCGGCGGCTAGAGCCCGTAACGGTCGTGGCCGCCGGCGGCTAGAGCCCATTCGGCTAGCCCCGTGCCGGCCGTGGCCGCCGGCGGCTAGCGCCCGTGCTGGCCGTGGCCGCCGGACGGCTAGCCCCGTGCTGGCCGTGGCCGCCGGCGGCTAGCGCCCGTGCTGGCCGTGGTCGCCGGGCGGCTAGCCCCGTGCTGGCTCGGGACATCGGACGGCTAGTCTTCGTGCATAAGTTCTAGGCCTCCGGGTTGCCAGAAATCCGTGTTTTGCGACTTTCCGAGATCCCGCAAACAAAACTCCTTTTCCTGCTCCAAGACTCCAAAGAACCCGTAAGACGTCAACGGATAGGAAGACTTCGTATAAAACGGTGATGGTTATCTTAAAACACCATGTGCCTCAATAATGGACCGAAGATCTTCCGAAAGACTCGACATCCGAGTAGGAGCATTCTTTCAAAGAAAATCGTAGAAAACAGCGGAAGATCGGAAAGTCGGCCCGAAAGGGACCAAACCCGATCGAACAACCCGTTTACGATTTTCTAAAAGGATAGATACGGCGGTTTACAATTATCTTCGCATGGCAAGATAAATGTTAAACTTCCGAAAAGATAAATGTCAACTTTCCGAAAAGATAAATGTCAACTTTCCCGATGGACGCGGAAGCCGACGAAAATGGAAAAAGTCCAGCCTGCGGCAGACTCAGCCCATCAAGAATAGACCGTCATATGGGAGTATATAAGCAAAGCTAGGAGCAGAGGAAGGGGAATCCGAAATCAGAGTGAAAAACCACTCCAGAGCAACTTAGAACTTAGGCGGTTATTTCCTTTTTAGCGAGCTGCGACTCGACTAGGTTAGATCTAGGTTTCGAGACTAGCGACGATCGACAGCTCTTGTGGCTGAGATCTCGACCTGTCGTCCAAACGCTCTCCGCAGATTCGGAAATAAGATTCTTTCTTTTTGCTCTCTTTATTTTACGCATTTATTCCCAAAACTAGACTTGTATTGACTTTGTCGTGCGTGGCCCAGCAGATAGTCGGGATCCTCGGGGGAAACTAGGTCAACTTAGTTTTCCTACGTTTTAACTTAACTAAAATCGACAGTGCGAATTTCGGTTCCCACAGTTTGGCGCTAGAAGGAGGGGGATTCACGGATTTATCTTTCTCGCAACTACGCACGCCCAGTCAAGCATGTCTGTTGACGCGGAAAAAGACAAGCAAACGCACGACGAATCAGCCGTCGATGCCAACGCTGAGAAGACTCCTACCGGAAACGTATCGACGGTCACTGCCGAGGCAAACACCGCGATGCTGGACCAGGTGAAGGAACTGTTCGCCACCGCCCAGAAACGGTCGGAAGAACAAGAGAAACTAATGGCTTCACTCGCTAAACAGGTCAATACCTTAACAGCAAAAAGTAAACTCCCGCGCGGATCCACCAAGGTGAGGCGTGTCAGGAGGCTCGACTTCGGAACTTCCGGAGACCAAGAAAAAGATGCCCCGAGGAAATCCCCGGAACTCGTCCCTGACGACACCACTCCGACAGGGCAGAAGAAAACGACAGGCAACCTTCCACCTCCCGCAAGGGACAACGAAGAGGACGACGTCGAAAGAATCAATCTGGATATCAGCGATCAATCGGACCCGTCCGACGAAGACGCCGACCTCCACCACAGAAGGACTCGAAGTCAGTCAGCTCGACTGGCGGCAACCTTCGAAAAACCCATGACAGAAGAGGAAGAAGACCTCTACTGGTCAGAGCAAGAAAGGTTGGCTGAGGACCAGACTCGGGCCTATCGCAGCCAACGTAGACAAAGGAGCGCGAACGGCGCCAACGAAATCCACGATTTACGCGAGTACATCGCCAAAACTGCAGCCGAGGTGAAAGCGGTAAAATCGCAGATTCACCACGCGACCAGCACTGCCCCCGAGATCAACCTGCTCCTCGAGGAATCGAGAAAAACTCCATTCACCTCTCGAATCACGGACGCACGAGTCTCAGATCCTGGGAAAATAAAGCTTCCCACCTACGATGGAACCACAGATCCAAAGGCACATCTGCAGTCTTTCCAGATTGCGATGGCAAGGTCTAAACTTCCGGAACAGGAAAAGGACATCGGCTGCTGTCTCCTATTCGTCGAGAACCTCAGAGGTGCTGTGCTCGAGTGGTTCTCACGCTTGAAAAGAAACTCCATCGGAAGTTTCCGCCAGCTTGCTTCGGCTTTTCTGAAGCAATTCTCCATGTTCATGGACAGGGAAACTTCCGACGTAGACCTTTGGAGTCTAATTCAAAAGGAAGACGAACCGCTCCGCGACTACATAAGAAGGTTCAAACTCGTGATGTCCAGGGTAACGGGCCTCAGCGACAGAGTCGCCATCGACGCCCTGAGGAAAAACTTCTGGTACAAATCGAAATTCCGAAAGTGGATTTCTCTGGAAAGGCCACGCACCATCCAGGACACTCTCCACAAGGCAACGGATTTCATCATCATGGAAGAAGAAATGAAAATCCTAGCGCAAAAGCATGGACCGCCGAAGGCATCCGGCAAGAAGAAAACCTCTCGTAACGACAGGAACGTCCATCACGAAGGGGAAGACGTCCAAGGCGAGCATAACTACGCCGTCAATTCCGAACAAGGAAGGACCGCCGGAAACACTTGGACGCGGAACTTGTACAATGTTGGGGTCAAAAACGGTTATCTCGAAATCAACGGCTAAGTCTATTTGTCATACGAAAGTATAAGGAAGAAACGGAAAGTGATCTAAGTTTGGATAGGCCGGACGACAAGGAATCCGCCTTGAAACTTCAAAGAGCCCGTTCTCCCAAACCGTGAGGACCCAGAAAACGATCAACATATCAAATCGAAGCCCTCGTCGAGACGCACGTACTGGTCGTGGCCGCCGGGCGGCTAGCCCCCGTGCTGGCCGTGGCCGCCGGCGGCTAGCGTCCGTAACGGTCGTGGCCGCCGGGCGGCTAGCCCCGTGCTGGCCGTGGCCGCCGGCGGCTAGCGCCCGTAACGGTCGTGGCCGCCGGGCAGCTAGCCCCGTGCTGGCCGTGGCCGCCGGCGGCTAGAGCCCGTAACGGTCGTGGCCGCCGGGCGGCTAGCCCCGTGCTGACCGTGGCCGCCGGCGACTAGAGCCCGTAATGGTCGTGGCCGCCGGGCGGCTAGCCCCGTGCTGGCCGTGGCCGCCGGCGGCTAGCGCCCGTAACGGTCGTGGCCGCCGGGCGGCTAGCCCCGTGCTGGCTGTGGCCGCCGGCGGCTAGAGCCCGTAACGGTCGTGGCCGCCGGGCGGCTAGCCCCGTGCTGGCTCGGGACATCGGACGGCTAGTCTTCGTGCATAAGTTCTAGGCCTCCGGGTCGTCAGAAGTCTGTACTTTGCGTCTTTCCCAAGTTCTCGCGGAACGAATCGTTGAGATTCCGCGTACAAAACTCCGGTTCTTACTCCAATCTGGGACCGTCGGAAAAACTTCGGAAACTCGTAAGATATCGACAGGAAGGAAGATCTTAAATTCTTCGTACGAAACAGCGATGGTTATCTTAAGACACCACTCGTCTCAACTCTACGAACGAACGAAGAACTTCCGAGGAAATCGTAGAAAACAACGGAAGTCCTGGAAACGGCCCGAAAGGGACTAAACACGATCGGACAGTCCGTTTACGATTATCTGAGATAGATACGACCATTTACGTTTATCTTTACATAACAAGATAAATGCTAAAATTCCGGAAAGACAAATGTCAAGTTTCCCGATTGAAGCCGACGAAAATGGAAAGAAGCCCGCCTTGCGGCCCAGAAGGAGAATAGACCGTCATAAAGAAGGAGTATATAAAGGAGCTTGGGGAGAGGAAGAAAGGCAGAGCGAAAAATCTCAGAGAGAGAGCAAATCCGAAACTTAGGGACTTAGAGAATTCCTGCTAGCTTAGGACTTAGGAGTTAGACTAGCGGAGCGAAGCTTAGAACGTTTTGTCTCCTTTATTTTCGTCGTTTTTCGCTTCAGCGTTTCTCTACTTCCCTTTTTCGGAAGAATATTGTACCATCTATTCAATAAAACGCCTTTGTGCAATTTTTCCGCTACGTTGCTTTATTCTATCAATTTCGTTTGGTTATCGCAGAGAATCCGAGCCTTCAGGGAAAACTAGGTTTACTTAGTTTTCCTTCGATTTACTTAACTAAAATCGACAGTGCGAATTTCGGTTCCCACAGTTTGGCGCTAGAAGGAGGGGGGGTCGGATTCTCTTACTCAAAAACCTACGATTGATAACAACAGCATGGCCACGTCACCTGTCCGCAACATCGTGTCATTCGGGGATAGAGCAACGGCTGGTCAAGCCAAACCTCACGACGAACTCCTCGTTATCAGACTAACGATCCAGGACATCGACGTAGCGAGAATATTGGTCGACACCGGATGCTCGACAAATATTATATATAAAAACACCCTCGAGAGAATGGGAATCGACCTAAACGCTATCACGGACGATCCCAATCCGATAATCGGACTCTCAGGAAACATCACGATGACCCTCGGCTCGGTCGATCTCTCGGTCAGAGCCGGGAGCGTCACGAAGACGGTGGAATTTTTGGTAGTCGACGGTCCAGCAGCATATAACGCGATCGTCGGCACTCCGTGGTTAAATTCCATGCGAGCGATCCCCTCGACTTTCCATCTGTGCCTCAAATTTTCGACCCTCTCAGGAGTGGAAACAATACAAGGAGATCATAAAGCGCCACAAGTCTGTTTGGCCACTGGGTTAAAACGGAAAAACTCCGAGCCCGAAATTAAACCAAAAAAGCAAGCAACCCACGGACCAGCATCACAGGACCCTCCAGAAATCTTCTGGCAATCGCAAAGAGCTGAGGTCCTGGAAGGGAAACGTGAGCCCACTTGCGAACCGGTAATTTCGGTCTGCCTCGACGAGACTAACCCAGAGCGGTGCGTGGAAATTGGAGCCAATCTCCACGATCCGTTGAAAGCAGAACTCATCGCGTGTCTCAAGAAGAACCTTAACACTTTCGCTTGGGCTGCGGAAGATATGCCGGGAATCGACATTAACATAACATGTCACGAACTCAACATCGATCCAACTCATAAACCCGTAAAACAAAAGAGGCGAAAGCTAGGCCCCGAAAGGGCGACTGCGGTCAATGAGGAAGTCGAAAGACTCCTCAAAGTTGGGTCAATAACAGAAGTAAGATATCCCGACTGGCTCGCCAATCCCGTCGTCGTCAAGAAGAAGAACGGGAAATGGCGAGTGTGCGTCGACTTTACCGATCTCAACAAAGCGTGCCCGAAGGATTGTTTTCCGCTTCCGCACATCGACCGTCTGGTCGAGGCAACTGCAGGAAACAAACTCCTATCGTTCATGGACGCGTTCTCCGGTTATAATCAAATCATGATGAATCCCGAAGATCGCGAGAAGACAGCATTCGTTACCGACCGAGGAACCTATTGCTACAAAGTAATGCCCTTCGGTCTTAAGAACGCCGGCGCCACGTATCAACGACTCGTCAATCGGATGTTTGCCGAGCAACTCGGAAAAACTATGGAGGTGTATATCGACGATATGTTGGTAAAATCTCTTGACGAACGCGACCACGTAGTCCACCTGGAGGAATGCTTTGAGAGATTGAACCAGCACAACATGAAACTCAATCCAGCAAAATGCAGATTCGCCGTGGCGTCAGGAGAATTTCTTGGTTACCTCGTAACATTCCGCGGAATAGAGGCCAATCCGAAACAAATCAACGTGCTGATAGAAATGGCCTCCCCGAGAACCAAGCGGGAAGTCCAGAGGCTAACCGGACGAGTCGCGGCCTTAAACCGATTCATCTCGCGCTCCACGGATAAGTGTCTCCCTTTCTACGAAACGTTAAAGGGGAACAAAAAGTTCGAGTGGTCAGAGGATTGCGAGAAAGCTTTCCAACAGCTGAAGCAGTATCTGGCCACCCCTCCTATCCTCGCAAAACCCGTAGTCGGAGAACCTTTGTTCCTCTACATCGCAGTATCCGCATCAGCAGTCAGTGGCGTCCTGATTCAAGAAGAATTCAGAGAACAGAAACCGGTCTTTTACATTAGTAAAACGTTACTAGATGCCGAAACTCGGTATCCGCTAATGGAAAAATTGGCACTCGCTGTCATAACTTCGGCAAGAAAGCTTAGGCCGTATTTCCAGTCTCATACCATCGTGGTGCTTACCACTTTTCCGTTACGAACGATTCTACACAGTCCAAGCCAGTCTGGTAGACTCGCGAAGTGGGCAATTGAACTAAGCGAGTACGATATCGAATATCGTCCAAAAACCTGCACGAAATCGCAGGTACTCGCGGACTTCTTGGTAGAATTACCCGTGACGGACTTAACTAACGAGGATCCTGGGTCAACATGGGATCTCCATGTCGATGGATCTTCGACCAAGCAAGGATCTGGAATCGGGATCCGACTCACTTCGCCGACAGGAGAAATCCTCGAGCAATCATTCCGCTTGGATTTTCATGCATCGAACAACGAAGCAGAATATGAGGCACTAATTGCGGGCTTACGACTGGCCCAGGGGCTGAAAATTCGAAACATTCACGCTTACTGTGACTCTCAGTTAGTCGCAAACCAGTTCAGCGGAGAATACGAAGCAAGGGATGAAAGGATGAACACATATCTGAAGGTCGTCCAAGACTTGGCCCACGATTTCCAGCAATTTGCGCTAACCAGGATTCCACGCTCGGAAAACGCCCAGGCTGACGCTTTAGCCGCTCTCGCCTCAAGCTCGGATTTAGGGCTTAAGAGAATAATTCCCGTCGAATTCATAGAGCATCCAAGCATCGGACCGCCGGTAATCGCCAAACTGATCAGAACACAGATCGAAGGCGTGGAAGAAAACGAAGATCAACCGGAAGACGACGCAGACCAAACAGACTATGGCTGCGACACTCCCTGGTTAGAACCTATCAAAGCCTACATCGTAGATGGTACCCTACCCGCGGAGAAATGGGCAGCCCGGAAAATAAAAATCCAGGCAGCACGATACGTAACCGTGGAAGGCGAAATCTACAAATGGCGATTCTCCGGACCTCTCATGACTTGCGCGGAAGGAGAAAAGGCGAGAAAAATCATGGAAGAGGTTCATTCCGGATCGTGCGGAAACCACTCCGGCGGAAGGTCTCTCGCAACAAAAATAAAACGCCACGGATTCTATTGGCCAACTATGATAAAAGATTGCGAGAAGTTCGCTCGGAAATGCGAGAAGTGTCAGCGGCACGCCCCGATAATTCATCAGCCCGCTGAAATCCTCTCTTCCATCTCATCTCCGTACCCTTTCATGCGATGGTCGATGGACATCGTCAGACCGCTGCACAAATCAAAACAAAAACGTTTCCTGCTGGTCCTCACAGATTTCTTTTCAAAATGGGTGGAAGCAGAATCCTACGCAAGCATCAAAGACGTGCAAGTCGAGAGCTTCGTCTGGAAAAACATCATAACCAGACACGGTGTCCCGTACGAAATCGTAACGGACAACGGGTCTCAGTTTATTTCCACTCGATTCGAGGCATTCTGCGAAAAATGGAAAATACGACTTAACAAGTCTACTCCCAGATACCCGCAGTGCAACGGACAGGCTGAAACCATAAACAAAACCGTCCTAGACGGATTGAAAAAACGCTTGGAAGCCAAAAAGGGACGATGGGCAGAAGAACTCGAAGGGGTCCTTTGGTCTCATCGAACCACTCCAAGACGAGCAACGGGAGAAACTCCGTTCGCTCTCGTTTACGGAGCAGAATGCATGATTCCGGCGGAAGTAGAATTCCCCGGCGTCCGGGGAAGATTTCTTCCCGAACGGGAAGACCTGAACAATGCCATGCTGCTGGATAATCTTGACCTCGTCAACGAACGTCGCGACCAAGCCCTCATCCGAATTCAAAATTACCAGCAGGCCGCCGCAAAATACTACAACGCGAACGTGCGTCATCGAAGATTCAAAGAGGGTGATCTGGTCTTGCGAAAAGTCTTCCAAAACACTGCCGAACGAAACGCAGGAAAACTGGGAGCAAACTGGGAAGGACCATACAAAATCATAAAAGTCGTCCGACCAGGTTCGTATCAAATCGCGAACATGCAAGACGTAAAAATCTCGAGAACTTGGAATGCGATGCATCTCAAGAAATACTACCACTAGATCGTAAACGTGGACAACAGAACTACGAGATGGCTTGATCCTCGAAAGAGGTACGTAGGCAACTCGCCAACCGGTGGGTTCAGCTATCCCCCCGATTTAAAAGGGGGGAGTGGGATGCGTACAACCGCTCGCTCCCACAATTTTCGAAAGAACTGAACTTTCGAAAACTTTCCGCAAATCAATTCGCTTAACGGCCTCAACAATGGATCCAGTATCCACCAAATAAATCATAAACTATCGCCCGGAAACATTCCGCGATTTCTAAAAACCCATAGTCTTTAATGGCATAAGAAAAACAGACTTCAAAGCACTGCGAGACGTCGCTTCGTGCTTAAACATTCGTTTTTCGATTAAAACCTTCATACGCCTTCTAAACGGCATCGTATCGTTGTTGCTGATCACAACAAACGAGCTCTAACGTCCTAAACAGACAAGCCACCTAAGGGTAGGCTCTTTTACATCCGACAAGGATCCCATAGCGCGCTATACAAAAAATCCAAATTTGGTTCAGCACTTCGTAAAGGAAGTAGCTCGATTCGTACCCACACAAATCATATAAGCCGATACCACTTCGCGGATTTTAAGACGGTACGAATCAGGTTAAAATCACGAACAGGCAAAACGAAAGCCGATTTGTCATCGCACAGCCTTAGTCTGAGAGTAAACCTAGGTCGTGCCCTAAACCCAGCCTTGCTGGTATCTTAAACATCTCATAGGCAAAGCGTCAACGATGCGAGATCCCAAAACTTGTCTCTTCACTCAAGTCTGTACGTTTCCACGAATTTCCGCGTAAATCGTAAACCGCAGGAAAATCTCGCTTTGAACAAACCACGGATACGGTGATCGTCAGGGAGGCAGGAATGAGACGACAACTCACACCCTGCCCCTCTAACTTCGATAAACAGAAGTTCTAAATGCAAAATATTTTATAAACGCGCACCGCGAATTCAATACAACGCCCTAAAAAGGGCAGGGATTCAAAGCCACCAACGGCCAGTCCCGAAATCATACATATGGCCAACCAACGGCCGAAATACAATCAAAATAAAAAATCCCCTCAGGGATTGATCAACCTAGGCGTCCTCCGGAACACCGCCTTCATTCTCCGACTCACCCGAAGTAGGAACAGCTTCGCCCTCGCCGACCTCCTCGCCGCCCTTATCCGCAACAATTCCGGCATCCTGGACTTCTGGAATTTCCGAACTCGGGACCAGGGCACCCGAGGACGACGGGCCGGCGAGCTCCGTCGCAGTACAAGCTCCCATCTCCTCAAAACGCTGAATCCGCCTCTTAAGACGTCGAACTTCCGAGGACTTGCTCTTCTTCTCCTCCTTCGTTTTGAGCAGCGAGCTCACAGTCTTTCCCAGATCACGCTCGAGATCGCTGATCCTAGCTTCGAGCGTCGACGTCTGGGCAGCATGAGTGCTCTCAATCGATTGAAGCACAGCCTCGGTACGCTTCAAAGTTTCCCGTGATGAATCCAGCTCCTTGGACAAACGTGTGACCTCCAGTCCGCAATCGCCAAGCATCCCGTCAATCAACGACACACACTGATCACACGAGAGAAGGTGAGAATCAAGGAGTCGACAAAAGAGAAGGGTTTTCGCGAAATACCTTAGAGTGGTGTTGCGATAGTTTCACTGAAACCTCGCCTTCCTCACTCTTAGTGCACCTTTTCCTCTTCGCTGATCCGGCAGCCCCAGTTCTTGAACGTCCCTTCGATGGTGGTACAGCGTTAGACGCGGGAAGTCCCAAGACGATCTCCCTCTTCTTTTCTGGAGGAGGAGGCATGACTTCCACTGCGTCCTCCGAAACCACTATCGGAGCAAGAAGGGAGCCTTCAAGACGAGCCTGAACATCGGATGCTTGCTCCGGAACGACGATTTCTCCAGCAGGCAAAGGGACATCGGGTCCGGAGGCTGGAATCGTCGAGCTCGGGACTGGGGTAACGTCGGGTCCAAGAGCCGGAACCGCAGGATCCAGAGCTAAAGCGACATCGAATCCAAGAGTCGGAGTCACAACAGAAGTAGCACTAGGGTCTGCCACGCTAGACTCCATCTCAGCACGGCGTCGCTCCATCTTGACCTGAAAAGAACTGAACCCCTCAACAAATGCCTGCGTAAGGACAGGAGCATCCTGCGCCGGCGAGGCTTGGTTTGCTTCACTCATTTCGACATCGGAATCTTTCTTTTCATTTGGAGAGGAAACCATATTTTCTGAAATTTGAGAAGAGGAGAGTGAGTGAAAAATGAGAAGGGGATGGAGTGCTACTTATAAGAAATCAAAGGTGGTAGAGTTTCTCGGAATAAAATATTCCTAGCCGAAAATTTCGATTTTCAAAAAATCTTCCGCACACAAAATCGCTCCCGCATCTTGCATGCTGGGGGGCTAACTGTTGGGGTCAAAAACGGTTATCTCGAAATCAACGGCTAAGTCTATTTGTCATCCGAAAGTATAAGGAAGAAACGGAAAGTGATCTAAGTTTGGATAGGCCGGACGACAAGGAATCCGCCTTGAAACTTCAAAGAGCCCGTTCTCCCAAACCGTGAGGACCCAGAAAACGATCAACATATCAAATCGAAGCCCTCGTCGAGACGCACGTACTGGTCGTGGCCGCCGGGCGGCTAGCCCCCGTGCTGGCCGTGGCCGCCGGCGGCTAGCGCCCGTAACGGTCGTGGCCGCCGGGCGGCTAGCCCCGTGCTGGCCGTGGCCTCCGGCGGCTAGCGCCCGTAACGGTCGTGGCCGCCGGGCGGCTAGCCCCGTGCTGGCCGTGGCCGGCGGCGGCTAGAGCCCGTAACGGTCGTGGCCGCCGGGCGGCTAGCACCGTGCTGGCTCGGGACATCGGACGGCTAGTCTTCGTGCATAAGTTCTAGGCCTCCGGGTCGTCAGAAGTCTGTACTTTGCGTCTTTCCCAAGTTCTCGCGGAACGAATCGTTGAGATTCCGCGTACAAAACTCCGGTTCTTACTCCAATCTGGGACCGTCGGAAAAACTTCGGAAACTCGTAAGATATCGACAGGAAGGAAGATCTTAAATTCTTCGTACGAAACAGCGATGGTTATCTTAAGACACCACTCGTCTCAACTCTACGAACGAACGAAGAACTTCCGAGGAAATCGTAGAAAACAACAGAAGTCCTGGAAACGGCCCGAAAGGGACTAAACACGATCGGACAGTCCGTTTACGATTATCTGAGATAGATACGACGATTTACGTTTATCTTTACATAACAAGATAAATGCTAAAATTCCGGAAAGACAAATGTCAAGTTTCCCGATTAAAGCCGACGAAAATGGAAAGAAGCCCGCCTTGCGGCCCAGAAGGAGAATAGACCGTCATAAAGAAGGAGTATATAAAGGAGCTTGGGGAGAGGAAGAAAGGCATAGCAAAAAATCTCAGAGAGAGAGCAAATCCGAAACTTAGGGACTTAGAGAATTCCTGCTAGCTTAGGACTTAGGAGTTAGACTAGCGGAGCGAAGCTTATAACGTTTTGTCTCCTTTATTTTCGTCGTTTTTCGCTTCAGCGTTTCTCTACTTCCCTTTTTCGGAAGAATATTGTACCATCTATTCAATAAAACGCCTTAGTGCAATTTTTCCGCTACGTTGCTTTATTCTATCAATTTCGTTTGGTTATCGCAGAGAATCCGAGCCTTCAGGGAAAACTAGGTTTACTTAGTTTTCCTTCGATTTACTTAACTAAAATCGACAGTGCGAATTTCGGTTCCCACATACAAGGACAATTCCAGCTGTGAGTTCCGTCAAACAAAAGGTCACTCCACCGCCAACTGCAAAGTCCTCGGCGCTAGACTCATTATGAAGTTGCTTGACGGCAAACTAGCAACGGTCAAAAGCACGAAAGACCTAATCCTAGATTCCGACCGTCCGCCAAAGACCGACAGAGCCAACCCCGAGGGAAACGCTCCTGGAACTCAATCTGGCGAAAAACGCGAACGGAGACAAGACGGCGAAGGAAACAACAACAACCGCCAAAGGATCAACATGGTAATCGGAGGATCGCATTTTTACCAGGACTCCGTTTCGTCAATCAAAGCCTACGGACGGAAGGCCGAGACAAGCCCCGGATGGTGTCCAGAGGACGACGTTCCCAATCACGCAATCACCTTCGAGGAACGGGATACGACCGGACTTGATAAACCCCACTACGATCCTCTGGTCATCGACTTGGTGATTCAGGATCTCGAAGTCGGCCGCATCCTCATCGACACAGGAAGCACGGTCAATATCATGTTCCGCGACACTCTGCAGAGGATGAAGATACCCCTCGGAGAAGTCATTCCAGAACCAAGACCATTGACTGGATTCTCGGGCGTCACATCCATGACCCTCGGAAAAATCAGACTCCCGGTCATGGCTAAGGAAGTCACAAAGATCGTCGAATTCGCGGTAGTGGATAACCCGGCTATCTATAATGCCATAATGGGAACTTCTTGGATAAACGCCATGAAGGCAGTCCCGTCCACTTACCACCTCGGCGTCAAGTTTCCAACACCAACTGGAACGGCAGTAATCTGGGGAAGCCAAAAACAGTCGCGACTCTGCTTCCTAGCCGAACATAAACTTCGCAGCAATCGGAACGCCCCAGTAGCTAACCCGAAGCGAACCAAGAAGAACCTGAGTGTCTCCGAGAACTCAGCAAAAAACGATTCGGATCTGTCCGAACAGGCCACGACTCAGGACAGCGGAAAAATCCTCGAGTCCATCGCCAAGAAAACAGATGACCTAACTCCCAACGCGACCGCCGACTTAGCCAAAACAGTCAAGGCGCCGGAAATCGTGGAGTAGTAGCAACCGCGACAGGAACAGAACTACGAGATGGCTTGATCCTCGCAAGAGGTACGTAGGCAGCTCGTCGCAACCCGACGAGTTCAGCTATCCCCCTCACCAAAAGGGGGGGGGGGGAGATGGGAACAAACATCCTTGTACTCCCGCAAAAATATTTTTCGCATGTACTCTACCTTATAAAGTTTTTAATGCTTACTCAACGCATAAACACTACGGAAGACGAAAATCATATCTTCGAGGAACGCGAGACATCGCTGGATCTCGAAAAGTCTTGATTCTCCTTCAAACAGTCCATCGCGACTCTAAAAACTCTATCAAACTGTCTTTCCGCGACTATAAAACTTATTTCCGTCGATTGGCCCCGGCGGAAAAACATAGAAACGTTTCACTCAATCAAAATCGTAGTCTGGCTTCTAACGAAGTCCTCTTACATCCGACAAGGATATCATAGCGCGCTATACAAAAAATCCAAATTTTGGTTAGCTCTTTGTAAAGGAAGTAGCTCGACTCGTATCCAAACGAATCGTATAAGCCGATAAGCACTTCGCAGATTCTAGAACGGTACGAGTCAGGTCGAAATCATAAACAAGCAAAACGAAAGCCGATTTGTCATCGCACAGCTTCAGTCCGAAAGTAGACCTAGGTCTTGCCCTAAACCCGGCCTTGCTGGTATCTAAGACATCTCATAGGCATAAGTATCCAGAATACGAGATCCCAAAATTTGCCTCTTATCGCTTATAAACCTAACGTTCACTACAAAGTAACCTACGGATCTAGCGACAAAAAAAAGAGATTGAATCCGAAGTGACTACACGTATTCAAATCCTCTACACTTGATGAAAGTATAAATCAAAACGCGTAATTTATAAAAAGCATTTATAACAGGGAATCGAAAGCCACCAACGGCCGGTCCCGGAAAACACAAAGTCACGCGACCTCCTAAGGGTCGCAACACATACGTACAAACGGCCACACTTGGCCTATCACAAATTATAGTCGAATGCATAACAGTCGGTTAGAGATATTCCGAACGAGGAATCGGGCTGGTCGACCTCTTCACCCCTGTCGCCTACGTTCGAACCCTCGCCTACATCCGCTGTATCCTCTGAGACTTGAATAGGATTCCACAACTCTCGAATTCTCCCTTCGATCGGAGGGACAAAGGATTCGGCGTTGGCACATATTCTCATCGAGCCATCCATCGTGGCAAGTTCGCCGGAGAGAGAGAAGTCCTCACGCTGCATCTTGTTGAGGGTACCGACCGAACCGCGGCACTCGCGAAAATCACCTACAAAGTCCTGAGCCTCTTTGTACGCTTCGAACTCGGTAGAAAAAATTTCGGCCCTTCGGTTCAGCTCGGCGGCAGCTCTTCTCCGTCCGCTCCTTTCTGCACGAACGAGGGCTCGAGCCTGGATCTTGGCTTGCCGGCGATTTTGCTCCTCCATCTCCAACCGATACTTAGCAAATTCCCTTTCCGTTTCCTCCGCTTTGAAACGGGCCAGCCGGGCGGTGCGGAAACTCCCATCGATCGATGCATTCCACACTCTCACGGCCTGCAAAGAAGCCGAGGTCAAATAAAAAGAAAAGGGGGTTTACTCAAGTTTCAAAAACAAACCTCGTTGACCAAGCGAGCACCCTCTGCGGTCACTTTGTCCCTTTCCTCGTTGTCCAAAGACTCGTCGGGAAAACGCCGGAGGAAGTTCATCAAAGAAGTCACCCGGGGGAGGAGCATCCTGATTCCCTGATGTAAAGCCAGGATCGTATCTCGGCGGTGCGCCATCCCCCGACGAAGTCTTGAAGGCAATCCCTTTGTCCTTACGAGACCTCCGCCTCTGCCTTAAAGGGGCAAAAACGTAGGACCTGTCATTAACACAGGGCCGCGTACCGCCTCGCGACCGGTGAAGCGCGACTGCCCCTCGAATCCGGTCGAGAGTGAAGGAGTTCCAGGAACAAGGCCTAGACCTAAAAATGTTCCTCTTGGTCAGGAGATCGGAAGGAACATGCGCGAGACACCTGTTCTCTAAAAAAAAAAAACACACGATCAGTACTCGCCTTTCGGATTCTAAGAAGGGGGATGCAACAATCTTACCTCGTTGGTACAACCAGTCCGTCGGGAATAAATGGAGAAAGCCTTCCTCGACAGACTCTCCATCTATCCTCACGAAAAAGAAACGATCAGCGTAATCCTTGGCATGCGAGGTGACTCCATGGATTACCGAAAATTGGTCCTCGCCTTCATGGAGTATACTCCATTGATGCTCGTCGCCTTGGAGTTCCACAACCCTTCGAAATCAGCAGGGCTAAGGTCCATCCCTAACTCGTAACTCAGAATCACAACGCCAAGCCAACTCTCCAGAGCCGACACGTTCAGCTGGCTGATTGCGATTCCGAAACGGTCGAGGGCCTGAACAATGATCCCAGGGATTGGGAACCACAGTCGGCATTGCGTCAAGAACGCCTCGTAACAAGTAAAGTAACCTTCCGGAGGACGCTCCGAACTCTCAGTCCCACGAGGAATGCGAAACTCTTGAAGAGTTCCAAGATATTCAGGGGATACTTCGCTCAGCGAGTCAGTTTCCTTGCGCATCCTCAGAGGTCGCCGGGGAATCGAAATCACGGGAAGAGGAGCATCAGAACCAAAGACAGCGTCGCAGTACGCATTCCTGTTGATCTCTGAAACCTCGGGCTTCGGAACTTCTTCCTCAGCATGAAAACTGTCCGAAGACGAGTGAGACTGCCTCCTCGAGGATCTTGATCTTGAAGTCATTCTTTTCTTAAAATTAGAGAGAGAATTTGCAAGAGAGAGATTAACTTGAGATTCTTGGGTGAGGTAAGAATGGTAAAAGATTCACAAGTCTTTATAGGCAAAATTTTTTACTATTCACCCCGACCTTCGACACGATTTTGTCTCCATACTTTCCTCACGAACCATACCGCAAGCTAGGACCTACAAAACCTACGGCTCCTAGCTAGCTGGGGGGCTAACTGTTGGGGTCAAAATCGGTCAAGACGAAATCGATGTCCGAAAATCTCGGAAAAACATGAAAAATATTAGAGCAACCTCGAGAGACTATTTGTTAATCGAGAAACCTCAGGAAAATATTAAGTTCAAGATTAATCATCTCGAGATCAACTGCTAGAAACATTTTTT
This sequence comes from Raphanus raphanistrum x Raphanus sativus, assembly GCA_019705995.1. Classification (NCBI taxonomy): domain Eukaryota; kingdom Viridiplantae; phylum Streptophyta; class Magnoliopsida; order Brassicales; family Brassicaceae; genus Raphanus; species Raphanus raphanistrum x Raphanus sativus. The sequence continues at coordinate 1,113,196 of JADEVD010000014.1, forward strand.
ACACAAGGAAAGACCTACGGAAAACTAAAAACGCAAAAAACACGCACACGCCGAAGGAACCGAGCAGCCAACTCCGGACATGGCCGTGGCCGCCGGCGGCTAGCGCCCGTGCTGGCCGTGGCCGCCGGGCGGCTAGCCCCGTGCTGGCCGTGGCCGCCGGCGGCTAGCGCCCGTAACGGTCGTGGCCGCCGGGCGGCTAGCCCCGTGCTGGCCGTGGCCGCCGGCGGCTAGAGCCCGTAACGGTCGTGGCCGCCGGGCGGCTAGCCCCGTGCTGGCCGTGGCCACCGGCGGCTAGCGCCCGTGCTGGCCGTGGCCGCCGGGCGGCTAGCCCCGTGCTGGCCGTGGCCGCCGGCGGCTAGCGCCCGTGCTGGCCGTGGTCGCCGGGCGGCTAGCCCCGTGCTGGCTCGGGACATCGGACGGCTGGTCTTCGTGCATAAGTTCTAGGCCTCCGGGTCGCCAGAAATCCGTGTTTTGCGACTTTCCGAGATCCCGCAAACAAAACTCCTTTTCCTGCTCCAAGACTCCAAAGAACCCGTAAGACGTCAACGGATAGGAAGACTTCGTATAAAACGGTGATGGTTATCTTAAAACACCATGTGCCTCAATAATGGACCGAAGATCTTCCGAAAGACTCAACATCCGAGTAGGAGCATTCTTTCAAAGAAAATCGTAGAAAACAGCGGAAGATCGGAAAGTCGGCCCGAAAGGGACCAAACCAGATCGAACAACCCGTTTACGATTTTCTAAAAGGATAGATACGGCGGTTTACAATTATCTTCGCATGGCAAGATAAATTTTAAACTTCCGAAAAGATAAATGTCAACTTTCCGAAAAGATAAATGTCAACTTTCCCGATGGACGCGGAAGCCGACGAAAATGGAAAAAGTCCAGCCTGCGGCAGACTCAGCCCATCAAGAATAGACTGTCATATGGGAGTATATAAGCAAAGCTAGGAGCAGAGGAAGGGGAATCCGAAATCAGAGAGAAAAACCACTCCAGAGCAACTTAGAACTTAGGCGCTTATTTCCTTTTTAGCGAGCTGCGACTCGACTAGGTTAGATCTAGGTTTCGAGACTAGCGACGATCGACAGCTCTTGTGGCTGAGATCTCGACCTGTCGTCCAAACGCTCTCCGCAGATTCGGAAATAAGATTCTTTCTTTTTGCTCTCTTTATTTTACGCATTTATTCCCAAAACTAGACTTGTATTGACTTTGTCGTGCGTGGCCCAGCAGATAGCCGGGATCCTCGGGGGAAACTAGGTCAACTTAGTTTTCCTACGTTTTAACTTAACTAAAATCGACAGTGCGAATTTCGGTTCCCACAAACGCGAAAGCCGACAAAAATGGAAAAAGTCCAGCCTGCGGCGGACTCAGCCCATCAAGAATAGACCATCATATGGGAGTATATAAGCAAAGCTAGGAGCAGAGGAAGGGGGATCCGAAATCAGAAGAAAGAAACCACCCCAGAGCAACTTAGAACTTAGGCGCTTATTTCCTTTTTTAGCGAGGTGCAACTCAACTAGGTTAGATCTAGGTTTCGAGACTAGCGACGATCGACAGCTTTTGTGGCCGAGATCTCGACCTGTTGTCCAACGCTCTCCGCAGATTCGGAAATAAGATTCTTTCTTTTTTGCTCTCTTTATTTTACGCATTTATTCCCAAACTTGACTCGTATTAACTTTGTCGTGCGTGGCCCAGCAGATAGCCGGGATCCTCGGGGAAAACTAGGTCAACTTAGTTTTCCTACGTTTTTATTTAACTAAAATCGACAGTGCGAATTTCGGTTCCCACAGTTTTAGAATGATGAACATTACATTTTTGTTGCAGTCATTTGAGAGTTGGAGATACAATGTGTAATTTTTTTCTTTATGCAGGGAGACAAAAAATTCAATTTGGTTAAATATTTTCCACTCAGACAACTTACTTGTAAGTCGTCCAAAAGACTTTAATTTTTTAGCCGGAAACTAAAATTAGAAGGAAATATTTGGACGGCTTACATTTAAGTCATCTCGTTTAATTATTCAACAAACGACTTAAAAGTAAGTCATCCATACCCTAAGCATTGTTGGGAAAAAATATCCAAGGCCTAAGATTTCTCCAGCCTCCGAAGGGGCCCTTGATTTCCAGGCATTTCTCCAAAGAAAGGTCCAGGGTCCAGCTCCTGCCAAAAAGGTCCAGGGTCCAGCTCCTGCCAAAAGGGTCCAGGGTCCAGCTCCTGCTAAGAAGGACCAGGGTCCGGCCCCTCGCAGTAAAATGGAAGTTTTCCAGTCTCGGTAAAACTTCTATTTCGACGATTATGGAAGAGTTCGCCCTACTTCAACCGACATCTAACTATTATAAAAGAGGAGCCCAAACCCTAGAATAAGGGATCAACTTTCAGAGGCTAGAGATTATAGAGTTAGGCTAGAAAACCAAAGGACTACGCGTCCAACGTTGTAAACGCTTAAGATACTCAATAAAACATCTCTTTGCCTCCAGTTCATTGTTTCTCTTTAAGTCTTCTGGTGTTCCGTAGTACCAAAACGACCCTACACAAAAATACCATAACAGTTTGGCGCTAGAAAGAGGGGAGTAATCCAGCTACATGACGATGGCATTGGAAGACATAACCAACCGAGCCGAGACGACCCCACGGGAAGAAGAGCTCACCACCCGGCTCGAAGCTCTTCAAAGTCAAATCACCGACCTACATAAGGTTCACGAAACCATGTCTGGAGGTCACGAACTGCTTCAAGAAGTTCAAACCCTAAAGGACCAACTTGGAGAACACGTAAGCAGCTACAACAAAGCGCCGAGAAGCTAGACGCTATGGAGGCAGAGAACCTCGTCCTCCGACGAGAAAACCAAACCCTTGGGGCAGTTGGAAGCAAGCGGAAGCGGTTCAGAACTAGAGTCCGACCCATGGCTTCACTCAACACCCCTCGAGACGACGATGGAACACCTCCACAGCCCGATAACCACGAGACTGCTTGAGAAACGATCCATGCGCAAGAAGACGATGATTCCGACAGGGAATACGAGGAATACTCACCCGACAATCCCGATATCTCAGATCCAGCTTTAGCTGCATACCTAGAGAAGGTGGTCTATGAGAGACTCGGCACCATCCAATCTATGGTGGAAAGGCTTCCCGGAGTAGCTCCCCCTATCCGGAGAAGCGACCCTAGGTCCTATTCCGACACACCGTTCGTGGAGGAGATTGCTTCGGTTGAGATGCCTCGCAAGTTCTCCTTCCCAAGCTTTAAGATGTAAGAAGGTACTGGGGATCCCGACAACCATGTGGCCCAGTACAAGCAGCACATGATAGCCGTCGCTATTCCCAAAGAAGCGAGGGAAGCTACCATGTGCAAAGGATTTGGGTCAACCCTAATCGGTCCTGCCCTCCAGTGGTACATCAATCTCCCCACGGAATCCATCAAATCCTTTGCGGCCCTCAGTGATAAGTTTGTGGAACAATTCGCCAGTAGTCGTCACCTGGAGAAGAGATCGGATGACCTCTACGAGGTCCTACAACACAGGAACGAGCACTTACATTCCTATATAGCTCGCTTTAACCAGGAGAAAGTCTCCATCCCCGAGTGCAATGCGGATACAGCCGTCTCAGCCTTCAAGAAGGGCCTGCTTTCAGAAGGAGATCTCTACAAAGAGCTAACGAAATATAGGTGTGGGATCATGGCGGACGTGTTATCCCGCGCCTGGGCTCAAGTGAGATGGGAAGAAAATGTCGCGAGCAAGGCCAAGGCTTCCTTTAAATACGATCAGAAGTCCTCCAGACCCCCAAGGGACGATCGTGACAAGACCATCCACTCTAGACCTTCCAAGGAATCTAGTAACTCGAGCAGGGGCAGGTATTAGAACCGCCCTCTACCCCGATCTGAGGGAATGATGGTCTCCACTTGGCCCAGTATTTCTCATCTTGCAATAACGAAACCGGAGCTCATCGGAGTCCTACGACAGATGGGTCCACAGGTTAAATGGCTCCCTAAGATGAAATCCCCCGATGCTAATCGAAGCCTCAAAAGGTGGTGCGAGTTCCACAACGATCATGGCCATACCACTGAAGATTGTATAGCCCTAAGGATAGAAGTCGCTGAACTTCTTAAGAGAGGTTATCTAAGGGAATTCCTCTTAGATAAAGCCAGGAATCTCTTGAACAAGGAAGGTCCCAGACTTCCTAACGAAGCTGTTCCCGCATTACCCCCGCAGCAAGATCGAGTGATCCATGTCATCTCCGAAGGATCAGAAGTAAGTGGAGTCAGCAATGCCGCAGCCAAAAGGAGTACCCGCAATGCCAAGAACGGTCAGGAGATCGAGACTCCAAAGCGCCCACTCTTGGGAACAGACGAGATTAGCTTCACTGCAAAGGAGCAAGAAAGGGTCCTAGCTCCTCACCACGATGCCCTCGTCATTTCGCTGGTCATAGCCAACTGTTTGGTCAAGCGAATATTGGTGGACAACGGAAGCTCCAGCAACATCATCTTTCACTCGGCCTACACTGATCTAGGGCTAGATCCCAAGACTCTGACCAGAAAAGCGACCCCACTCGTGGGATTCAGTGGAGAAGTGAAACAAACCGAAGGAGAGGTCCTCCTCCCAGTCTATGCTGAAGGAATAAACCAAACCACTAAGTTCCTAATCGTCGACTGCCCTTCATCCTACAACGTGATATTAGGAAGGCCTTGGATCCATGACATGGGAGCCGTACCTTTGACCCTCCATCAATTGGTAAAGTTCCCTACACCCTGGGGCGTAAAGGCTATCAAGGGAGACCATGAAAACTCTAGGTCCTGCTATCAGACCACCCTGAAGGGAAAGACCCAGGTCTTATAGCAATTACAGAAGGAACCTCCACCTCCTCATACCGAAGAACCGGAGGTTGAAGAAATGGACGAGGTCCCCCTGGTGGAAGGAAACTCGGAACGGAATCTTAAGATAGGCTCTAAGGTCCCGAAGGACCTAAGACGAAGATTGATCGACTTCCTGAGGTCCAACTCCGATTGCTTTGCCTGGTCCCACGAGGACATGCCAGGGATCGACCGTGACGTCATCATGCACCAACTTCAAGTGGATCCAAAGCATCCCCCAGTCAGATAGAAAAGGAGGAAATTTGCTCCCGAAAGGGACGAGATCATCAATGAGGAAGTCAAGAATCTACTCGACGCCGGATTCATAAGAGAGGTACAATACCCTGACTGGCTTGCTAATGTGGTAGTCATAAGGAAGAAGAATGGGAAGTGGAGAGTTTGCATCGACTTCACGGACCTCAACAAGTCCTGTCCCAAAGACCCTTTCCCTATGCCTCATATAGATAAGCTAGTTAATGCTACTGCTAGACACCAGCTAATGAGCTTCATGGATGCTTTCTCCGGGTACAACCAAATCTTGATGCACCCAGAGGACCAGGAGAAGACATCTTTTATGACTTCCAGGGGCATTTACTGCTACAAGGTTATGCCTTTCGGGTTAAAGAATGTTGGATCCACCTATCAAAGGCTCGTCAATATGATGTTTGCTGATCAGATAGGTCAAACCATGGAAGTATATATCGACGATATGTTGGTAAAATCTTTGGACTCCGAAGATCATATCTCGCACCTTCAACAGGCGTTCGCCACCCTTAGAAGGTACAATATGAAGCTCAACCCATCCAAATGCTCGTTTGGAGTAAGCTCTGGGAAATTCTTGGGGTATATAGACCGGGGCATAGAAGCAAACCCATAGCAAATAAGGGCCATCCAAGCGATACCTTCCCCTCGAAACATCAAGGAGGTTCAAAGACTGACGGAAGAATGGCAGCCCTCAGCAGGTTCATCTCCAGGCTCTCCGACAAGTCTCATGCCTTCTTCGAAACTCTGAAGAACCCTAAGGACTTCCAGTGGACAGAAAAGTGCGAGGCTGCACTATCCGACCTTAAGGCCTATCTCACTACTCCACCACTCTTATCCAAGCCCTTGGAACAAGAGGTCCTATTACTCTATTTAGCCGTATCTGAACATGCGGTTAGCGCGGTCCTCGTAAGAAAAGGAAGGGAGAAAACAACACCCTATTTATTATGTGAGCAAATCTATGCCAGACGCAGAGACCCGCTACAGCCATCTAAAGAAACTAGCTCTTGCCCTGGTCGTGGCAGCTCGGAAATTGCATCCCTACTTCCAGGCTCATCAAGTTGTAGTAGTCAACTCATTCCCTATCAAAGTGGTCCTTCATAAGCCCGAGGTGTCTGGACGATTAGCAAAGTGGGCCATAGAACTCGGGGAATATGATGTGATCTTCCGCCCGGCTACCGCCATCAAGTCACAAGTCCTAACTGATTTCGTGGCTGAATTTTCTCCCTCCATGTTTCCAGGCTTGGATCAAGAGGTCATGATCCCAGACAAAGAGGCGGAGAATGGCCAATGGACGCTACACGTCGACGGTTCCAGTAATATCAGAGGTGCGGGGGTAGGATTAGTCCTAACTTCCCCCACAGGGAAGTCAGCTTCAAGGGCTGTGCGTTGCAACTTTAAAGCAACCAATAACGAAGCTGAGTACGAAGCTTTAATAGCAGGGCTGACATTAGACATACAAATGGGAGTAAAAGACATCCAGGTCTTCAGCGACTCGCAGCTCATCATCAGCCAAGTCCAAGGAGACTACCAGGCAAAGGATCCGAGCATGATCAGATACCTATCAGTGGCCAAACGCCTACTCGACCAATTCAAAAACTGCAAACTCACTCAGATCCCCAGGGAGCAAAACTCCCAAGCTGACGCTTTAGCAAACCTAGGTTCCGCCCTGGAAACTGAGGATCATATGAGTATTCCCTTGTTGGTACTGCAATGGCCAGCAACAGAGAAAGAGACAGAACCAAAGGAGGTGGCAGTAGTAGACGAAGGGGAAACCTGGATGACTCCCATTACCAACTACCTAAAGAACGACGTCCTACCCGAAGATCGAGATGAGAGTCGAAAGATCAAGAGACAAGCAGCCAGATATTGCATCTCAGAAGGAAAACTATACATGAGATCCTTTTCTGGGTCCTACCTACGGTGTCTAACTCCTAGAGAATTCGCAAGAATACTAGAAGAACTCCATGAAGGGGAATGCGGTTCCCATTCCAGTGGACAGAGTCTGGTGCTCAGAGCAAGAAGGGCTGGCTACTAATGGCAACCATGGCGAAGGACTCACTTAAGCAAGCTAAGACCTGCAGCCAGTGCCAAAAACATGCACCAATCTCTAACCTGCCACCAGAGAACCTCAAATCCTTGAGCTCTCCTTGGCCTTTCCGGAAATGGGGCATGTACATCATGGGGAAATTCCCTATGGCACCAGGGCAAAAGGTTTTCCTCCTGGTCATGGCCGATTATTTCACAAAGTGGGTAGAAGCCAAAGCTCTGGCAAAGGTAGAGTGCATCATTGAGACTTTCGAGAGTGGTCTACACCTACGGGGGGCAGAGCGCGATTTCTCAATATAAGATCGAGCGTGGCGCGCCTCCGGGCAGCAGAGGGCGATCAAAAGATTCCTGAAATGCATAAAGCCCAAAGAACCTCAGGGTTCAACACGACCTCAGGGTCTAGAATCTCCAGATTCAATCAAGGCCTTCGGGTCAGTAACCTCAGGGTTCAATACGACCTTAGGGTCTAGAATCTCCGGATTCAATCAAGGCCTCCGGGTCAGGAACCTCAGGGTTCAATACGACCTCAGAGTCTAGAATCTCCTGATTCAATCAAGGCCTCCGAGTAAGGAACCTCATGGTTCAATACGACCTCAGGGTCTAGAATCTCCGGATTCAATCAAGGCCTCCGGGTCAGGAACCTCAGGGTTCAATACGACCTCAGGGTCCACAATTTCCGGATTCTATCAAGGCCCCCGGGTCAAGAACCTCAGGGTTCAATAAGAACCTCAGGGTTCGGTACGACCTCAGGGTCTAGAATCCCAAGATTCAATGTTGCCATCAGGGTCTTGAACCTCCGGGTTCAAAGTGATTCTAGGTTCCTTGGAACCCTCGGGTCCATTGAAACCTATAGGCCTTTACAGAATCTCCGGATTCATAAAGATCACCTAAAAACGAATCGAAGACTTTCGAGTCTAAAAGACCCTCTGAAGGATCCTAAGATCGGATGACTCTAATGGTATAAGGATTTGGTATGAACTCCGGTTGGAGAACTAGATTGATTGAAGGGTCGCACGAAGGTTTCGGAAAGCCTCCGATATTCCCGACTCCAAATGGTGCTTGATATGACTCACAAGTCCACCAAATGAAGGATTCTCAGTCGTTGCTTGATATGACTCACAAGACCAACGAGATGAGTGATGTGTTTGCTTGGATATGACTCACCAAGAAACTTAGAAACGTTCTTGACAAAGAACAACGAGTTTTAACTCACAAAAAGGGGAAAACAATCTGATTTATTCATTCATAGAGTTTACATATTTATAGGAAACTCTAGTCAAAGACATTAAGTAGAAAATGTAGAAAACAAGACATAGAAAATAGAAATTTGACTAGAAAGCATTAAAATGGTCAAGGCACGGAAATTGGAGTTGACTGGCTGATGAACCCTTCGGCTACCCGCGTCCAGATTCAGTGTATCCTGCAGTACGTCCCGCGGTAAGGAGTAGCACGCATCCGGTTTGGTCCGTATGATCGGATGGAAGAAATCCACGGACTGATCTTGACCAAGTGTGTGTCAAATCATCTGAGAGCTTTAGAATCCTTGCCTTAGAGAAATTCTGATGATCAAAGTTTATGAACTGATCGAAGTGTCGGATCGGATCATCAGTACGGTCGCCGGTACGGGTCAGTCGCATCAAAAGAGATAAGGCACGGTCTGATTCTGAATTGGTTCGATCGAAGTTGACTCTGACTGGATCATTGGCCTTAGAACCTCGAACATGACGGAGAATACGAGCTTCAGTACGGTGAGTTGGGTCATCTGGTCGTGGCTTCTTCTGAAGCTCCATTCCGGACGTTCGCGGATCGAAGTAGTATACGGCCGGTTCGTACTGATCGGTACGGTCAGGAAAATGAACCTCGGATGAAAAGTTCTGAATGTTCTGATCTTCCAACTGGTGAATCTCCATGGACTGGTCCTCGGACTGGGGCACATCATTCCCTCCTTCTTCAAAAGGATTTGTCCACAAATCCGGATCATTTACAAAATAAGGAGAAAGATCAGAAACATTAAAGCTTGGAGAAATGTCATACTTTCCTTTGAGATCCAACTGGTAAGCATTGTCGTTGATCTTCTTAAGGATCTAGAAAGGACCATCGACCCGAGGCATGAGTTTGGATTTCCTTTCTTCCGGAAAACGTTCCTTCCTCAAATGAACCCAAACTAGATCACCCTCTTTGAATAGCACCTCCTTTTTTCTGATTGGCATAACGTCGGTAAGCCTCAGTCTTAGCTTCAATGTTGGCACGAACTTGCTCATGTAGCTTCTTGATAGTGTCTGCTTTCCTTTCACCATCTGTACTAACTCTTTCACTCAAAGGGAAACGTAAAAGATCAAGTGGACACAAAGGGTTAAATCCATAAACAACTTCAAACGGAGACATCTTAGTAGCAGGATGCATTGCATGATTATAAGCAAACTCAACATGCGGCGAACATTCTTCCCAAGTTCTAAGATTCTTGTTAACCAGTGATCTAAGCAATGCAGACAAAGTTCTATTAACGACCTCAGTTTGTCCATCAGTTTGCGGATGACAAGTAGTAGAAAACATCAATCTTGTTCCTAACTTAGACCATAAAGTTTTCCAAAAATAGCTAAGGAACTTAGCATCACGATCAGACACAATGGTTTTAGGCATTCCATGCAATCTAACAATTTCCCTAAAGAACAGATCAGCAACTTGTACAACATCATCAGATTTGTGACATGGAATAAAATGTGCCATTTTCGAAAACCTATCAACCACAACAAAGATTGAATCACGTCCAGACTTAGATCTTGGCAGTCCTAACACAAAATCCATAGAAATGTCTACCCACGGATGAGAAGGGATGGGAAGAGCAGAATACAAACCGTGGTTGGAAGCCTTGGATTTACACTTTTTGCACACCACACAGCGGAGACAGATCCGTTCCACATCTTTCTTTAGACTTGGCCAATAGAAATGATCCTACACGGCCTTGTAAGTCTTTTTGATTCCAAAGTGTCCCATAAGACCTCCACCATTAGCTTCCCTGAGAAACAACTCCCTCAAAGAACATTGGGGCACACACAAACGGTTATCATAAAACAAGAAACCAGATTTTTGAAAATACTTGCCATAAGCCTTTTTGGAAGATTTTTGAAAAATCTCTTTGAAATCCGGATCAGTGACATACAAGTCTTTTATGAACTCAAAACCGAGTAAGGTTGTTTCAAGAGCTGAGAGAAGAGTATAGCTGCGGGACAAAGCATCAGCCACGACATTGTCCTTACCTTGTTTGTATTTGATCACGTAAGAAAACGTCTCAATAAACTCCATCCAACGAGCATGTCTCTTGTTTAACTTCTGCTGGCCCTTAAGATGTCTCAAGGACTGGTGATCCGTGTGGATGATGAACTCTTTTGGCCAAAGATAATGCTGCCACGTTTGAAAAGCTCTCACCAATGCATACAACTCTTGATCATAAGTCGGATAGTTAAGTGTGGCACCACCAAGTTTCTCACTGAAATAAGCAATGGGTTTCTTATCCTGCATCAAGACAGCACCAGTACCCACTCCGGAAGCATCACATTCAATCTCAAAAACTTTAGAAAAATCTGGAAGTACAAGTAAAGGGGCTTGAGTTAACTCCCTTTTTAGAGTTTGAAAGGCGTCTTCTTGTGCTTGTCCCCATTTGAATCCCACATTCTTCTTGATGACCTCAGTGAGGGGAGCTGCAATGGAACTGAAGTGTTCGACGAACCGTCTATAGAAACCAGCAAGGCCATGAAAGCTTCTTACTTCACTAACGGATGTGGGACTTGGCCAGTCACGGATTGCTTTGACATTTTCTTCGTCCACTCTCAGTCCATCTTTTCCTACAACAAAACCTAGAAAGAGAACATGATCTGTGCCAAAAGAACACTTTCCAAGGTTAGCAAACAGGTGTTCCTTTCTAAGAACCTCAAGGACAGTTTTCAAGTGCAAACGGTGGTCATCAAGGTTTTTTCTGTAGACAAGAATATCATCAAAATAGACTACAACAAAGTGACCTATAAAAGACCTTAAGACATGATTCATCAGGCGCATGAAAGTACTAGGTGCGTTTGTAAGACCAAAGGGCATAAGTAGCCACTCATACAATCCTAGTTTTGTTTTAAAGGTTGTTTTCCATTCATCACCTTCTTTCATCCTAATCTGATGATACCCACTTTTCAGGTCAATTTTAGAAAAGACACAAGCACCATGAAGTTCATCAAGCATATCATCAAGACGAGGGATGGGATGGCGATACTTTACCTTGATGTTGTTAATAGCCTTGCAGTCAACACACATCCTCCATGAACCGTCTTTCTTGGGCACAAGTAGAACTGGTACGGCACAAGGACTGAGACTTTCTCTAATGTAACCCTTCTCAAGTAGTTCACCAATTTGCTTCTGAAGCTCTTTGGTTTCGACTGGATTGGTGCGATATGCTGGTCGGTTTGGTAGAGAAGCACCCGGGACAAGATCGATCTGATGCTCAATGCCTCTTATTGGTGGTAATCCCTTAGGGTTTTCTTCTGGAAACACATCAGAGAACTCCTGAAAAATATCTAACAACTCACTCGGAATGTCCGGTGCATGGTCAGAAGAAGATGAAGCCGGAGTAGACTCTTTACAAACAAGTAAAAGAAATGGCCTTTGAGAACAAAGAGACTTTTTAACCTGACTTTTTTTGATGAAGAAGTTGGAGTTCCCACTTGAAGTCTCGGGGTTGTCAGCTTTTGTTTCTTTGTCACGGCCTCTCTTGAGCTGCACTTGATCTTGATGAACCTCCAAAGGTGTCAAAGGAACCAAAGTGATTTTCTTTCCCTTGTGATCAAAAGAGTGCCGGTTTGTAAATCCATCATCCACGGCTCTTTTGTCAAATTGCCAGGGTCGTCCTAAGAGGATATGGCATGCATCCATTGGGAGAACATTACACACGATCTCATCCTCATATCGACCGATGGTTAGTGGGACCGTGACTTGCTCCTTGACAAGCTGCTCGCCTTCGTCATTAAGCCATTCCAACCTGAAAGGACGAGAAAGAGGCCGAGTAACAAGTCCAAGTTTCTTCACAAGGGTGTCACTTGCCACATTAGTGCAACTACAACCATCTATGATCAAAGAACATACTTTTTCAGAAACTAAACAACGAGAATGAAAAAGATTCTCCCTTTGTTCCTTTTCGTTGATTTTGGGTTGCACACTCAATGATCTTCTTGTGACCAGTAATGGACCAAGAGTTGGGTACTCCAAATCGTCCTCATCAAAGATTGGACCTTTATCCTCCACGAAGTTAGAACAGAACTCATCAATCACGCTATGGTCCTCTTCATCAAAGATGACTTCATCAAAAGGTTTTCTAGTAACAAGAAGGGGACCAAGGGCTGGGTAATCAAAGGCGTCCTCTTCCTCATCAAAGATAGGACCAAGATCCTCCTTTTCTTCCTCGGACTCTACCTCACCATTCTCCATGAGAATCATCACCCTTTGGTTTGGGCAATTTTTAGCATAATGTCCTAGACCCTGACATTTAAAACATCTGATGTCTCTTGCACGTCCTGAGGTCTCAACGGCCTTTCCCTTGTCATCATGAGCGGTGACATTAGTTTTAAAAGCATTATGTGTTGTGGCCGAAGTTTTACCTTTGTCATGGTAGCTTGGTTTTGACGCATCGGACGGCTTGGGTGCAAAGGTCGGTTTTGGAGCAAGAGTTGATTTAGAGAAACTCTTTCTTTTGACTAGCTGTTCGATCAGTATGGCCTTGTGCAGCATTTGCTCAACCGTGTCATACTCTTGAAGTTCCATACGGTCCTGAATGTCTCGGTTGAGGCCGGTGAGAAATCTGGCCATTGTTGCGTTTGTGGGCTCCTCTACGTCGGCTTTTAACATCAAGACCTCCATCTCTTGATAGTAGTCTTCCACTGATTTGGTACCTTGAAGTAATCGTCTAAGCTTCTGGTGGAGATCTCGCTGGTAATGAATGGGAACAAAACATTTCCTCATCAGTGTGGTAAGTTCTGCCCAAGTATCAATTGGTGCTCCACCTGTTCTCCTCCTGTGGGTCACAACTTGATCATACCAGTTAATAGCATAGCCAGAAAACTCAGCAGGAGCCAACTTAACTTTCTTAATCTCAAAAACATTTTGACAATCAAACACAAGTTCAATTTTTCTTTCCTACTCAAGATAAACATCAGGATCATTTTTACCATCAAAGTTTGGAACTTTCAGTTTCAATCCATTTAGACCTTCATCAGTTCTATTTCTAGCAAAAGGATTGACATCACCTTGATCTCGGTTTCGAGGGGCTCTCCTAGGTCGGTTGATGGATTGGACATCATCATCGTGAAAGTCCTCCTCTTGGATTTCATCTTCAGTTCGGCTGTTCCTCCTTTGACTATCTCTCCTTGTTCCGGTTGAGTTCGCTGGTTGGTTTGAAGTTCATCAAGTCGTTGATGAATCTGATCTATTCCTGCATTAAACATGTTAGTCATAGAATCATTCAAAGCAAGAATCTATAGATTGGAAATTCTGGTATTAGGATTCCCGGTTTGGTTTCCTTCCTCTTCACTACTCATGGTTCCTGTAATTTCTTAAACACCAAACGTTAGATAAAATCCTCACTCTCTCAAGTGTTTGATCCTCACCCACACACGTGTTTCTCTCAGTTTTGAAGTGATCACTCAAAGAAAAGGTTTCCACTCAAGGTTCTAAGAAGAACATATCAAGAATCCCAATGGTCACAACCAAACAAACACAAGGGAATTTCACAAGAAAGAAAGATAAGAGATTTTTGATTTGGAATCCGCTTTAACCACCTCAAAGGCTGGATTTCTCCTCAGCCAGCAGGCTTTCTCTTCCACCACCAATCCACAAATCAAACTTTCAATTTTTTTTTGATAGATCTTTTTCTTTTCTTTTTCGTTTCTTTTTTTTTTATACTAGTGGATGGTAATGAGGGCCCGGATTCAAGAAAGGTAGAAGAAGAAGTGTTTATGAAGAAATGGAAGATGAGAAAATGGAATGATTCAGAAATATACCAGAAGAGTGGCTCTGATACCACTTGAAGAATCCTAAGATCGGATGACTCTAATGGTATAAGGATTTGGTATGAACTCCGGTTGGAGAACTAGATGGATTCAAGGGTCGCACGAAGGTTGCGGAAAGCCTCCGATATTCCCGACTCCAAATGGTGCTTGATATGACTCACAAGTCCACCAAATGAAGGATTCTCAGTCGTTGCTTGATATGACTCACAAGACCAACGAGATGAGTGATGTGTTTGCTTGGATATGACTCACCAAGAAACTTAGAAACGTTCTTGACAAAGAAGAACGAGTTTTAACTCACAAAAAGGGGAAAACAATCTGATTTATTCATTCATAGAGTTTACATATTTATAGGAAACTCTAGTCAAAGACATTAAGTAGAAAATGTAGAAAACAAGACATAGAAAATAGAAATTTGACTAGAAAGCATTAAAATGGTCAAGGCACGGAAATTGGAGTTGACTGGCTGATGAACCCTTCGGCTACCCGCGTCCAGATTCAGTGTATCCTGCAGTACGTCCCGCAGTAAGGAGTAGCACGCATCCGGTTCGGTCCGTATGATCGGATGGAAGAAATCCACGGACTGATCTTGACCAAGTGTGTGTCAAATCATCTGAGAGCTTGAGAATCCTTGCCTTAGAGAAATTCTGATGATCAAAGTTCATGAACTGATCGAAGTGTCGGATCGGATCATCAGTACGGTCGCCGGTACGGGTCAGTCGCATCAAAAGAGAGAAGGCACGGTCTGATTCTGAATTGGCTCGATCGAAGTTGACTCTGACTGGATCATTGGCCTTAGAACCTCGAACAGGATGGAGAATACGAGCTTCAGTACGGTGAGTTCGGTCATCTGGTCGTGGCTTCTTCTGAAGCTCCATTTCGGACGTTCGCGGATCGAAGCAGTATACGGCCGGTTCGTACTGATCGGTACGGTCAGGAAAATGAACCTCGGATGAAAGTTCTGAATGTTCTGATCTTCCAACTGGTGCATCTCCATGGACTGGTCCTCGGACTGGGGCACATCACCCTCGGGTTCGAGGTTTTCAAAGTCCTAATACTAACCTTAGGGAATTACCAAAGATCTTAGGATCTAAAGGTATTGACCTCCAAGTTCGAAGTATCCCCCGGGTTAAACCATGGTCCCAGTATCCATAGGTTAAACCAAAACCTCAGGGTTCAATGAACAAACCTTCGGGTTCAGAAAACGGGCTTAGGGCCTAGGTAAGGAACCTAAGGGTTCAAGATCCTAAGAACTTCCGAGTTTAAGGGTCCAAGAACTTCAGGGTTCAAATCAAGCTGGAACTTCCGGGTTCCCAACAAAGATCTTACACTCCTAAAACTAAAACTCGAGTTTTTAAGATTGGATTACAAGATCTAACGATTTGTCAAAATGGTTTCAGGTTTTGTTTAAGAGGACCCAAGTCCTAGACGATGACTCTCTCAAGGGTCTGGTCCTTTCTACAAACCTACCATCATTAAAGCATCCTCCTATCTCAAAGGCATCATGAAATCCATGAAAATCAATTCGAGTTCTACACCCGCGTATCTCCTCAATAGCAAACCTCCCAAAAGTCATAAGGCCTTCATGAGAATTTCGAAGGAATCGCACCAAGGAAACAAGGTCTTGAGTGGCCCCCGACCTCGTCATGTAGGGGTTATGGTCGGGCTTCGGCCCATAACCCGAGATAGGACATCTTCCCGCCTCAAAAGGCAAAGATAGCTCTAACCTAGATTCCCCTACTCTATCTACGGTCGAAACAAAGCGAAGGTATAAGAAAGGATGATAAAAATAAAAAGACCTCAAGGGCCATTATCCGAAACGTCAAAGGGCACGAAGACCCAAGTCTAAAAAACCAAAACCCCGAAGGGCAAAGATACAACAACAGCCCATTGGGCTCACAAGTTCAAAAGATTAAGACAGAGGGAGCTTAGGCTTCAGGGGTAGCAGCCAGATCATCTGATGGAGCAGGGGGTTCCGCCCGTGGCAGTCTCTTTCACGGGAATGAGCGGCTCATCGTCGAACGAAGGAGGAGGCATTCCACATAGCTCAGCTTCAGATTCCCTCACGAGCTTGCAGCGGCTGAACTCCGTTGCCAGATCCCAGTTATCGGTCTGCCCCTTAAGCCACTCTCTCATCAGCTCCCAGCGAGCCACCATCCTTGCTCCACTCACTGCCGCCAACCTCTCATCCTCGAAAAGGGCCTTCTCGGAATTTAGCTCGTCCACCTCCTCACGTATCGCATCCAATCGAGATGTCAGAGTGACGTTCTCAGCAGCAGCAGCAGCCTCTGACTCCTGTGAACTCTTCAACTTGAGCTGAAGAGACTTGAGCTCTTTCCCCTGCGCCAAGGCCTTGTCCTTCTCCTCTCGAAGCCGAGCAGTCAAAGTCTCCACCTCTTTGGAAGCGTCTTCACTCACCACGTCCTTAAGATGGTGAACCTGAGACATCACTTGCAAAATATGCCCCGAAAGTCTTCAGCACACAAAGCAAAACTAAAAGAAAACAAAATAGATGCAATGATATACCTGGAGGAGATCGATCTGAATTGACTCAATGGCCTTCGGGATGTCACCCAAGGGAAGAAAGTTTGCGCTCCCCGGAAAGACCTTCGAGGAAAGATCAGCTACCGCCTTAACCAGGTCCGTGCTGGGTGTCGGAGAGGGTGTCGAAGTCTGCGTTGAAGCCCGGGTCTGCCTCTTGGCAGCAGCAGGGGCCGAGCTAGTGGATCCTTTGCGCTTGGTACTCTTGATGAACTGGACATCGTCATCTCGAGGGACGGAAACCTCGGGAGCAGTCTTTTTGGCTGAGAGCTTTCCCATCGCCTTCTTGAAGGCATCCATGGCATCTTCTCCTGTGGATCCAGACATGTTACCTGAAAGGGGCAAACTACGAGATCAGTAAAGCAAACGAGAGGATAAAAGAGGATATGGCGAGCTTACCTGAGATACTCCAACGTTTGAGAACCTCTTCGCTAGCAAGGAACTCGACTTGGCGAACCTCCGCTGGAAGATCGAGGATCTGCGTAGCTACCTTTTTTCCTTCTGGTATGACCGGGTGAGACACGTCTGCAACAAAGTACGAGCGATTAGCTACTATGATCAATGCCGAATGGAAAACAGTTAACCTACCCGCTACATGCCAAAGCGGAGAAAAGCCAGGGAGGGTCACAAAAGCTAATCTCTCCTCCCATCTGTTACTGAAGACTGGGTGGCGTTTCCTGGCCTTTTTCTCAATCTCCTTAACCAAAGCACATTTACCACGAGGGCAGAGGTAGAATTTTCCTTTTGATCCAGGCAAGGTTAAGACATAGTACGAGTAAAGGACCTCGTTTATCCCTAGCGTTAAGCCTTCCAGTTCACCAAGGTTCTGAATGGCTCTCAAGGTTCTCCAGGCCGGAGGAGTCAGTTGGCCTGAGGAGATGTCAAAGAACTCCGATAGCTTAGCAATCAGCGAGGGGATGCAACCACGAAAGCCGGACTCGAAGAAAGCCTCGTAGATCGGGACCTCGTCAACCTCAAAATCCGAGATCCTCTCTGATGGGCCAGGGATTTGGATAACCAGATCTTGAGGAAGGCTATACTTCTTCCTCCAACCCTGAACATCGTCCTCTCCGATCCTAGAGACTGGACCGAACGACGAAGACCCTTCAGCTGCACCACCAATGGAGGCGTTCTCAACCTCGACGAGCTGAGAATTTTCCGCCTCCGTAACAGGAGAATAGAATGAGGAAGTCATAGATCTATCGACGGGAGAAGGCTCTAGGGTTTTGCTAGGGGATTCGTTAGACATTGTCTATAACTATCTAAAGGGAAAGAAGAAAAGAAGAAAGACGGCTACCTGTTGAAGAATCTTCGAAGAAGGGAGCCGCCGAGAGAGAGAATCTTGAGGAAGAGATCGAGAAGAAATGAGAAGAAGCATGGTCTCGACCGAAGAAAAAGGAAGGAAACCCCAGTTTGATATCCACACGCCTTAGTCGTATCGTCACGTGCACCAATGGGCGCCAAACGAAGAAGCTGAACCGATAGTGGGGTTTTTCCGCGAGGCCTGCTCCGTTCAACATGACCCCGAGGAAGGGTCCAGATATCCGATATCCATGAAAGGGACTTTCCCTTCTCCAGCTTGAAGGAAGACTACCAAGATCTAGGATCACACGTTATCCCATGATTCTCACGAGACAATCAAGGAATAAAAGGCAAACTGTTGGGGAAAAATATCCAAGGCCTAAGATTCCTCCAGCCTCCGAAGAGGCCCTTGATTTCCAGGCATTTCTCCGAAGAAAGGTCCAGGGTCCAGCTCCTGCCAAAAAGGTCCAGGGTCCAGCTCCTGCCAAAAGGGTCCAGGGTCCAGCTACTGCTAAGAAGGACCAGGGTTCGACCCCTCGCAGTAAAATGGAAGTTTTCCAGTCTCGGGAAAACTTCTATTTCGACGATTATGGAAGAGTTCGCCCTACTTCAACCGACATCTAACTACTATAAAAGGGGAGCCTAAACCCTAGAACAAGGGATCGACTTTCAGAGGCTAGAGATTATAGAGTTAGGCTAGAAAACCAAAGGACTACGGGTCCAACGTTGTAAACGCTTAAGATACTCAATAAAACATCTCTTTGCCTCGAATTCATTGTTTCTCTTTAAGTCTTCCCGTGTTCCGTAGTACTAAAACAACCCTACACAAAAATACCATAACAAGCATAACCCCTAAGCTAAATTAACTAACTAAACACTTCATAAAATCAAATTAAACTTAAAAATGTTATTATACACTGAAATAAACACATATAGGTAAAAATTTACTTTTCGAAAAAAAAATCCAAAATCTAACTCTAAAAAAACATATGTTGTCAAACCCTAAAAACCAAAGAATATCATGATTAACTACTTTCACTCATCTATGTTGAAAACTATTCAATTTTATTATATCTTAATTTACATCACTTAAAACTGTTTATAATTACATGATTTTAATTTTTCACTTGTCAATATATTTTTTTTTTCAATTTATAAATTATTTTGAAGATTAACTACGCCAAACAACTTACTTTAAAGTCGTCTGGACGACTTTCAGAATCGCAGACGACTCAGACGACTTCCTAGACGGCTTATTTGTAAGTCTTTCAGAAGACTTTAATATTTTTAGCGGAAATTAAAATATTTAGGCGGAAATATTTGGGAGACTTACATTTAAAAAAATTCAAGCTTTCCAAAATCTAACCCTAAGAATACATACAATATTACAACACATGTTGTCAAACCCTAAAACCAAAGAATATCATGATCAACTACTTTCACTCATATATGTTGAAACTATTCAATTTTATTCTATCTTAATTTACATCACCTAAAAGTGATTATAATTACATGATTTTAATTTTTCACTTGTCAAAATATTTTTTTCTTAATTTATAAATTATTTTTAAGATCAACTACTTCCAAGTAAGTCGTCTAGACGACTCTCAAAATCATAGACGACTCAGACGACTTAGTGGGGCTATATTCGTAAAAATGACTTCTGTTTTTTTTTGTTCGGTCACAAGGGGTTGCCTGTTATTTCACAAGGCTTTTAGGTTACTTTTGCATTTGATTCAAGTTGAGGTATATGTTTGGGGTTAAAATCAAGTTTTATGTCATATTTGGTAATTTTCCCTAAATTGTTTATATGTACAATATTTTGAAATTCCCCCTTAGATGTACATATTTTATACAAACCCAAAAAACCAAAAACAAAAACTCAAAATACTAGTTTGATTCGGGTCAGGATCGAGGGATAAATACCTATCTTTATTTTCTTTCTTTTTGACGATTTTGGGTAAAACTTTAAAAATCTGTTTAGAATATTCAGATAAAAATCTATTTAGAATACTCAAAATACTAGTTTGATTCGGGTCAGGGTCGAAGGAAAAATAGCTATCTTTATTTTGTTTTGGGTTGCAGATCTCTGTTCGAATCCGCGTTCTACTCAAGACTTGCTCATGTACCCAAAGTACCCTAGTTTATTTTGTATTTTAGGTATATTTGAGTATTTTGGATATGTTTTTGTATTATGAATGTTTTTAAGTTTTTTTTTTCTCGACCACAACCGGAGGTAACGCATCCACATATAACATACCTGAAGGAGAAAGCCTTGCACTATGTGCAAGTTTGTATGCCATTGTATTTTGTGCCCTTGGAATATGTTGGATCTTGAAATTAGTGAAGAAAGTCTTACTGCGGCAAAACTCCTCCATATGTGTAGCTTTTTTGTTTATGTTTCGATAATAGTTTTGGATTTTCAGTAAAATTGTAAAAATCTATTTAGAATATTCAGATAAATTTTGGGTAAAATTTGCGTATAACCAGATCTTACAGTCATTGACATCGGAAGTCTTAAAATGATTTCCATGTTTACATATTTAGAGTACATTGTATTTATTGCTAGAGATTTTCAATGTGTGTCGAGAAATAGATTTAGAATATTGTTGAAATATGTGTGTCGAGAAATATTCTAACTAAATAAATAGTATAAGATTTTTGTAAGTCGTCCAAAAGACTTTAATATTTTTAGCGGGAAACTACAATATTTAGGAGGAAATATTTGGATGGCTTACATTTAAGTCATCTTGTTTAAATTATTCAACAAACGACTTAAACGTAAGTCGTCCATACCCTAAGCATAACCCCTAAGCTAAATTAACTAACTAAACACTTCATAAAATCAAATTAAACTTAAAAAATGTTATTATACACTGAAATAAATACATATAGGTAAAATTATACTTTTTCAAAAAAGAAAAATTCAAAATATAACCCTGAAAATACATACAATACTACAACATATGTTGTCAAACCCTAAAAACGAAAGAATATCATGATTAACTACTTTCACTCATCTATGTTGAAAACTATTCAATTTTCTTATATCTTAATTTACATCACTTAAGACTGTTTATAATTACATGATTTTAATTTTTCACTTGTCAAAATATTTTTTTTTTCAATTTATAAATTATTTTAAAGATTAACTATGCCAAAAAACTTACTTAGAAGTTGTCTGAACGACTTTCAAAATCGCAGACGACTCAGACGACTTCCTAGACGGCTTACTTGTAAGTCTTTTAGAAGACTTTAATATTTTTAGCAAAAAATTGAAATATTTAGGCGGAAATATTTGGGAGACTTACATTTAAATCATCTGGTTTAAATTATTTCAACAGACGACTTAAAAGTAAGTCGTCCATACCCTAAACATAGCCCCAAAGCTAATTTAACTAACAAAACAATTCAGAAAATCAAATTAAACTTAGAAAGTGTTTACTATACACTGAAATAAACACATATAGGTAAAAATTTACTTTTTCTTAAAAAATTCAAGCTTTCCAAAATCTAACCCTAAGAATACATACAATATTAAAACATATGTTGTCAAACCCTAAAACCAAAGAATATCATGATTAACTACTTTCACTCATATATGTTGAAACTATTCCATTTTGTTCTATCTTAATTTACATCACCTAAAAGTGATTACAATTACATGATTTTAATTTTTCACTTGTCAAAATATTTTTTCTTAATTTATAAATTATTTTTAAGATCAACTACTTCCAAGTAAGTCGTTTAGACGACTCTCAAAATCATAGACGACTCAGACGACTTAGTGGGGCTATATTCGTAAAAATGACTTCTGTTTTTTTGTTCTGTCACAAGGGGCTGCCTGTTATTTCACAAGGCTTTTAGGTTACTTTTTCATTTGATTCAAGTTGAGGTATATGTTTGAGGTTAAAATCAAGTTTTATGTCATATTTGGTAATTTTCCCTAAATTTTTTATATGTACAATATTTTGAAATTCCCCCTTAGATGTACATATTTTATCCAAACCCAAAAAACCAAAAAAAAAACTCAAAATACTAGTTTGATTCGGGTCAGGGTCGAGGGATAAATACCGATCTTTATTTAATTTTATTTTTGAGGATTTTGGGTCAAAATTTAAAAATCTATTTAGGATATTCAGATAAAAATCTATTTAGAATACTCAAAATACTAGTTTGATTCGGGTCAGGGTCGAAGGAAAAATAGCTATCTTTATTTTGTTTTGAGTTGCAGATCTCTGTTCGAATCCGCATTCTACTCAAGACTTGCTCATGTACCCAAAGTACCCTAGTTTATTTTGTATTTTAGGTATATTTGAGTATTTTGGATATGTTTTTGTATTATGAATGTTTTTAAGCTTTTTTTTTTCCTCGACAACAAAAGAAAAATCTACTCTACTTGCTAGCCACCGGATCAGCAAACCAAACCGGAGGTAACGCATCCACATATAACATAGCTGAAGGAGAAAGCCTTGCACCACGTGCATGTTTGTATGCCATTGTATTTTGTGCCCTTGGAATATGTTGGATCTTGAAATTAGTGAAGACACTACAAGAAATGTGAATATTAATAGCATCAGACTATAGCGTTTTTGATGTTTCCTCTATTATATACCAACACTGACATTTTTAATAGCGTTTATAAATTGAAAACGCTATGTTTGATATAGCCGGAAAATTTAGTAAGTATTGGCTCCAATAATTAGAAAAAAGGCTCCAACAAATTAAATATTTCTCTGATTCACTCTTTGTATTCTCTCTCTCTCTCTCTCTCTCTCTCTCTCTCTCTCACGAACTCATCGTCTCCATCTCTCACGAAATCATGGCTTCCACCGGACAACACTCCAATCTTAGTCATTCACGGCCAGCTGAGTTAATCTCATGGGTATCCCAGTTGTAATTTCTCTATCTCTCTCTTTGGCATTGTCTCTGTTTCCTTTCCGTAGTCCGCTCCCTAAATCCCTCTCTGATTCGAGCAAGAACCCTAATTCGTGATTTGATTTATGATTCATATTTGCTTCAGAGATAGTATTAAACAGAAACCTACTTCATCACCTCTCCCGTCCTCTAAAGTCGTCTCCTTTTCTGGCACTTTCTCTGCTCGCCTAAAATCCTGGAGCCATGGCGGAAAGGTTCTCTCTTTTCCCCAATCCTATTGAGAGATTCACTTTTATAATTATCTTTAGTTATCTGATATTTTTTTCAGCTCACTAATCAAAACTAACTTTGATCTTTGTTGGGTGCAGACTGTAACAAAGCTGAGGTTCTCAAGGAATGGTTTCTCTGACCAAGCGAAACATACTTTCAAAGTAAATGTGTGTGTTTTTTTTTTGTCTCCTGTTTCACTTGGAATAGAGAGAGATATAATTGTTTTGTTGGAACCCATTTTGTAGAATCTGTTGAAAGTAGATGACTTTTATAGGATTGACTTGCTTCCAACCCGTTTAGTGGTTGCATCTGTAGAATCATTGAGATTTGTTCAAGTCACAGACTCGCATTCTTCTCTTAATTGGCTTCCTTCTTTTATCTTATTGTTTTCCCTGATGTGTCTGATTTTTAAAACAAATATACATGTTTTAATTACAGAGATGTCTACCACGTGATGGCTTGGATTAGCATTTCGTTATACACATGGTAAGAGGACGTTTCTGAGCTCAAATTTCTGTTTGCACCTAACTATTTTAGCTACTCTGTGATATGTCACTAAATTTGGAACTATGCTTCTGTCCTGTCTTCGCTTGCAGGAAGGTGCCATCATCTTGGCAGTTAGTTATGGTTCTCTTGTGGCGTGTCAATATCCTCGACAGTTCAAACTTGTATGTGAAGGATTCTACCCCTATCTTATCTTTTTTTTTCAATGATAACAATGATCCATAGTGTGGTTGTCGGAGTGTTGTAGGAAACTGGTTCTGTTCTTAGTAGTGTGTGCGTGTTGTGTGACGTTGAGAAGACAAAGTTTGCAGTTTGATATATTGTGTCTCTTTGTTACATCTGAAATCTTGGTTGGAAATTTTTTATGTTCTTAGTTAGTAGTGTGTGTGTTGTGCTATGTTGAGAAGACAAAGTTTGCAGTTTGTTCCATTGTGTCTCTTCATTGCATCTGAAACTGGTTATGTTCTTAGTTAGTTGTGTGTGTGGTGTTATGCTGAGAAACTTTCATATATATACATTGTTTGGCTTTGTTCACAATGTATGGTGGCTTTTGTGAGATTTAGTTCTACATGGCTTCTTTGCCTTTGATTGTTCTACTTCGTGTTTCCCTTTTTGCAGGGAACAAAAGTTAAAGAGAAAACAAGCTTTACAAGTCTCCCACAAATCTTGCGACTCCTGCTCTTATTCCTGGTGGCGCTTGCCGTGGAGGTGGAGCTGGCTGATATGATGAATGCATCTTTGCATGCATGGATACAGTTGGCGGTGTAAGATTGCCTTCCGGATACTGTGGCATTCTTGGATTCAAATCTTCCCATGTGACTATTTGAAACAAAGGGATCATGCCAGTATCTTATAGTCTTGATTCTTGGCCCTTGACTCTGTTAATATGGATACATATACGTGTGTGAAGTAAACAAAGGGGTCATACCAATATCTTGTAGTCTTGACAATTCGAACACTATGATTCATGTGACAAATTGCATTATGTAATAATTTAAAGGTTATGTTTAAAGTTTAAGATTTAAACCATAACTTAAATTAGTGTTTATATTTATAAAGTACCTATTATATTTTAATCTATAAAAAAAATTGTTTGTTTGTATAATTTTAATCTTAAACCTAAACTCATATTTTCAATCATTTTAAAATCTAATCTCAAATTTAAAATCAAAACCTCAGACACTAAATTTTAATCTAAACCCTAAATCTAATACCCTAAACCCCTAATTCAAACCCTACATATAAGTCAAAAATCAAATTACTACAAATAATATAATTACTAAAATTAATCTATTCCTTATATAAACAATTACTTTATCATTTTCATTTTCAAATATGTATCTTAAGCACAATTCTATTTCACAAACCCTTCAAACCCTAAACCCTCCATCTTAACCCCAAATTTGTAATATATACTTAAAATATATAGAACATTTTAAACTTAAATTATATATTGTCAAAACAAAAAAAAATTAACTATATAGATCATAACTTTCAAATACAAAACTATAAATATAATGCCATAAACCACATACTTTGAACATCAAACCCTATATCATAACACTAATCCTTTCATTTTAAACATGTGATCTTACAATTTTAATTTAAACCATAAAATATAAATATAAAATTAACTAAATACATACAGATTATTTAAAACTAAAGATCTTTTTCTTACAAATTAAAGATATGGTTATTACTAATTAATTTTAGCTTAAGAATTATAAACAAACAAGTTAAAAGAAAAAGAAAAAGAAAAAGGAAAATTGTCATTGACCAATAAAATGATTCTACAGGATCACAATCTCCACCGTCGGATAATAATGGACTAAAAGAGATCTAACGGTCTAACTTCTTTTCTTCTCTACTGTCTCTCTCTCTCGATCTCTTCTCTCTACAGATCTAAAAAAATAGTAATCTTGCATCTCTCTAGATGTCTCTGTTTCTATCTCCTCTCCTCTCTGAGTCCCAAGGGTTTTTACTGATTCTAAGTGTTAAATTTCGATCTCCTCTCTCTCAGTCCCAGGGGTTCCGTTTTTACTGATTAGAAGTGTTAAGTTTCGATCTCCTCTCTTCTCCTCTCAGTCCCAAGGGGGTTTTCTGATTCAAAGTGTTAAGCACAGACGAAGTCTTGGCAACCATCGCGACAGGTAAACTCACTTCCCCTTTCTCTTATATGTTCTCTCTTTCTTTTTCATCTTCCTATATACTTCTAATTGATTTTTGTTTTGTTTACATATCTAAGGACGAAGTAGGGAATGAGAAGAAGTCGTGTTAACATAGTTAATTGATTTTTTGTTTTGTTTTCATCTCTGGCTTCGTCTCCCTCTCTCTATCTTTGTGTTCTAATTCCGGTTTTGTTTTTGTATTCTTTGTTTAAAAAGGCTAAAGAAGCTTGATGGTGGTAGTATCGGCGTCAACAATGGTGGTCTCGACATCGTCAATGGTAGCTTAGTGCGGTGGAGGAGGCTGTTGGGTGGTGGTCGGCCTCAAAGATGAAGAAACCGAAGGAGATGAAGTTGACGGCAAACAATTGACGTAGGGTTGATTTTGTTTTTTTTTAGGTTAGGCTTTAGGTTTACATTTGTAAACCGGGTTTTGTAAACTGTTGTAAACCGATGTTTTGTAAACTGGGTTTTGTAAACCAGAATTGATTTGTAAACCAGAATTAAATTACTAAATAAATTTTGATTTTTAGTTATGAATTAATTGGCTTATTTAAATTTAATCATTAACTAGTTTTTTATTTAATTATATTTGGTGGTTTTAAATTTTAAATTTTAATTAATTGTTATTCCCGTATATAAAAACTAATCTATCTTATTAAAACAGAAACATTCTGTTGGACCCTAACATTTATTTTGTAAGTTTTTAAATTAAATATACCTTTATACTTTATAGTTAAACATACATTAAATCACTAATGTTCCTTCTTTATACTACTATCCATGGACCTAACATTTATTTTGTAAGTTTTTTAAATTAAATACACTTTTATACTTTATAGTTAAACATACATTAAATCACTAATGTTCCTTTCTTTATACTACTATCCATGTTTCCAAACAATATACTTATTTTTTTATAATACTATCAATGTTTCCAAACAATATACTTATTTCTTTATACTACTATCAATGTTTCCAAACAATATATTTTTTTTATACTAATATCCATGTTTCCAAATAATACAATAATTAATCTTAGTTATTTTATATCTATCATTTTCTCTTTAAAATTTTGTAGAAACGTCATAATTTCATAAATTGCAAAATAGGAACTTTAAAATTTCGATATAAGATTACAAATTATGAAACTATTACAATTTAAATCCAATTAGATTACATATCGGTCATCCATCAGTTCAATCGGTTAGTCTCGGGTTTTAGTAATTTTTAATATGAATATTTTAAAACATAAATTGAATTGTCAGATCTCCGGATTTAACCGGTATAATCACAATCGGGTTGAATTTAAAAATACTGATTTAAATACAAAAATATTTTAAATACATACTCTTTAAAAATTACCAAAGTATTTTTAAATTATTAGTAAAAATTTTCATCGTAAAATATTCCGCGCTTCAAAAGCGCGGGTCAAAATCTAGTTATATATTATATTAACAATAACATATAAATTATCGCTATCTTTGTTTACTTAATTATAGCATAAACGAAAACCGCTATTAAAAGTACCAGACTTTTTATAACGGGCGATGTCAGAGCGGTGAAGGAAGCGTTATGCTTTTCTTTACATAGCGTTTTCCGTCCGCTAAGACTACCCACATTCCTGTAGTGAGAAAGTCTTACTGCGGCAAAACTCCTCGATATGTGTAGCTTTTTTGTGTTGTGTTTCGATAATAGTTTTGGATTTTTCGGTAAAATTTTAAAAATCTATTTAGAATATTCAAATAAATTTTGGGTAAAATTTGCGTATAACTAAATCTTACAGTCATTGACATCGGAAGTCTTAAAATTATTTCCATGTTTACATATTTAGAGTAAATTGTAGTTATAGCTAGAGATTTTCAATCTCTTAGCTATTTTCTTAGTTTCTGGATAATGTATTGATCATAGATTTAGAATATTGTTGAAATATGTGTGTCGAGAAATATTCAAACTAAATAAATAGTATAAGATTTTTGTTTGATATTTTATATAAAGTTTGGTAAGATATTGTTTAGATATCAGAATAAAAAGTATATTTATAATTTTTTAAATGTATTTATTTGATATTGTATACAATTTTAATTTTTTTTGCTATGTAAGCATAATTTAATATAAATTGTTTGTTAAGATATTTATTTATAAGTAAAAATATATCTGTAATTTTGAACTACATGTTTTAAAAATTCATCTTGTTAATTGAGTAGTTAGCTAAGTTCACCCAACAAACCCAACCCTCACAAAATAGTTTCTCTTCATAGTTTTGGTATGAAGCTTCTGAAATGACTGAATGAAGATATAGTTTTACAAACATCATTTCTGAAAGCCTCACAAAATTGTTTCTCTTCGTAGTGGTGGTCATTATAAGAAATTGACAACACTTTTCATGCCTCTCAAATCTTCTGTTTTTTTTTTTTTTTTTTGTCGTCCAAATCTTCTGTTTATTTATTAGAAATAATACCTTATACTTTAATGGTTAGAAACCAACGTTTATAACTTATATGGACAGTGGATTAATAAATGTTATTTTGATAAAAGTCTTTTTTTGATGAAAATAAAGGTAATAAACGTTGTTGCTTTGATTATAATGTAACATGATATTCCTTTGTTGCTATATAATAAGGTTAATTCATAAATGTTAGTTGTATATAATAGATTAAGTTAAAAATGAAAGGTTCCATCAACCTTTCATAAGTAGATTTTTTAGGAATGCTTCTGTTTTAATAGTATAGATTTTTTTTTTTGTCAACATCATATCATATTCATGATTTGGGCCATTTAAAGGCGAGATTACAGAAGGAAACGGGAAATAGATGCAAAATCAAATACAAATTTTAATAATAAAACCCAAGAACAGTAGACTAAAGGATAAGGATCAGCTTCTACCAAACACGTGTCTTCTGTTCGTCCACTGATATTTGTATGATTCTGCAACCTCACTCCTTGGCCGTCAAGAGCTTCATCACCAGAGGAGAGAGAAATTGAGCTTTAACCGGTTATGGTTGGTCATAGAAATGGACAGGCTAAGCTCTTTCCCGGCTCCATTTGTAGAACCTTTTGCTTATCAACCGGAATAATGAACGGAATTCATCTCGTTGCATCGGAGTAAATAAGCCCAAGATGATTAGTTGCAAACATTCAAAGAAACCACCACCATAACACGGCGAAGAGGCTCAAATCGTCATGTTTGAAACTAAACTATCCCAATCACTTGATAGATCTATCACATAGATACTTGCTCTAGACATATTAGCAATTGAGCTAAGCTTTACTCTATTATGAGAGAAAAATAAATGCAACCCGATGTGAACAGAGAATCCCACATCTCTCCGGAATGAGCTTCTTTACACAGATAAGGAAGAAGCTATAAGCATGCAAAAGGTTGAAACAAAAGATAAAAAAACTGAAAACATTTAGATCTAGAGCCGATACAGGTCGGAAAAACATACCGGACTATGCCGGAGATAAACCGATCTAGATATATTTACAAGATCAGAGCTATACATACAAAAAAACACAAAAGTCGGTGGTGACCGACGACACAGATGGCCGCCGGCCACCGAACACGAAGGCTTACTCGAGAAGTTTTTTTTAGAGAGAAGTTAGATCTATAGATTTTCATCTATTCCATGCATACATTTTGGTTCATATTGCATAGTCTTTGGAAACTTGAAAAAAAAAATTAAGATGGCAATTATTTTCTTTTTTAAAAGGTTAAACAATAAATAACAACTTCAGTTAAATATATATAGTTTTTGACATAGTTCATAATAAAAATAGTCTACGAAGACGATTTTGTTGTTTGTTATTAAAAGCAATGTTCTGTGACAAGAAGTGTTTTAAAACCCGGAACAGCTGGTTGGATCATGACTCTCTCTCTCTCTTCTAGACAATTTTGAGTTGTGCTAAAAACCAACAAATTCGGTTTAAGAACCGGTTACTCGCTGAAACCGATTGTCCAGTATGATATTAAACCCTGTTTTTTTTTTTCAAATTCAAGTTAAAGAATTCAAATTTAAAAAAAAAATCTTTCATAAAAACCTGTATTTTTTTCAATATCTATTTAAATAAATTGTTTTTCATTATATTTTATATTATTTTTGAAGTTTTGATTTTATTTCTATATCATTTTAGCTTCAAACAATGATAAAAAGACTTAAAAACAATTTTATAGTTATACATATATATATATATATATATATAGATACTTAACTTAAAATTAAATTAAATTAAATTAAATTAAATGAAATTTACAACCCAGTTGGACTGGTGTGACCATTGAACTAACTGCAATGTTAAGTTAACTTTTGGTTTGGTACTCAAAACATTGATGGCAAGGATAAATTAGTATCATCCAGTTTATAAATAATTAGAATAAGTTCAATAAAACTCTCTCACGACAGCGACTGCGATTGCAAGATAGGGTTTCTATGATCTCGCGATGGTGGGATCCAGGGATCGGAAAAGGGGATCGGGGAGTCGACGCGGGTTAATCAGGATGATGAGCACTCTAGGTTTACTGGGAGATATTGGCAGGATTTGGAGGAAATCGAGGGGAAATCAAGAAAAGGGGATTTCATGATGCGCGACAGAATCGGATCAATCGGGGAGTGGATATTGATCGGAAACGTCTTAATGACAATGGGTGAGAGCCAATCTTGCCATTTGGTAAATCTGGGATATGATTTAGATCTTCAAAATCAGGGATTTTCTAATCTTTTGATTTGGGATTTCGAATCTGATGATTTATTTTTATTCGATTGGGTTTTATTCGAGTTTCTATATTTCGCGAAAGTAGAAGGAATCAGAGTGGGCTATATAAGGGAATTAGAGATGAACTCTCTCTGCATCAGCTTTCAAACCAATCTTTCTTTCAAGCTTTCCTGGACTATTACTCTCTAATATTCTCGGGTTTACAATGACACAGGGTCATTTGGTGGGCACTATGGGTGATAAGAGGAACGGGGAAAGTACTCGGAAAAGACTGAAGATTACGGTGGCTCGTTTCGACAACTCAGCTTTGGTTAAATATTGTTCCAAGATTTTGTTGGGAAGGTGTATGAATCCGGTAGAACAAGAGATGAAGGCCTTGTTAACTAAGCTACCGAAGATCTGGAATTTGGAGAATCAAGTCACGGGGAATGATTTGGGGTCTCGGCAAGTTCCAATTCGATTTTGAGCGAGAGGAGGATATCGAAGGAGTGCTCAAGCTGCAACCTTATCACTTTGATTATTGGATGGTTGCTCTGGCGAAATGGCAGCCCAAGAAGCCGACAAACTATCCCTCAGAGATTTCCTTTTTGGGTCCGAATCTTGGGCGTTTCGAAAGAGTTTAGGACGGTCCCCACTTTTCAAAGTATTGGAGATGCGATTGGTAAAGTGGTGGAGGTCGACTTGGAGCAAATGAGAGTCTTGGTGGTGGTAGACGGGTTTAAAGAACAGTGCTTTGAAACTTCGGTGGACTTCACAGGTGGGGAGTTCTATGACGGGGAGGAAGTACCCATCTCACTAAGGTACGAAAAGCTGTTTGGCTACTGCGAGAAGTGTGGTAGTTTGTGTCACAAGGATGTGGTTTGCCCTCTAGATAAGGGTTTCATCAAACAACACCAGGAGAAGAAAATGGAGTCTCGCGAAGGCTCGGGTGGTTGGATCGAACGAGGGAAGCATGATGAACGTGCGAGAAGCTATAAGGATGTAGGTGATAAATGGGAACGGATCTCATCAGGGCAGAGAACGAGAAGGAAGAGGGTACTATGGCAAAGGGAAAGGGAAAATGGTTGATAGTGGAGACACTAAATGGGAGAAAGTAGCTGATCGAGTGAACAAAAGGGAGTACGGAAACCAGAGTCATTACAAGGGCTTTAGGCGATGCTTCGCGTCACAAGTCGGCTAGACAAACAGACACACGGGGGATTGCTCAGGCAAAGAGTCAGGGAGAGGTCCCGGACCTAGCAAAGCCGCAGCAGGAATTGTTTCCTCCACAAGAGGAGACTAGAGAGGAGGGAGAGATTGTCAACGCTGGGGGTAGGCTCATCGCCTCCTTCGCAGAGCTTTCAAGACCAGTTACAAAAGACTCAGGTGGAGGCTTGGTTTAAAATGGCGAGCGCCTTCGTCGCCGTGGCGCTAGGCGACCCCTTGCGATGACCTCATCGCCTCAACACCACTTGGCGAGGCGAGTTACATAAAGCGAGCGCTTTTCCTCGCTTTCATGATTTTCTTAAAGTGCTCCTTGGCGTCGCTTTGGTGCAAGTAGACAAATCAGTTGGTTTCGTTGAAACTAGTATAGAAGTTGGTTTGATTTAAACTGGTTTAGAAAGAGTATTTAACGTGGACAAGAGTTTATCGTCAAACCGTACGTAGAGTTTATATGCAAACCCTAATTCTCTTCCACTAAAGAGTTAGAGAATGAAGAAAATGATTCAAAATCTGAGTATTAAAGCTTTAGGAGTTGTTGTTTTGATTTGGTTATTTCAGTTGGTGTTTTGCCATTAAGTTGGTGTTCGTGCTATTTATACTTAAAAATATGTAAGGGGGTTTTGAACTTTTAGATTATTTTTTTTTCAGAAAAAAAAACTTTAGATTATATTCTAGTGGATTTGTGTTTTTGGTTTTTAAAATAATTTTCTATAAAGCTATTAGACCGTAACATGAGTGCATAGAGCTTTAACATTAGTATATAGGGCTTTGATTAGTCAGAGGCTCAGAGCATACACATGGCGCTCGCTTCTGGTTGCCATGGCGCTAGGCGACATTCGATCACTTCATCGCCAGGGGTCGCCACTCGCCATTTTAAACCAAGGGTGGAGGGACCTGAGGTTGTCTCTGACCCGGTGGATACTGCACAGGGACTTCAGCAGCTGCAAGAGTTGACATGAAGTAACGCGGTGCTGGGAGAGGAGGAGGTGATGGATTGGGAGGAGATTAAAGCGGCATGTCGTGCAGATGGTTTTGACTTGGACACAGCAGATGACTTACCAGAGCTCGCGCAGGAGGAAGTGGAAGCATTCAACCGGGAGCTGGAAGAGAATGCAGCTGCTCAAGTTTCTGAGGCACTAGGTGAGAAAGCTGAGGAGACAGAGGACTTAGGAAAGGAAGAAGCTAAGAAGCAGACGAAAAAAACGACTTTTCAAAGCGTTTGTGACTGCAGCGAGTAACAAGATGCGTGTAGCCAATGCACTAGCTTCACCTAGGAAAAGGGCCCCAGCCAAGACGAGCACTCGCACTGGAGAGGGGGAAGAACCAGCCGGAGAGTAAGGGTACATCACACCCACACTCAAGCAACTACAAGTAACAGACTTTATTGGATCATAGGTTCGGCTGCGGAATCTGATTGACAGCAGGAAAGGGCTACTGGTTTGGAAGTGTAATTTTTCAATAAGCTTTATAAGCATTTTAAATTACTAGACTATAAGGGTGTTTTGGGTTTGATTTCTTATCGTATGGTTCTAGTCTGGTCAGCTAATCATGTTATGGTATTGCATGAGTATTGGAATAAAAATGGTGTTTGGAAGTTTGGCTTTTGGTGTTCATTGGTGATGCGGTCATCAAACCAGTGGTCGAACCAGAGGTCAACCAACCTATCTAAACCGGCCACTTTGGAGGTACCAGCGACAGAGGTCCAGTCCCAGGCGAATATCTCAACAACCAGAAGGTCTTTTGTCATGAATCAAATTTTCCTAAAAGGCCAACTCATCAAAGATTTACTGAGGCTTGGAATTACAAGAAAAGCTTCACGGAGGAAGAAGTTATGAATTTTACAAACCGGAGGTTCTCCAGCCAGTCCATCTGCGAGTACCCGACTTTTGAAGGAGATTCAAGCCCAATGAAGAAGCGGCCGGAACCAAAGCCGATCATAGGATTCAAGAGGGATCTCTCATCTTTCCAGGAAGCCCAATATCAGGAGAAATGGCCACAGAACTATGGAGTTATGCCCAATATGCCAAAACCGGTCAAACCAGTTCTACACTTGCCTCAATTGGAAGCTAACCAGGTTCAATCAGCTTCAAACCAGACATTGGCGTCCAGGAGATCATTTAAAACCAATCAGGAGGTATTCAAGAAGTTCTTAGCTACACCAAATCCCAGGAGATCAGTTGGTTCAATGGAGACTCACTTAAATCAAACCGGAGCTATTTATGGAAAGATTGGACAATCTTATCGGTTTGATCATTTCCAAGCAATTACATCCGACCAGAAGACATCAGGACTAAACCAGGACGTCCAGGAGACATTATAGGAGTCCAAGAAGAGTTCTACCAGCTCCTACCATGCACCAACCCCCATTGGATCAGGAGGATCCACACTTACACCTAAACTGCCTTATTTGGAGATCCTTGCAATAAAGCTCCAACAGCTCTTTTCTCTTCAGTTAAGGCACTGACCTCAGCACCTTGCAGACCATAAGGAAGATTTCCATGAAGCTTACTTACCCCCTCAAACCGTCCAGATACAAGAAAAACATCAGCCACATTCATTTGACCAAGATTCTCACCATTAAGCCTCTAACGGCTATATTCCATGGAGCCATCAAACCTTTGATTTTCTTTGCTTTTATTTCGAGTTTATTAGTTTCCTTTTATCATTTTATGACTGTTAGAGTTTGTCTTGGTCGAGCCTATAAAGCTCTAGTCTTTGTTTCATTGTAATGGCACCCATCTTTGAAAGTAATATGAATTATTCAGTTTTCTAGTTTTCTTAAAACTATTGTTGAAGTCTTTTGAGTTTGTGAGAATCAGCTCTTGAGCAACCAGACTTATCAAAGTCTCCTTTCACAGAGCTTTGTGGTGTCTATTCAATCCATTTCGTCCATCATCCATCAGATTGAGAGATTCAATCAAACCTTCATCCGCAATTCCACTTCAATCTATCATTTGATCAAGCTGAGAGTGATACACATCCAGCAGCTTGATTCCACCATATCTATCCTTTATCTTTGTTTATTTACTCTGATTTATTCTTCATATCATTATCATCTCATTCATCTTCCATTTGTTTCTGTTTTGTTTCATAAAAACTCATAAAACTGATAAAAATATATCTTCTTATTTTCAGGTTGAACCTCAGTTCATCAAGTCTTATAGTCTGATTTCCAGGCTGTATCATTTGGTATCAGAGCCCAAGTTCCTGACTCAGTTGATATCTATCCTTGCATTTCATATTTGCTTGCATTTGTTTTTCATTTATAAATCAAAAAGCCATAAAAACAGTTTTGCATTGTTCTTGTTCTTAAGAAAAAAAAACAAAAGAGAAGAAGTTTCTTGCATTTGATTCACGAAAATTTTGAAAAGAAATCTCATATTGTTTTGCATTCATTGCCCAGCTCCACTTTACATATTTAGATTTTGTGCATTCATTTAAAAAAAAAATCTGCATTTTGCATTTATTTTGATTCTTGCATTGAAAAGTTTTCAAAAAAAATAAAAAATCAGTATTATTTTTGCATTCCATATTTTCATTTATTGTGTTTACTATCATTCCATATATGTTTCATTTCGTGATTGCATCCAGAGAAAACCAAAAGAAAAATCATTTTGCATATTTTATTTCATTTCGGTTTACATTGCCATATTTTTCTTGGTTTAATTTTTAACAGATTGCATTTGGTTTCTTCTTGATTAAACCAGAACTTCCCATACCTCACTTGATCTTTGAAAGTGGTTTCAGGAAGCCATGGTAGGAGAACACACAACCAATATCAGATGGCCAAACAGAACCAACATTTGAAAGCTTTGCAAGAGGTTGAACAGATTGCTCAGTTGAGGAAAAGAAGAAAGGCACAAGGCCAACGTCCACAGCCAGGAGAAAGAGGATTTGGAGATGCACCAGAGGCTGTCTATGTCGAGCCCAAGCCACCAGATCCTTCAAGGATCAATCAACTCTAACTTCGAAAACCCATAACCATCATGTTGTTAATTCTCGGTTTGAATATAACTCTTTTGCTGATAAAGTTGAACTCTTTAATTTTCAGGAAAAAGATGTTATCTTAGATGGGAGAGGAACCTTGATGAATGGTTTCACTACAACAACATCTTGAAGGAAGAAAAGCTAGGTTATGCTATTGATCATCTAAAAGGAGATGCCTTTAAATGGTGGGTTCAAGAAGTAGATGATAGATGGTTTTACAAGGAGCCAACTATCAAAACGTGGGGAACACTTAAGAAGGCCATGAGGTATGAGTTTGCACCAGATTTTACAACATCTCAAATCAAGGAGAAGTACCCAAGGAGGTATCCAACTCATGGTTCCCAAGAAGCAAGAGAAGCTGTCAAAAAAGAGGGTCAAAGAAGCTTGTCTCAACAAGCCAACTTGCAACCAAACCAGGGGCACGCCATTGTCCAATGCCTAGACCAGAAAAGTGACATCCCAAAGGCCATGGAGAGTAGAAGTGTCAGCCAAAACACTTTGATCAGAACCAAAGCAAAACCATTGCTAGATACTATGCAAGTAAAGGCTAAGGTAAGTCCTATACTTGATAATTTGGTTTATGAATCTTCTCCCACTGGTATGAGTCACTTGTCTTTGTCAAAGAATGTTAATACAGGTCCTGAGGTCCAGAAAAATCCGAACTCCACATCCTTGCTTGAATCCAAAGTTCACAAAGAATTATTTCCAAGGAACAAGGAGATTTTAGACCTCAAAGAGGAGGACACATCAAGCCAAGGTAAGTCTTCTGAATTTAAAATTCTGAAAGATCAGACATGTTTTAAATGTCATAAAATAGGACACCTTGCTGAAGCTTGG